>CAMXCT020000635.1:60000-152500 GCA_947184155.2 Cladocopium goreaui | reverse complement strand
TCATTTTATATACGGGATTTCCCATTGCCATGTTTGGTTGCTGTTTTCGCGTGTGACACTTGCCCAGACATTATCACTTGGCCGCTCACTATTGGCAGGGGTTGACAGCTCTGTTCCTGTGACAAGAAACTGTTTCACAGTAGACTCAGTATATAGACCTAAAGTTTCTGAACACGCGGAACTGTGCAGTTCCTTTGCCTTGTGGAAGTTGAGGCAAGTGACTAACAGACTAGACACAATGATTCAACTTGTGCGCATCTTGCTGGAGAATCAACATGCATGTTGTCATCATCTTTCTTGATATAATCATAGATTCGTCCCTGGTTTCATCGCTTTTCTTAGTTCCTTGTGCATTTCCATGGATTCTATATAATATAGGTGATCCCCGATTGACTTTCACTTAATTACTGTATACATATTGCATCATGTTGCATGTTTGGACTTTCACTTGCACATATTTTAGATTCAAAAATCATATACATGTATATACATATATATATATATAATATGTATAGTTATGTATAGTTATGTATAAATATATATATATACATACATATAAATAGTTATACATATTCGTTGTTTGGAGGTCTAAACCACCGTGACCAGTTGTTGGACCCATCCATTTTGTTTGTACCACCCGACCAAGGAGTTGACCATCGTCACAGACAGCGCTACACAGGACGAACGGGTCAAAAAAACAACCTGTTTTATCCATGTTTATCCGATATTTGTTATATTTGCTGTAAAACATCAAGGGTGTTTTTGAGAAGTTTGATACAAACCGGGTTTTTCATCAGAATATATCGGATATGGGTTTGTGTGAGAATACGTGAAATAGGTGCACTAAAATCCAATGGTTTATCATCGTTGCCCCATTGAAATTTCAATTTTTGAGGACCCCCAGTTTCAGGCGCACACAAATTGACGAGGAAAATGATGATATAACAAGCCGCAATGTATCAAATTTCTCGTCCTGAATGCTGGGATGATCAAATAATTATTCAATATATTGAAATTATTGAACATTACTTATTTTCCGGGGCCAATTGGCGCCCAAATTTTGAGCCATACCTCGGTGATTGTGAGTCACTATGGGTCACTCAAGACGGAGACAGGCATCAGTCTCTGGACGTGAGCAAGTGATGCCAGATGATGCAAGAATGCGACGACGAGACTAGACAAATTCCTTCGATCAAGAGGTCTTGCAATATGCATACATATATACCTCAATATAAGACTTACCCTGCGGTAATCAAATGCGGCTTGCTGGAAAATCCCGCATTTATAGATAATTTTCCCAGCTATAGTATAGGCGATTTGCCAGAGGGTAGATACTCCAATTCGTTGAGGCATAAACATATACATATTCATATTCGTATGTATATATATATATAGATAATTATATATAATATATATATCTCTCTCTCTATCTACGTACATACATTTATGCATACATACATACCAGTATGTGCATACATACATGTGTATATGTATGCCTATATATATATGTATATATATATATATATACATTTATTTATTTATTTATTTAATGTCCGGGTGCATGTATGGTAAAATTACATTACAGCATGTTAAACAAATCCCTGGGAGACAGAGCCCTTTTTTTGAGCCCAGGAGTCCAGTCCTGAGGCACCGGCTTCACCCTCCACGCCCGCAAGGTCGCCCACCTTTCAGCCCAGGCTCTCCAGGCACCATGTGGGCTGGAATTTGGTGGAATCAGATCAGAATGAACCATTGCAATTGGTGGATATCCGTTATATCATTGGTAAATATATCATGTAAGGTACGGTCAAAATTGTTGAAGACCACTGATTGCAAAAGCAACTTTTGTCAGAGACGTGCACGAAACACAGTAAAGCGATAGGGTCCCCTCCAAAAACTATGATGGTACAAAACACTCGAAAGCGATATGGCCCCCTTCAAAAAGCGATAACCGATAATAGCAACTACTGAGATCGAGATGTATACTATGCTCACATGACATGAGTGTAGTGAAACGTCTCCAAAAAACACTACTCTTATGTAAATAGCGCACATGTCGTTTGCTTTAGATACCAAAAAGATACAATATACCTATTTTTTTTGCGATAGGTTGTCTTACGCCCGCTCTCCGAAACATATGAGCTCATGACAGGCATGCGATCTCCAGCCCATGTGAAAAAAACACAAAAACAGGTGAAAAACATTGGCTTTGCCCGATGACACCTTTCATTCACGTGATATTCAAAAGCATGGCATCACATACACGGTTGCGCACCGACAATACAAGGACAAATGCACACAAGGCAATGATGAAATGATGAATGGGTGGGGAATGTAATGACGTCTAATGATAGAATGAACACATAATTAGGTGGGGCTGACTGCACCCCTCTCCCTGCTCCCGATCCCTCCACCCGGGTTCCTTTTTGGAAAAAAAATGTCTGATGGGTCTTACTGGACGATCTGGCCTTCAAGCAAGATTGCAGGCAAACAAAAAAAAAAGTAAAGAGGGAAACACAATTAATTATATTGTAAAGTGGTTTTGACCCCGGTTAACCGCGTGGTTTCGACACCAGGCCCCTGGAACACATGACATGAGCTCTCAACCAAAAACACCTGTTGCAATTAACATATTTCAAAAACCAAACGTGTATAGCCCAGCAAAGCCAGCACACATGTTGACGACAATATGCAAAACACATTCACAAAACATTGAAATCATGTCCAAAACAAATGCACAACACATTCAAGACATATGAAACATAATACATTTTTACAAAGCATTATATAGCATGTACATTGACATTTCGAAAACATATGTATTTAAAATAAAGCTGCGTTTCTCTATTTATCCACCATATACCCACCATTTCTCGTTTACCTGTTGTGTTGTTGTGTTTTCCCCATTGTGGTTACCTGTTGGAGTTTGCTCGCCTGGAGGAGGCCTCCCTTTGCTGTTGTGTTTCCTGTTGTCTTCCCCCCGTTGTGTGTCTACAGCCTTGGCCTGCACCAGCCTTGACCTGGCCCGCCTGTTAGGCAGTTTTGCGGCGGTAGCTGGTCCCCGTTTTGGTTCTTCCCCGCCCGTGTGCCGCCTCAATCCAGTTGATTGCTCGGCCTCTGCAGACATAGCAATCATTTACCCACCCTTTCTCCTTTCGATCCCTGGTTTTGCCAGTTCTCTGCTAGGTCCTAGGTTCTTGGAAATTCTAAGGCGCCTTAGAGCACATGACATGTGCTCTCAACTAAACACATGGGAAGAGTTGGGGACTCATCTCATGTGCTTTGCTGTCGTAGGGCAGCGAAACCTATTATGTTTTTTTTGGTTTCACCCTTGTGCAGCAGTGGTACTTGAGCACGTGACTTGGTCATATGCGACCAAAGATGTCACATAGTCTCATGTCATTTGCTAACAAGGCCCAAAAATGGCGGCACACAAAAAACATTTCAAATGGTCGACAAGTCTCAAGTCATGTGCCTGCACATGTTTCGGTTCAAAGCCATGCGCATGTCATTTGTTGAATGTATGGCGCAAAAAAAACACTTATTCCCATGTCATTATTTTACCCTAATATCAAGTTTTTGACCGGAGTTCATATGCAAACATGGAAAAACATGATTACCATTGCATTGATGGACATCAATGATCATCAATGTATATCAGTTGTGCAATGCGTAAAACATCGTAAAACTACTTTAACCATATGCAACCGTGGAAAATATTTAACATGATCTACCCCACCTGTGTCGATGACACAACATTGGATGCAGGGCAGAATATATGGCAGTTTGGTTAAATATGTAGCGACCTTGCTGCTGACCACGATGTGAATCATGTATTAAGTGGGAGAATCATCCCTAGTGGCCGATCTTTCCAGCTTGATGAATGAAACTATTTTCCCGGATGACTGGGTAAACAATATGAAACCCATATGTTGGATAAAGATGTGTGTTCCCGATAATTAGTGAAAATGAGGGTGATGTTTTTATAGCAAACAAACCCTTGTTTCGGCGACTTATACGATCCAGACATGGCAATTCAGTAGGAAAGATGAGCATATGACATCCGACCACTAGCTGGTGGTTTCTTTTTTAGGGTTTAGGCCAATACACAATCAAATAATTCAAGATGCACTTATTAGTTTCTGCCCCTTGCCTTTTAATCCGGGTTGAACCAGCCGTGAACGTGTTTTGACTCCTTGTGCTTTCCAACCTACTATGAGACCACTGACTCTCATTGAAACAGAGTCGGTCCAAATACGTTTAAAGCTTAAACATTAAATGGATTAAATTTCAAGCTGTTTAAACACATGTAGGGCTATGACCCCCAAAGCGTTTAACCGTTTGAACATACATGTTGCGGGGCTGTGAACATGTTCTAAATGAGTGTAATAAGAACGGGTAAGCGAGAAAAAAAAGCCAAGGTGATGTCATGAGCAGCGGATTTCTCAGTGTTTGACTCTGCTAGTTCTCATGATCTCATGCGGTTGGGTCCACAACCTCTTGAATCTGGTTTAAACATGTTCGCTGCAACCTGGACGTTTGCCCGGAGTTGATGTCCCGCAATCAGCGTATTGTTCAGAGGGGGTGGCTAATTTTGATCCCTCATGATGATCAGGTGATATTGTTTCCTCATGAAGATAACTGTATTCAAGGTATCTTTCACATGCCACCGCGGCTTAATGTTCCCCCTTGGCCTTGCTTGGATTCGCAACTTCCCAGCAACACAGAACTGTCTCTGTTATGTCACAATGATGAGTCTGGGCGAACGTTAAGGTTGCGGACAACATGTTTGAACATTTGTTTAAACATTGGTTTAAACATTAGTGTAAACATTTTTGAACGAATTCACTAGGGCCCCCTACCACCCCGGATTGGTTTACATAAAACTCTTCAAACATGTTTATATATATAAATATTTTCGGTTTAAACATGGTTTAAACACAGACATGTTTAAATCGTTCAAACCACCCCTAGGCCCAACCCTGCATTGACATCTAAGGTTACCCACCAAAGGTATAATATAACCACCAAAAATCAGTGGCCTTAGCAAGGTATACCCTACCATCATTTGGAAGCCAGGCAGGGCACAAAAGAAAAACTCCACCTCTCGCAGGTGGAAGGTGGGGCAGGGTTCATGTGTATTGCAGTGACATAGATATCTCGGTGGATTTTGCTCGGTGGATTTTATTGTTGTTTTCGTTGTCTGGGTTGGACACATCAAGTTCTTTTTTGGGAGTTGGACACATCTAGTGTGTTTGTTGTTTGTTTGTAATTGGATATAGCTCATTACAACTCATTACACAGATGGATTTTTCACATAACCCATTCGGTAAGTTAAGTTGTTCTCTTTTGTTTCAGCACGGGATCAACAAACCACCCATATATAATCCATTGATTTGGTGGCCCATTGGTGCCCCAATGTTGGCCCGTACCCCACGTGGTTCCATTGAAGTGAGGCAGGTTCCAACAAATCGACTTGGACGTTGTGGGATGTTCCTGTGGGCTAAAGGGGTTACAGCCCCAAGAGATGACCTTGGTCGTTTTTTTACTGGTGTTTAGTAGGGAATTGTCGAATGGGATGATTAATGAATAATAGTTGTGGATCATTCCTCCATTCCTTACTAAGCACCAAGCACCAATCGAGTATTTTCCAGTCGGTAGCAGTTCACTGTCGGACATTTTATGCTTCAAGCTCCCATTGCGGCCAGCGGGCTTGGAAAAGATCGCCACGGAGCGCTTGCCTCGGGTTCGGACCTTCCAATTCGCAGCGGACAAAGAACCTAGGCTGTGCACATGGGAAAGGGGGGGTTGTATCAACCTTTAGGGGGTAACCTGTAACCCCCAAAATCCAAAGGTTGATCATTGAGGTCGGGGGGTTCGTCGCTTGGAGCGCCGGAAAGTGGATCGCTTGGAACGCCGAAAAGTGAAACCCACAGAGGCATAAGAGATACATAGCGCTAGAGTTACACACACACACATATATATATATTTATATAATATATTTATATATATATACACAGAGGCATAGACACATAAATGGATGCATTCATACGTGCCTACAGGCGGAAGCACTGAAGCACGCAGGTAGTGACATGGGCAGATGCACGCAGACATACATTCCATGCGATCCGCCTTCCGGTGCTCAAAGTGCTTCTGCTCTCCGACCCTCTAAATAACATAACAGAAC
This sequence comes from Cladocopium goreaui, assembly GCA_947184155.2. Lineage (NCBI taxonomy): Eukaryota > Dinophyceae > Suessiales > Symbiodiniaceae > Cladocopium > Cladocopium goreaui. The sequence continues at coordinate 146,313 of CAMXCT020000635.1, read as the reverse complement.
ATAAGATAACATCCCATTACATTGCATTGCATTGCATTACATGACACTACATCACACACCATCACATTACATAACGTTACATTACATCACTTTACATCCAGTAATTACAGAACATGCCATTACGTCACATAACATACCACTACAATACATTACATTGCATTACAGGACAATACAGCACATTACATACCATTATAATATATATATATATTATTACATTACATCACACCACATTACAGTACATACCGTTACAGCACATTACATTACATGTCATTACAGTACATTTCATTTCAATACAATACATTACATTACACACCATTACATTACACACCTACATTCCTACACACTTGCATACCTACATACCTATCTGCATGCACAGAGACATGCAGAGACACACACACACACTAGACAAGAATGGATCATTATAGTGATCCGTCAGGAACTGAGTCCTGTAACGTGCAAACCAGCCTAGACCATTAGACATGTTTGCAGGTACACATCCGTGGCCAATGGATGCTTCCCTCTCTGATGCATTGCTTCGTTGGACAGAGTAGCATCAGAGAGCTCTGTTCCCCCTCCATTATTACTATTATTAGAAGGGGAGAGGACGGAAGGAAGAAAAAAGAGAAAGAAGTTTTACATCTATTCAGATGTTACACACACACACACACCCGGCCGGAGCCGGGTCAACCCTGAAAGGCAAAAGGAAGAAAAAAGCGGACACAATCGACGGGCAAACGGCCAAAACAGCGCAGGGGGGGAGGGGAACAGACGGACCTCCAAAACCAACCTACACGGCGAAACGGACCTGACCAAAACAGAGCACACACCTAAACCCCCACGACACATTACGGAGAGGCACGCAGGGAGAATTAGGGACCAAATGGGGGACTAGTTGATGGTAAACAAAAGGAACCAAAACAATTAGTTTAAACGCAGAACTCAGTTCCTGAATACCTAGGAGTCGTGCGTTATGCCATGTTATGCCCCTCCGGGCCCGTGTTCAAGTCTTGCCCCAATGGCATAAACAGCTTTCAAGTTCCATCGAATTAGGTGCACAACATGTTTCACCTCACCAGACAACCATCAAAAGAAAAAAGACCACACCTGAAAGTCGTGTGCCTGCCTGTCGTTCATGTCATGTCATGAGTAATCTGTCACTGTGAAAGCAAAACTGCAGTAAAAAACGAGGTTTCAGGAAGTTCAGAACGGCTGCGCTCTGATAGGCAAGCATTCGGCGAGGAACCCTGGGACCAAAGGACCAGCGGGACATCATAAAAATGGTGCAGAACCGTAAGGCCAACTGTTTCACTTTACTTAAACGAATTACCAAATTAAAATGTGTGAATTCGGAAGTCACGTCAGTCGACATTCACCCTAAACAGGGTTGCCTCAATTGGCCCTACGGCACCTTGTCGGAGTCACCATAGGAATCACACTAGACAAGAATGGATCATTGTAGTGATCCGTCAGGAACTGAGTCCTGTAACGTGCAAACCAGCCTAGACCATTAGACATGTTTGCAGGTACACATCCATGGCCAATGGATGCTTCCCTCTCTGATGCATAGCTTCGTTAGACAGAGTAGCATCAGAGAGCTCTGTCCCCCTGCATTATTATTATTATTACTATTAACTATTATTAGAAGGGGAGAGGACGGAAGGAAGAAAAAAGAGAAATAAGTTTTACATCTATTCAGATGTTACACGCACACAGACAGACAGACAGACAGACAGAAATACATGCGTGGATGATCATGGACGCATGCAAGCAGTGTGCCATGCATGCACTTATACACAGGGATGCATACACAGACATATGCACATAGAGCATGCATGTCAGCATGGCAATCCAGGGCTGGTGTGGAACCGCGGGACGCATGAATGGGACTGATTTTTCACCCATTTCTGATAGTTTTGTGAGTACAAGGAGGCAAACCATCGAATTGACATGTTGACCTCGTTTGGAATTAATTATTGAAGGTTCTGATCAGAAGACCATTCTTATGTCGCTGCAGGCGTTCTAGACCTCAAAGTGATATGAAACGTCTAAAAGCTTTCATTCTCTGGTGCTCTAATGTAATCCACCATGCTGGTCCCCTAAACCCCCCCCATGTCCCAGCCCCATGTCCCCAAGTCAAACCCTAAAGGTCTCATTCTCTGGTGCTCCAATGTAATCAAACCACCATGCTGGTCCCCTAAACCCACCCCGTGTCCCAGCCCCGCGTCCCCAAGTCAAACCCTAAAGGTCTCATTCCACCATGCTGGTCCCCTAAACCCCCTCCATGTCCCAGCCCCATGTCCCCAAATCAAACCCTAAAGGTCTCATTCTCTGGTGCTCCAATGTAATCAAACCACCATGCCGGTCCCCTAAACCCACCCCGTGTCCCAGCCCCGTGTCCCCAAGTCAAACCCTAAAGGTCTCATTCCACCATGCTGGTCCCCTAAACACCCCATGTCCCAGCCCCGTGTCCCCAAGTCAAACCCTAAAGGTCTCATTCCCTGGTGCTCTAAGTGATCTACTTTTTTGGTGCTCTAAGTGATCCCGTGGTGCTCTAAGTGATCCGGTGCTCTAAGTGATCCACTTTCCGGTGCTCTAAGTGATCCTTTCACCGATCAGTGATCATCAGTTTCCCAACTACAAATTATAGACTATATACAATGGCCATAATTATCACGATTCCTCATATGCCCATTTCAGGTCCCCAAAAAGAATAGATACGTTTGCAGAGAATGCCAAGCAGATGACTTATTTTGCCCTCCAGATTTCCAGGTATCCATTCTATGACTTGGGGTAAACCCAATTTGACAAATCATCATAAATCATAAACCACCCCAAAAATCCCATTTGTTTTGGGTGGCACATAAACAATCGCCAAATGGCAGTTGTTTATGGCAATAGATTTGCCACATTATATCCACTATTTGGTTATATCATATATCATTCATATATCTATTAAAAGAAAAACATGGTTGTTGGCAATGATATACCAATTACTCATCCTGATTAACCATTCTAAATTAGAAACCGCTATTAGTATTATATATGTATATAATATGTGTGTATTCCATCATTGCTGGTTATATATATATGTATATACAACATATATCCCATTGTATTTTCCCATTATGGCATTGGGTTGCCCACTTTACATTCTTGACATTCCTAGCAATATTCCATTAGACCACCATTTAGGATGGTTAATTCCCATATTTGATGGTTAAATCATCTTAAATCACCATGTGTTTGCCCACAGAACCGTTTCATCGCCGGCCCTGAGGAAGATGAAGACGTGGAGGAGGCGGCCACACTGAGTCGAGATACGGCGGCCTTCAGGGAGCTGAAGGCGCAGGTGCGGCTTGCGACCAGGGCCGCGAATCGCAGGTGGACCACTGGAAATGGAATTGGTTATAGGTTGATAAGTTGATAATATGGGTAAGCAGAGGAATTTGCTATGCATATATATATATATAGAGAGAGAGAGATGCATATGGTGTATGCTGCGTTTTCCGCTGAAAATCTGGGTATGCCTTCCAAATGTCAGTTTCAATGGAGAAAACAAGGCTCCAAACCATGAGAGACAAACCCAAGTGAGATTCAAAGCAAACAGCAGAAATTTGGAGTTATGAAGTTGAAGCCGCAAGTCCAGGGTCAAAGAAAACCATAGAAAACCCATGGAGTTTGGGCAAAGAAAAAGCAGAAAACATGGGAATTCCAAACCATGAATTGGGGCCAAGTTAAGACCATCCTCCTTGAAGCGTTGTGAGAATCTGCGGTCAAGGTCTGACAACATATATACGAGAAACGCATTCTATTTCTATTTGTGGTGTGGTCTATGTTAATATCCCATTGGTAAACCTTTCTCAAAAAATGCATAGTTTGAATTAGTTTGAGAATCACATCTCCAAACCTTTCCGATGTTTGACATCAAATGGACGATTCCCGGCATTGGTTTACAAGAAAAGCATTGCACCAATCACCAAACTTATTTGCTTTAGGGTAAACGCCGAGATTTCCTGCAGCTCTTGTTCCCTCAAATCAATCCCCTGAATGACCCCCTAGTTTGGTTTCAAGTATATCATGTCATATGATGGGTAGTTAAAATTCTGGCAGACCATTTTAGTAGGGAGTGCAATTTTTCGTTTGGAAAGTGTACCAAACACAGTGTATAGTGATAGGCCCCCCCCAAAAGCGATACCTACAATTGTGCATGATGTCCACATCCGAATTTGTTTTACACATAGTTGTTGTATACATGCAAGATGCAAATTTAGCGATAACCCCTTTGCCCTAGACCACAGATAGACCCTTTTAATCTCTCCTTTCACCTTTCCTCTTCCTTTCCTCTTCCTTTCCTTTTCCCTTCCTTTTCCCTTCCTATTCCTCTTCCTATTCCTTTCCTCTTCCTTTCCTCTTCCTTTCCTCTTCCTTTCCTCTTCCTTTCCGCTTCCTTTCCTCTTTCTTTCCTCTTCCGTTCCTCTTCCGTTCCTCTTCCTTTCCTCTCCCTTTCCTTACAAAGATTTCCGCTGTATTTATATCTGCATCTACCTATACATATCTATTTAGTATTGATCTATATTGTCTAAATATACGTGTATATATATATATACATATATCAGGATTATTATCTACATATGTAAGGATGCATACTATAGCATAAATATGTGTTGTCCATATAGGATATATATATATATATACATGGAATGGAAGGAAGTTTAAAAGTCAAACTTCCGACAGTATGGGCAGATGAAAAAGCAGAGGTGGGAAGAGTCAAAAAAAAGAAGAAGAAAGAAGGTCAAAGAAAAGAAAGAGTCAGAAGAAAGAAGATGCAGGTGCGCGAAAAGGCGAAAAGGTAAACAAGTCGCAAAACGCTTTGTTTTTCCAATGGTTTGTGGCTCCGGAGGGTCGAAAAGTAGGCTCGCTAAAGCGGCGGGTGCGGAGCCATCTGGGTAGATGAGAGATGAACAATTGCACGCCGTTGTGGCGCAAAGCAAATTTGGAAGCAAACATGTTAAAAGTGCGAATAGCATGAAGCCCTATAAGGACCCTTTCAATTTTCCATGCGCAAATCAAGAAGTGTAACTTCATGGACCGCCTGTCAGGTCACAAACTCGCTGCACATCGCAGCCCTTTTCGAGCCTTCGATGGAAGGAAAAAGCCAGCGTGGAGCTGGCAGTCGCAACTTGGGGTTTATTGTGGGTGAAGTGAAGGTGTTGTTTTGGGGATTTGGTTTGAGTGTTTTTGATTTGGTTTTGTGGTTCAGGGCGATTTGGATTCCCATAGGTTATGAGCCCCTTTAAAGGATCTACCCAAAAAACAGCCTCAACAAACACCTAGAGCGTCCATAGAACCGATGGATCGGCGCCGTCGAAGCATGGCTGGTTCACCGGCAGCGGATGAAAGCACAGCTGGTGCTACGGTGGTGTGCGCTGCAGATGGCGCTGATGGCGGCGCTGAAGCGGGCGCTGAAGCGGGCGCTGCAGTGGTGTGCGCTGCAGATGGCTCTGATGGCGGCCGAGCTGCAGAGGAGCGAGAGGAGAGGTTGGAGCTGGCAATAGTTGGCCAGGAGCTTGTTCCGGTGAGTGACAGAAGGGTTAGTAGCCTAGAAGAGGAGTCTCTAGAGAAAGTCCAGGTGCACAAAAAATGCTAGGAACACCCGACCAGTTGCAACCCAACGTGATGTCTTTGAAAACAAATGAAGATAGTGATCTTTGAAAACAAATGAAGATAGTGAGAGGAAGGATGAGCATGATGGAAAAGGTCAGTTGTCCAGGGTTCCAAATGGGCCGCCTGTCTCCTTTGGTCCAGCGAGTGGAACATCAGCTCCTTTGTTCACACCTGAACAGATAGCTCGAGCAACTGATCCCCGGAACTCATCATCGCTATTGCCTTTGACAAGGGAACCAAATGTGGGAAGTGATCTTTCTCGAATACCAGGTTTCCTTCAAGGTCTTCTACCTGGACTGGACCACTTCCAAGAGGCACGTCAACGAGAATTGGAATGGCGAGCTCACATGGAAGTGATGATCGAGCAACTTGGACTTCAGTTGAGGGCATCGCATAGTGAAAACGTGCGTTTACGACAAGAACCAGTAGAAGCTGGAAAAGAAACATCGCAATATGGGATCCCTGAAGAAGATCGATCCTCAGAAAAAGGGAAGATTCAAAGGTCTCCGTTGCGGTGGTCAATCAAAGTAAGGAGGATGGGGTAGTGACCCGGCAAGATCAAAGGCTTGGTTTGGGGAGCTCCATCAACAAGAAAAAAGTGAAAGAAGGGACTATGGGTCAACATGGTCTTCAAAAGGAGGATGGGGTAGAATCCCGGCAAGGTTTTGGGGTTGAGGAAGGGACCAGAGTCCGGCAAGCCTTTCAAGATCTGCTTCCAGCAATGAACAATCCGATCAGTCGCAAAGCAGCGATGAAGAACTGGGGAAAGAGGATGGGCAAGAGCGCCAGCAAGTCCCGGGGCCACCACTGAGGCCCAAACTATGCAGCTCCTTCTCAAGATCGTCCAAGGTATGCAGAGCATGCAGAAGCAGATCCTAGAAGGAAAGGAAGATCAAAAGGAGGAGTCAGAGGTGGTGAGGTACTCGCCTGAACTTCCACGACTACCAGAATGGAATGTTGAAACTGCTCCAATCGACTATGGTGATTGGTCACATGCCTCCACACCTACATGAGTGACCTCAGCCCCACGAGTGAACAATGGTGGGATTTGACCCTGGACACCGCCAAAGAATGGTACCAGGCCCATATGAACATGACCCCCATTCAACGACTATCTCATCAACCAGCTCTTCCGGACGCCTTGAAGCAAAGGAAGTGGGGGAGACTTGAAAGGCGTGCTGCATCATTGTTGATGGCCGCATTGCCGGAGCAGTTGAAGGAGGAGGTGATCAGCTCGAAATCAGTGAGCGCTCTTGGCATTGTTTCGAAAGCGATGTTGTCCTACCAGCCTGGTGGACTGACTGAAAGGAGTGCCATCCTGTTTGCCCTTGAGAGCCCGCAAGAATGCTCTTCAGTGGCAGGAGCGATTTCCCAGCGCCGAAAGTGGATCAGGTGGAAAAGAAGAGCAACCGAAGTTGGTGTGGCAATTCCGGATGCTTCCATCCTCATGCGTGGACTGAGCCGCATCATGAAGAAGATCGTCCAGTCCTTTCCCGAGCTCAGCTTCAGACTCTCCTTGGTCCTTGGCCAGAAACAGCCTCTTGGTGGACACGGTCCCAACTCATGCAACGGTTAGCCAATACAGTGAACATTGCTGGCTGAGCTGGAGCAAATGGGTCAGCAGGCAAAGAAACGTGATCATCCTGCTGACCAACCACCAAAGCTACGAAAGTTTGAGGAGACCTACAAAGCGAGGATTCGTCAAAGACATCTTCGAAACAAACTGAGGAGTCAGAGCAGAAAAAGAGGCCATGTCGTTTCTTCAACACCGACTCTGGCTGCAAACGTGGAAAAAGCTGCCAATATCTTCACAACCTAGATGGTCAAAAACGATGTTGGACTTGTGGTTCAAAAGGGCACTTTGCCCCCAACATGTCCTCGATCTGAAGATGCGAAGCCCAAAGCAGCGAAAGTCAACGCCAAGTAAATTGACAAGGACGGCAAGGCGACCACATCTCCGGCTACTCCTGAGAAGCCTGAGGAACCCACTATGCACCGATCAAGCTGGTGCTGGAGAAGACACAATGAAGGTCTTGATCGACGAGGCCAACCGAATGCTTAAAACGCTCCAACATTCAGACCCAAAGGAGTCAAAGGAGAAGTATGTCAGCCCAAAGACCACTGAGGACAAAATGACTCAGCTTCAGAAACAGTTGGATGAGCTCAAGAAGGCGACGATGCGCCCCTTCAGGTTGTCCAGACTTGGGTGCTCCAAAGCTTGTGGCCTTCTTGACAGTGGTGCTACACACCCTCTTCGAGCACGATGAAAAGGCGAACAAGTCGCTCATCTACCTCAAGTACAAGTCACTTTGGCAGGAGAACAACAGGTGACAATGCACCTCTCACCAACTGGTGTGATCATCGGTGAGGAGACTGCCGAGCCGATTGTGCCTATGGGCATTCTTGCCACATCACTGAAATGTAGCATCCAATGGTCTGGTGAAGAACTTCGAGTCGTTCATCCAAAACATGGCGAGCTGGAGGTCCACATCAAAGATGGCTGCCCAATGGTTGACCACGACCTTGCCCTGAAGTTGATTGCCGAGATTGAATCCATTGCCGGGGCATGGGTGTAACCTCACAGACCGAGCTGCAGTGGATCCAACGTCTGGTCCATGAACATCCAGTTTTTGCAGGGCTTCCCAACGACATCAAGAAGGCCCTGATTGAAGTTCCTGCCGGTGACCTCAAACCTTTGGGAAATCGTAGGATGAGAAAACTATGGGGGAGAAATGGGGTCTTGGTTCATCTCTTTTCGGGAGAAGAAGCTGGCTACACTCTGAAGCGGGCGTTCCATGAAGTTGGAGGTGACAAACGCCTCATGTGTGAACTTGATCTTTTTCACGAAAGGCCTGAACGAGATCTGTCTCCTGAAGGTCAAGCATATCCGGTGCTACTGAGATTGGCTCTCGATGGCCTGTGCAAGGGCTGGATTGGTGGCCCACCATGCAGGACGAGGATGGACGAGGTCTATGCTACGTCATCTTCCCGTGAATGGCCTGAAAATGCCTCGACCACTTCGAGCTTGGAATGGAGCCGAACATGGCTTGGATGACTTGACTCAAGCTGAAAACGACCAGGGTTTCTTGGACGATGTCCTTATGCTTCGCTTCATGCTCCTCTACGTGATCAGCGAAGAAGTGAGAAGGGCTCATGGAGAACCTGCTCCAACCACCTTTGCCTGGCCGATTTGGCCCAAATGCCTGAGGTGGGTACTACTGGAGAACTTCGATCTGGAAGGAACTATCCAAGATCTACAACCTCAATGTGCAGACCTTCAACCAATCCGAGTTTGCAGCCCCTGCAACAAAGCCCACAACGATCGGCGGAAATCTACTTCTTCAAGTACCACTACCAGGCCAACGTGGTGAACCAAGAGGTGTAGAAGGGAAAACCAAGGCTCAAATCTCTGAAGACTCTAAGTCTTTGTCAAGATGGCCACCTTTGATGATGAGGGCGATTGCAACAGCGCTGCAGCTTGGTCCAATGAAGGGCACTGTGAAGTTTCGAGCTCTATCATGGAAAGAGCATGTGGCAGCAGGCCATACTCCATTTCGAAAAGATTGTTTGGTTTGTCAGGGGCCCCTTCCGCCTTGGCGATGATCTCAATGGGAGGAGGGGGAAGTACATGTTGGTAGGCGCTTTCACATGGCTGGCTCCCGGTCAAATGGCTGATGACTTCGTTGAAGAAAGTCCGCCAGACGTTCCCAAAGAAGCACCTGAAATTGAAGATCTTGAAGGAGAAGAGCCTGAACCGGAGGACTCAGCCGATGTCTGGGGGAAGCTTCAAATGGAAAGAGAAAGAAAATGAAAGAAAAAATGAAAAAAAAGCCAATAAAAGAAAAGAGGATGAAGAAGAGACAGAAGGAAAGGATAAAGATGGAGAAGAAGTTTTGGAAGGAGCAGAGGAGGAAAGAAAGATCCCGCGGGTGACGGTGACCCGACTCTGCACTCCGCTACCATCAAAGAATCGTCATGAGGTTCTGAAGGCCATCATCGACATGTACTTGCGTTTGAGGAGTGATGGGTTCACAGTGAACCAAATTCACTCGGACCGTGGAGGTGAATTTTGCTCAGATGCGCTGGAAAAATGGTGCACATCAAGAACCATCCTCCACACCTGTACCCCGGGGATCAGCCCCAATCAAATGGCCGCTGTGAGGTGTCGGTGCAGTGGGCGAAGGCAGGGATTAGAAGAATTCGACATGCATCCAAATCGGACTTCTCTCTTTGGCCCCTCGCTGCAAGAAACATCAACGAGCGTCTCAGGTTGAAGCAGGTTGGAAAGAACCCAGCTCTTCCAAACTTCATGTCTCCAGTTTTGATCAGGAAAAGATTCTGGCGTGCTCAAGAACTTCTACCAACTCAAGAACGAGCCTTGTATGTGGGGCCATCCTGGGCTTATCATGGACATTGGATTCAGCGAAGTGATGGCACCATCACCTTGACCCGCATGGTCATGCATCAACTTCAAGAACCACCTCAAGATCAACATTGGATTGGCCTAGAGGATGAACTCTCTCCAACAGAAGTTCGACGCCGAATCAGGGGCAAGGCTTCTTAAGAAGAGTCATTGAAGAGGAGATGAAAGTGGCGATGATTGATGAGCCGATTGGGTCCTACTTCACTGTCGACGCCATTGCATCCCTCAAAGAGATGACGGTGAACAACACACCCGAAGAAGTTCTACAAACGAAGATTGTCGGCCAGCAGGAGGTGCGAAGGAACCTTCAAGATTGGATTGATCCCATCAAGACCGAGCTCAAGGCGCTCTTCGAAACAAAGAAGGCACTTATTCCTATAGATGCTCAACGAGTTCGGCAATTGGTGTCTGAAGGCAAGGCCGAAATCTTGCCATCAAAAATTGTTTGGACAGTCAAACCCTGTCCAGAAGATCGTCGAGGTCGTCGTAAAGCACGGTTGGTGGCCTGCGGCAACTTCCAAACCAATGATCCTGATCAAGCTGAATCCTTGTTTGCGGGGGGGGCCACAGGTGTTGCTCTGAGGGCTGCACTTGGCATAGCGTCACAATTTGGATGGGAGGGCTATGTCACTGACGTGAAGACTGCGTTCCTCAATGCTCCAATGAAGCTTGCTGCTGGTGGTGGGAACTCTGGTGTTGGTGATAAAACACCATCCAAGAATGCAGTGATCAAGCCTCCTCCCCTTTTGGTGCTGGCTGGACTTGCTCAACCAGATGAACACTGGGAAGTTTTGATGGCCTTGTACGGTTACAAGGAGAGCCCAAACTATGGTCTGACTTTCGAGATGAACAGCTGGCAGCCTTGAAAATTCCCTGTGGTGATCAAAGCTGGCTGATGCTGGATCAAATGATCACTGAGCCAAACATGTGGCGAATTTTGAAGTTTGAGCCTGGACCTTTTTCATCTACGCAAGCAGAATCACTGGTGGGCCTGCTGCTGGTCTATGTCGATGATCTGCTGATTTTGGGAACGGATCAGGTCATTCAATTCACTTTACCATCAAAGCCATCCAGGCCAAATGGGACACATCGATCCCTGAAGAGATCAACAGCACTTCAGGCGTGAGGTTCCTTGGAGCCGAGCTGTTCCGAGAAGGCTCAAGGTGGTGGATGACTCAGAAAAACTACATCCAGGATCTCTTGGCACGCAATTTGGGGGGAGATCAGCCTTCATGGCCAACAAGGAAGATCCCCCTTTTGAGCGAGCCTGACACTCGAGAAGATCCACCAGAGAAAAGTCCGAGCACTGTCAAAGAAGCACAAAGGATCATTGGCGAGTTGGTCTGGGTATCCACCCGTACAAGACCGGACCTATCCCATGCCATCAAGAAGCTGGTTTCCATGATCACCAAAGATCCACAGCAGGTCATTGAACTGTCAAAGAATGTATGGTACTACTTAGCTGGCACCATCGACCATGGGCTCTTGTTCCAGAACGACCCCAACGAAAACCAGCTTAACATCCACACGGACTCATCATTTGGTGAGGTTTGTACTGGCTGTCATTTGGTGACTGGGAAATTCCATGCTTCTTTGGAAGTCAGGAAAACAAACTGTGGTGTCAGCCTCTACGGCAGAATCCGAACTTGTGGAAATTTTGGAAGGTGCTCTGGCTGGAGATGCTGTCAGGGTAGTGCTGGAGGGAGCTCTTTCCATCACAGCTCGAGCGGTGTCCTTTACGGATAACATGGCGTCCATTGCGATAGTCACTGGAGATAGCGGGTCCTGGAGGACGAGACATCTCAAAAAGAGAGCTCACATCCTGAAGGCCAAGGTCATCCAGGGAGACTGGCTCTTGAGACATATGCCTGCAAATGAACTTCCTGCTGATCTTGGTGCAAAGGTCCTGTCGTCCGACAAGTTCAAGGGCCACAAAAGGCTGATGGGCATGTTTTTGGGAAAAGATGATGAAAACCAAGAAGTTGGAAAACGAGAAAATGGAGATGAAAGAAAAAACATGGTGAGTCAAGATGTAGCCAAAAAGGCCTTGAAAGCGATCATCCTGTTTGCTCAAATTGCCAAAGCGAGAAGTCAAGATGATGACTCAGTTCAGCTTTGGCATTTCCCACGACCAATCCGTTCCTTTCAGTGATCCTGTCAGTGGCACACCTTTTTATTTGATCGTCATTGTCATCTTTGGTTTTGGAGTTTTGATTGGAGCAGTGCTGATGTGGCTGGCTGTACTTCCATATTTCCATCGTGTGACACTGGTGAGATCTCAAACAAACGTGGTGCCGAGACCATCATTCCTTTTTCATGCACATCCTGAAGATCAAAGACAACAAAGAGATACAGCTCAGCTACCAAGGAGAAGAGAAGATGCTGGAACTATGCCTTCGGCGGGCACAGCTGGTGCCTCTTCAGTGGCGGGCACGGCTGGTGCCTCTTCAACGGGGGGCACGGCTCGTGCCTCTTCTTCTGCGGGCATTCCTGGAACCTCTTCGGCTGCTGCTGAACGAGTTAGCGCTGTTGGTGCTGCTGGGCAATTGATCGCTGCTGAAGCCTCTTCTGGTGCCGCTGCGCGATCGGGTGCTGCTGGGCGGCGCCTCTTCTGCCCGACCCGGTCTCGCGCCGGCCGGGTCATCGGACTCCAATGTGGCTGCTGCTGGCAGCTCGACAGGCGCTGGTGAGAGGGGTTCGGTAGGAGTAGGTCCCAATTTGAGACACAGAGGCAGTAGATCCAGAACAGTTCAACTGTACGTCACAAGGAATGGTCAAAGGTACCACTGTGACATCAACTGTCATGGACTGAGAAATGCATACCATGTGCATCGGTGTCCTCGTTGTGACACATGCGGCCCTGTACAAACATACCCAGTTGAGCCATTGTATGGTATAGAACCTGGAAGCTGCTCACATGAGGAGTTGCAGCACGTACAGAGTTTGAGTCAGGGGGGTGAGATCAAGAAGTACCAAGCTTGCGCCATCTTGCGCCATTTGCATGCTTGTTGGTTGAGACAAAGGATGGATCTCACACCCTTAGAAAAGGGCTTGGGCCTGAGTAGGTGCTAGGACACGTACTAGCACCTACGGGGAGTGCGAATAGCATGAAACCCTAAGGACCCTTTTAATTTTCCATGCGCAAATCAAGAAGTGTAACTTCATGGACCGCCTGTCAGGTCACAAACTCGCTGCACATCGCAACCCTTTTCGAGCCTTCAATGGAAGGAAAAAGCAAGCGTGGAGCTGGCAGTCGCAACTTGGTTTTTTTTGTGGGTGAAGTGAAGGTGTTGTTTTGTGGATTTGGTTTGAGTGTTTTTGATTTGGTTTTGTGGTTCAGGGCGATTTGGATTCCCACAAAAAGCATCACATGCTTGGACGATGAGATGTCGAAAAAGTGCATGCCGTTGTGGCGCGAAGCACATTTCGAAGTCAAAATGCACAAAGCACACCGACATCGGAGCACTTCTCCATTCACAAGGTAGAGCCTACTTTGTGATGTTTCTTTCTCTCAGCTACTTGTCCATTTTTGGAACCACAGGGATTCCATACCCCTGCGCAGATCGCACAAAGATGCCATCTTCAGCAGAACAAGCGGCAGCAATCCAAGAGCTCATGCAAAGTGTAGCCAAGGCAGGACTTGACAGCTCACTTGACATTCATGAGGAGCTGGCACAAATCTTGAGTCTGGCGAGCTGCCAGGGATCAAATCCTGTGCAGGATAGCATTGCAGCTCTGTGCAAAGGGGGCTTCACTGCACACATTTGCCTCGAACTTTTGAGCATGATCGAGGACTTCCCGATGAAGATGTTGAAGTGCATTGTGAAAGACAAAAAGCCTACTGATTTGAAAGTGAACCAGGAGGCATATGATGCACATGATGGAATCGCATTCCTCTTCAAGAAGTTGAAGGAAAATCGTGCTTTTAGCCGAGAGAGGGCCTTCATGATGACCTACAAGGCCGGCGGGAGTTTCAGTCCATTTGGCGCTGAGCTTCATGAAAAAGGCTCCGACTTCCACGAACATCAGCATCATCAAAGGAGTGGAGGCAATCTTTCCGACATTGTCAGAAGATGTTACATCAAGGGAGAACATGTGGATGTCATGGCCACAACCGGCTGTCAAAGACTCAGCAAACATCAAGGCAGCCGTGGAAGCAGCAAGGCAGGCTCAGGCCAAGGCGAAGGATGTAGGAGTATCCCCATTTTGATGCATGCTGATCTGGTGGGACCCTTCAACAAGGCGACTTGTTACGACTCTGTGATGCCTTTCGAGGGAATGGATCAGAAGGAGTATGTCAGCTCCTTTGCCACCGCAGCGAAGAAGATCTTCAAAGGAGATACAGGAGCCTTTGACATTTTGTTGGGCATGATGAACGAGAGGGTGACGTTCCCTGGCTTGACAAAGGCCAGCAAAGTGTTATCTCAGCAGAGGAGATGATTAAATTGGATATGTTGAAGGACATTCTTTGCAGGAATTGGCAAGAAGGTGGACCTTTTGGAGAAGGAGGAAGGTGACACAGCAGAAGATGTTGCCACCATGAGCTGGGATGACGAAGGAGGAGATGAGCAAATTGGGCATCCCAAAGCCTCTAAAGGACAAAATGATTAAGGCGGCGGAAGAAAGACATGTCTACAAGGTGGAAGAAGTCTTGTCAATGTGTGGCGAACTGGAAACTCATGGGGTAAGGCCAGTGGCAGATGACGAGGTGCGGGCTCAGTTCAAGGTGGAATCGGGGAAATTGGAACCTGCAAAGATCATGAACAAGAAGTTCAAACAGATGTCACAGGATCTCACCTTGGAGAGTTTGAACCAGGAGTTGAACGAGAAGACAGTCGTTGCTTTCTTGGACGAGACGGAAAGATTGAAAGTCTTCTCTGATGTCCTTGGGAAAAAAGATTTGATGTGAAGTACCTGGATCTTGCTTTCAGGATGATTTCGAGCAGACTCTCCTCATCTCCACCATTCTTGCACACCCTTGCATGGATGCTGATCTTGACAAGTTCCAGGAGCAAATTCAGTCCATGGTCGACTGCATGTTCGCTGCCCGTTGAAGAGGAGAAGTCCTTTGAATTTGGATCGTCGAATTGATATTTGATCTCCAGGACGAAACAACAAGGGCATTTGCAAGTTAAAGCTTTTTCCAATTGATCTGGACATGGTCCCACCAAAAAAAGCACCAACGTCGGAGCACTCTTGGAGTTTGAGATGTTGTAAAAGCGCATGCTGTAGTGGCGCGAAGCACATTCCAAGTCAAAATGTTAAAAGCACTACATGTTCCGACCACTTTTGGACGCGCAGATGTCGTTTCACGTGGCAGGCGCAAGGGATTGTGCACCTTGTCAAAAGTGAGCAAAACGTGAGGGTTTTGTAGCAGTTTCAAAAACGTTGGCAGGCGTGGAACATTTGAAGATGATTTGCAAAGATGCATTTCGCGTGGGCGCAATACAAGAGACACATGAGTCAGACATGTTAGGAGGTCCGGGCGCTGATTTCCTGAGACCGGTTGCATTTTGGAGCATCAAATCTTCAAGTTTGCTAAGATGATTTTACGTGACAGGTGTGCAGCACTTCGTATGACCTGGCCTCACTTTTCCAGGCGCATTCCATCAGCTCTGCACTCAAGTTTCCGTTTTGAAGGGCATCTTGCAGAATTGCTTTGTTTTTGATGTTGTCAACTTGGAAAATTGAGGAAGTCTCCCAGAATTGCTTCGTTATTGATGTTGTCAAGTTCAAAACTTGAGGAAGTCTCACAGAATGTTGCGTTTTTGGTGCTGTCAAGTTTTAAAAAAAGCAAATCTCGCAGAACAGCTTCGTTTTCAAGCTTGCAGATAGATAGATAGATAGATAGATAGATAGACAGATAGATTCGATTCACAACTGCAACTGCGCTGCGCTGCACTGTACTACACTACAACTACCACTACACCTACAACTACAACTCAACTACAACTTCAACGACACTTCAACTTCAGTACAACCACAGCTACAACGACAACTTCAACTACAGCAACTGCAACAACTAAAGCATCTACAACAACAACTACATTACAACTGCAACTACAACTGCGGCTACAACAACAACTTCAACTACACACCAACTACACTACAACTACAACTACAAGTAGGCTACAACTACAACTACCACTACACTTCACTACAGTAGACTACAACTACAACTACAGCTACAGCTACAACTACCACTACGCTACAACTACAACTGCAACTACAGCTACCACTGCCAGTAAACTACGCTACAGCTACAACTTCAACTTCAACTACACTACAACAACAAGTACCACTACACCTCACTACAACTACAGCTACAACTACAACTGCACTACAGCCACAGCTACAACTACATCTCCTACAACCACTGCAACTACAACTTCAACTACACCACAACTAGGATTGCAGCTACAGCATTGCAACTTCAACAACATCAGCTACACTACAACTGCAACGACACCTACACCACAACTACAACTACCATTACAACTACAACTGCAATTACATTGCACTTCGCTACACCACACTACATCCTGCAGTTGCGGGTGAGGTGACCACTGCAACCACTCCAAAAATTCACAACCACCTTTCGGTCCATCAATGGATTCGCTCTGCCATCCATGCATCACAACAACTCACCTCAGGCTCCTATAGATTCCTATCTTTGAAACTTCCGCCACCGCCTTGTGCAGTACTGATGGTATAAGATAGAGAGAGAGAGAGATCTATATACACATGCAAGTATACATACATATATTTATATATATATATACATTTTAGTGGCACAACACGTTTCATGTCACATAGAGGCCCATAAATTTGTAAACGGTCAGACCTCGAAGGTGGCTGCCGCCCGCACGGGCACTGACACGACGGAGGCCGTAGAGCGCCGTAGTCTGTTGCTTTGAAACACAAATGATTTTGTTAGTGCCATAAACATCGATATATTTATATCAAATTTATCTTTATATTTATATATATATGTATGTATGTAGTATATATATATATATATATGTATATAAGTATGTATGTATGTATGTATGTAGGTAGGTAGGTAGGTAGGTAGGTATGTAGGTAGGTAGGTATATATGTATGTATGTATATATGTTTGTTTGATTGTTTGTTTGTATGTATGTACGTATGTATGTATGTATGTACGTATGTATGTATGTATGTATGTATGTATGTATGTATGTTCTATATAGATTCATATATATCACAAACGGGTTGTGCGTTCTGAATCGTTTTTCCCCATCCATACATGGGATCCTCCAATAGATGCGTATATTTTGTGATGGGATGAAACATCCAACCAGATGTTGATGAAGGGTATTGTTGTCAAATTTGTGTATTTGATCGTTTGATCAAACTGAAGGAATACTTAATCCAAGTAATTTTGGAAATCAACTATATGAGGAAACTGGATCCAAGTACAATAAGGAACTACTACGGATTCCGTGAGTGATTCCCTGCACCCGTCGTAAGGAATTGGGGAAATCAACAAATTTTGGGAATCACTGTCTTTTTGTTCTGGCTTATTGTTGCCTTAAATCAGTTGGGTTTCCTATGTTGCTAATTGATCCATGCAAAACTCACACCATGGAGTGATATTCAAAGCTAGGCGGATGCTCTAAACTTGGCAGCCGGGTCATTTTGGCTCAACTACTCGCTTTTCAGGAGCAGGCACAACATGAGACCATGAAACCTAAGTGAAAGAGAAGTACTCTCACTACAAGCTGTTGAACACGGCATTCCGAAATTGTGCATTACTTACAATCATGATTGTTCTCCTTCCGGTGAACTTGGTCACCTGGCTGAGTTCGTAGTTGTTTCCCTTTTAGTTTGATTCCGATGTGCTGGCAAGTAAAGATGAAAAAACAGGCGGATGCTCAGCTCAGCAATGACAAAATCAATCAATCACCCAGTCGCCAGTCACCCAGTCCAGAAAAAAAATCAATCAATATATTTGAGCTTTCAGACGTGGCCATCTTGGCCATGGCCATTTGATGTAGCATGTGGCGTCGCAGGCCAGCGTTGCTTCCGCTGGCCTTTCTCAGATTGGCCGTGCTCGTCCTCTCGCTATGCAGCGTCGAGACCCTGGTCCTCCCCTGCAGCTATGGAAACGCACCGCGAAACGGTGCCCGTGGAACAGCGATACGTTGCAAGGCGTTCAACCTTGGGAATCTCTTTGGCGAAGAAGAGGAGAAACTGGACACCTGGAAGCGCTTGAAATAATCTGAAATCCATCTGCCAAAATTCTGAAATAGCTACTGGATAATATGGAAAATTGTAATGTTTAATAGATGGATAAATCATCTGCATATGGATAATTCTCCATGGCCATGTTAGATTTCCAGAGGGTAGCATGTGAGCTCCCTTGAAACACTGAGGAAGTCCCCGAGAATGTGGCAGAGATGGTCTCTGGGTTGAAGAGCAGCACTGAAAACTCCTTGAATCAAGGCTGTAGCCGTTTGGACATTGAGCTTCCACCCTCCTTTCGGAAGCTTGGTGGCATGATGCTGCATGGGCACTGCGGGCACCGCCCTTTGTTGGGGTGGGCATAGGACCACATGTATGCAGTCACTTTTAAGCGTAACCGTTTTTTTTTCGATGTGTATACATACGTATATATAATTATATATATATAACATATTCTTTTAAAATAATAAATAAATAAATATATATATATATATATCATATATATATATAATATATATATATAAATTCTGTCCAGAAGGCTTCAAATATTAACAGCATATACATAAGTGGAGCAGTTGTCGTTGTGCAAATGTCCCTTAGCTAGGCTGGGTGTGGAGGACAAGTCCCAAAAAAGCTCCATGGTGGCGGACAAACAGAGACGCTTGGCGATGATCTGGTTAGAGCTCCGCACCGGTCATGCCCAGGGTCAATGAATATTGGCTCAGGTGACCCAGGTGGCCCAGATGGCTCGCGTGGTCAATTTACCTACAGCTGTTTCTTTGGGGTATGCCGCATGCCACATGTTAGGCAGTATATATCGGAATATATCGTGTTCAGCATATGAAAAAGGGACCAAGCACCCGGCATACGGCCTCAACTATCATTTCCTTGTGAGTATTATTAATGGTTGGTAGCTGGGTTGTTTCCAACTCCCGTGATATCTGAGTTTCAAGGCGATGCAGACCAATTGCCAACCTTTCTTTTCAGGGATCATTCCATTGATGAAGGCTGAGAAAATTTGGTTGACCATCCATATATGTAGGACTCCTTCGTTGACTTTGCCATGTTTTTGGCTTGGGAGATTATGGCTTAATGACTTGGCCTTCCAGCGTATGATTGAAAGCCGCACACCCCGGTGGTCCATCAATATGAAGGCATCAACATGAAGACACAGAGGCCCTCAGCAGCATCCTGCATCATCTCTAGCTACATTATTTTTTTATATTCTTTCATAGTGCTACTATCCTTTACTATCATTTACTGTCTTGTCGATCACAGGTGAACATACTGTTTTTTTTGAACATAGGATGTTGGTTGTCCCATTTTGACCAGCTGATTTTTGGTAAAGGGTGCTTGAACCACCACCCAGTGGATGTTTCACCACCAAAAGTCTTCGGTTCAGTGTCCTGGCTGGTGGATTCATCATATGAATCATATGTCCAAAATATCCCATTTAATGGATGGCCTACAAGGTTCGCGTGAAAAAGCATTTACATATTGGAAAGGCAGCATCATATGATCAACACATTGTGTTTCCATGCCAAATCATGCCAAAGCCATGCCAAAGTGGGGCTTTCCTGTGCTTGGTTTCATCCAGATCTTAACTTAGATTTGTTGAAGCAGCCCGGTTTTCGGCTTAATCTAGGTCTTTTTGACCCATTTTTGTGGATATACGTGGATCAAACCTTCATGTTGTTCATTCATTTTGCTCGTTTAACCACAACCATCACACCCGCCATCATGATTGGCGGTCAATGGCGGTCATATCATATTCCCCAATCATATTGTGTTTCAACACTAGCGGGTGGTTCATGATGGTTCCTAAGCAATTTGATTACTCTCGTGTGTTGGAACCGTGCATCTGAGTTGTTAAAAACCAGTTTCCTGCTTGGACGTGCATCCCAGGTATAGTTGGATAGCAACCCATATACAAATGCATGTATGTATGTATGTGCCTATGTATGTCTGTATGTATTTATTTATCTTTAGATAAGTAGAAATATCCATAGAGATATGCGTATGTATATATGAATATATATGTATATAAATTTAAATATCTGTATACATATTTGCATATGGTGTATATAGATAGGACCTTTTCTTCACCTTCATTTTCCATTGGAAAACATGAGCATGCATATATATACATATAATTTATGTGTATATATTTATATATATTTATATGTGTGTGTGTACGTATGAACTGCTTGCGGCTTGCGGTTCCTGTGATGCACTTCTATATTTTCAAGATGGTTTCGTATATTTCTAGTAAAAAAAAGTCAACCGGGTTTCTATGGGCAGAGAAACGTTATTACATGTACACACATCAATATGCACATATGTACATATGTACATACGTACATACATACATACATACGCCCATACATACATACATACATACATCCATGCATCCATACATCCATACATCCATACATCCATACATCCATCCATGCATCCATGCATCCATGCATCCATGCATCCATGCATCCATCCATCCATCCATCCATACATACACACATACATGCATACACACATACATACATACATACATACATACATACATACATACATACATAGATACACACATACATACATACATAGTAATTATAATTACACAGTAATTACATGGTAATTACAATAAAATTACATATTTACATATTCACATATTTACGTATCTACTTATCTACGCATATGCATGTATATACATATATATATATATAGATAGATAACTTTCACTATAAGTTTGTAATCCACGGAAGCTGGTTCAACTTTTGCACTGCCACAACGATAGACATTTTTTTGCTGTATGGAACAAATATCAGATTATTTATATATAATTATATATATTCATATACATACATATATATATGTGTGTATGCGTGTGTGTGTGTGTGCATACCTACATTAATAACAGGCAAGGAACAAATATACAGCACAAAATCCAGATGATTTTGGAGGGACTTGTAGCACAACTCTGGACCTCTGGGAGCCCAAATCGTTGCGTCTCACTTTGTCCGAGGTAAGGACCTGGTGCTGAAGGAGGTGGCGCGTGGTGACCGCGAACTGGCACGTCTATTCGTGGAGATGTTGGAAGCCATTGGTCCCGGCTTGGTGCGCCCTGGGGGCTAGGGCTGATGGGTTAAGACAGAGCGCAATGGTGCTCGGTTTAATGATTGTTAATGGTGAATCATTGGTTTTTAATGGTGAATCATCGGGTTATGCATGAGTTTTGATGGTTAAGAATGGTGCATGATAATTCATGTCAGTAAAGCCATATGTCAGTAAAGCCATGTCATAAAGTCGTTCTGCCCCAACATTTTTTTAACCATGAGCTATTGACATGCATGTGTATGTTTGTAACCGTTCTTTGCATACACATTTTCCATTTGTTATTTTCAAATTATTTATACCTATATATAGCTCCATCTATTTCTATAGCAGCTATATCTAGATATATCTATATACCTACATATCTAATATGATTAATATGGAGGTTTCCTAAATCTTAGGGGTGGTATCCCCACATCCAGCTATTGGGGATCCCCCAGCCTGGCCTGGCAGGTGGTGGCCTTCCGCACCTCGTCGCTGGAGAAGGCGGCGAAGAAGCGCTGGAAGTTGGACAAGGTCAACGAAGCGCAAGTGTTGCTTGGCGGTTGGGTTTCAGCTGGGATTTCATGGGTGACCGTTATTGTTAGTGTATGTATATGGATATTATATATATATATATATGTGTGGGATGTGCTGAACCCAAATAATCAGCCATTCTCAAAATCATAATAAATGGTTCGTGTAAACCATCCCTTAATTGTAAGTCTATTATTGGATTGCCCACCATAAGTATGCATGTATGTTTATATACATATATGCCGTGTACATGGGATAACACATGTTAACAATATTTTCTTAACAAATGCTAAACGAAAGTTCAATCGATGGAATTGATAGGGATATAGTAGGAAGATATAATAGCGGATATCTAATAGGGATATGTGTGATAAGATAGGGGCTACCGTTGGTTTATTCAGGGGGATCCATATGGGATACTATGGTAAATTATGGGGTAGTTAAAATAGGCATCATCCCCAATTTAAAAAAATGGGTGTGACCATTTAATGGGTATAATCATTCATGAATATATAGTGATTTATTGGTTATATATTTAGGGCGTGATATTATGCAAGGATGAATTTTAATTGGTTTAATTTGGTGTTATAATTCGTTGACTAGATGGGGGTTTATGTTGATGGGTTATTTGGTTAACATGATTGATGATGGTTCATGATGATTATGGTTGTTAGTCAAATGGGGATTTAGCAGCTATTATAACAACCTCACGGTACGACGTCACGGCAAATGATGGTAACTATCCCAAAGTTGCCGAACTCAGGTTAGCGAATTGTCGATCCATTATTTATCCAGGCGGCTTGTGATTTCACACAAAAAGAAATAGAAAACGGAAATTGTTTGCATGTGTTTGTGCCGTTTGAAGTAATATGTTGCTCATCCAATCTGGTTGAATTTCAATCTGGTTAAATTAGAAATGACACTCACTGGCTGCCCTGCTGTGCAAAATGATGGTTACTACTTTTCGGGAAACAAATAATATAGCTATGGAATTCATCATTTTTGAATAGGAAAATGATCCATACTTGGACCACTTTCCATAGCTATGTTAGTTTACTGGAAGGTAAAAAATATCATCCCACTTAATCTTGATTTGGGACATAGTCCTTTGCCGCAACCACCACGTGGGACCGCGGGACTCCTATTTTCCACAACATTGCATGGGCGTATGGTTGTGAATATGCCCAAGCTGGCAGATATTAGTAGACGATCTCACCTAGGATGATTGCGCATTATGCACACATGTAGATATGAGAATACGGGGCTATGTGCTAGTTGACAAAGCCAACAACAGTGGAGAACTCTGTGGACAAATCCGGGACTCTAGGACATACTGGCTTTGAACGGTTTGAAGCAGCAACTCCAAAAGTTTTTGCTTGTTGAAACTACAAACCCTCTATTGTCCCAATGATGCCCTGAGATCCCCAGGATTTCGTTCTTTGATTCGAAGAAATCAGCCTTTGCCAGTGCCTTGGCTGCCAAACATGGTGCAGGTGCTTCTTTGATTGGAAAAATCATATCGATTCACGGTAGATGCATTGGGGGTTCAGATTTAGGACGTTCCTTAGAAATAGCTCTGGATCATCCATTTCTTTGTGGTTGACAACATTTTTAGAAGTGGTTAGTTTTATCCCAGTGGAAGCCAACCTCCCCTTACCACAACTCACAGTCTTTGGATATGGATACGAGGTGATACGAGCCAACATTGGGGTCCCAATTGGCCTCTGTAAAATTCTTGTGGCATACAAAAACTGTTTATCGTTTGGCAATTAAACATAGCTATGGGAAACTGCCATCTATAGATTATTTACCCTTCAAGAAATATTTGGTTGTCAATAGATATGTTAAATTACCAGAGGGTACGTTTGGCATTCAAGGCGAGATCCCCATACCTGGCTGTTCCAGGTGAAGTGGAAGCACCTGCGCAGTTCAATCAGAAGCTCAGAAAGTTGGATTGCAAGTGTCATGGCGATATTTGCTTGTGAATGGTTGATGAATTGCTGAGGCCTGCTGATTTCATGGCTAGATTTCATTTTATACAGACTACATATGTGTATGTATATATATATGTAATTATATCTCCTGATTATATGTGTTGTGTATATACATACATTTATATATATATATATATATATACATATCTATATATGTTTTTGTTGCTGTTTAAATAAATATATATATATATGATATTATATTTGTTTGTTTTTTGTTGCTTTGTTATTGTGTGTTCAAAAAACATCATCATAATATGTTTCTGTCGCCCAGGTGTCTCTTAGTGGTTGCCCCTCACCTGGACCAGCTGCGGTTCGTTGCCCAGCTCAGCAAGGCCCAAGCATCATTGAAGGATTGTAAGAAGGTATACCCAATAGACCATCCCCGATACCAGAAATGAGGCTTATGATTGGGTCTACCGGATTAATTATTGTAATTATTATTGTTGTTGATTATTGTTATTTATTGTTATTACTATTAAATTATTATCACTTTTATTTTTACTATTATTTTCATTATTTTTTTACTATTAATAATAATTATTATATAAAGAGATATATTTACTACAGTAGTTATTATTGTGATTTATTTAGTAACAAGAGATACCTCTGACGGCATGCGCCAATGATATGTTGTTCATTCCTTGCCCTTGACTGGACCTTAGTGGATCTAGTCGCTGCCAGGAGGTGCAAGATCAGATGGGCATCATACTCCTGAACTCTCGGATCTTCGGGAACAGGAAAGTGAAGGCACCTCCACGCTTGAAGAACTTCATCAAGAAGGACAGAATGTGAAGCGGAGAAGCTGAAAATGTTTCGATGAATCTGGAAATGATAATACATTGTTTGATGAAATCTGAATGGACTGATTCGCCCATGATTTATTTAGTTTCTCATGTGCTAATCTAGGTTTTGCAAAACGAAAACATGCGTCCAAATGAGGTTACACATTGCATGTTTGATCGGAAAGGATATGGCATGTGTTTTTAAATGTATCTTTTTTTGGGGGGGGAGTGTAAGATCAAGAATATCAGGATGGGCAGAATACCGCCCTTTTGGTACTGAGTTGAAAGGGACAATTACACGTGGATAGATATGAGTAGGAGTTCGATCCTGCCTTCCACGTGCGCTTCTTTGAGAATGACCAGTGGCCAAAGAATAGCATGATCTACAGACAGGCCAGCGACGACTAGAGGGCCATCGCCATTCTTTGCACAACGAACAGAATTTGGGATAGTAGCGGAAGCAGGAGGCTTTTCACTACTGAGGCAACTATGAACTATGAAATATATTATAATATTATATTATTTTATGTTATTATATTATCTTATATTTTATTATATTATATTTTATTATGTTATATTATATTATATTTGGGTACATTTAATTGATTATATTATATTATATTTTTGTTGTATTATATTACAGTATATGATACTATGCTATAGTTTATTATATTGTATTATATATTATTACTATATTATATTATATGTTAGTATTATATTTTATTATATATATGTGTGTTTCCCATCATGCAAGAACAGATGATGATCATTTGCTGCATCCAACAAATCAATCCAGAGTTACACGATTAATGCTCACGTCACTTTCACTTGCATACCATTTCAGGATTTGCCTTTACAAACTTAAACACCTCAAACAGATGGCGCTTTTTCGGAGTGTTTGTGTGTCGACATAACTGACATGACCCATTTTCTCTCGCTGGTTACAGTCATAGCCCTTTACCAGTTATAAGTCAGTTATAAGCCAGTTCTGAGCCCGTTCATGGAATCCCCATTTATAAGCCTATTTGATCCATTTTTTACCATTCAGATCTGGTATGTCGGGCCTTAATCCATGACATGTGTACACCCGAGGTGAGCAAAAGTGGCGATGCGCCATGGATCATCGCCGTGCAGCGGCAGTTGGTGGGCGGGGCGGTGGTGACCAAAGAAGTGCTGCGGAGCCAGGACGGGGGGAACTGAGGAGCCACAGAAACATGGGCATTTACGGCATTTACCCTGAAGATTCAAGTCATGGAAAAATGACCTATTAATAAATGATTTGGTTCTTAAAATGGTAATTGTCCATAGCTATGTTTAATTACCGGAGGGTATGAGTAGCATAATTTCACTGCAAATGGGGGCTGAACCAATTGTAAATCTGGGCAAACCACCAATCATGGGGGATATTGGGGGGAGAGTGGGAGTTCATTGGTATGGATATATCCTGGATATTCATTAAAGATTATATGACATTATATGTTTGTATGAGATACGATATGTTTGACATATGTTGTGAGACCACTGGATCTGGCTTCTGGTCGAGACCAAACCCGGCCGACTAAGCGGATGTTCATCCGCCTCGGGATTTGCTACAAAGCACTGTATCAACCGGAAAGGGAGGAGCTTGACAAACAGACACGTGATGACACATGGGTTAAACATGGAATTCCTTTTCTGAACCTGTGGAAAGTGTCCCTTTTCACCAGCCAGACATGTGGATACAGTATCAAATTTGCCAATTATAGAAAATTGTGAGACTTTTGGAAAAAACAAACCGCGCTTTGATGTGATGTTGCAAGATCATTCTGGACATTGATTTGTTTGAAAATAGGCTATTCTAAATCCAATGGGTTGCCATCAAATGTGGCCGATTTATAGATGATTTTCCCATTCAAACCTCCATTTAGTTTATGGATTTCCCATTGCGTGTGATACCCGAAGGGTAGAATGAAGCCATTTCCCGACTCCGCATTTGTCAGGAGGAACCTAATGAGGAAGCGATCGAAGCTGCCTTCAAGAAGTATGAATCTTGGCTGAACTTACAGTAGGGATTTAATATAATCATATGGATGTATATAGGGATATGACAATTCATTACCAAGAGCAATATGGATTTATAGGATTATTGGGATATGATATAGTTGCGATATTTAGATGGGCGACTTTGAGTCAGTTGGCTGGTTAATCAGAACCCCCAAGCATAAGTATTCTATGTGTTTTACCCTTGGTAATCAAACATGACATAGCCATGGGAAATCCACCATTTGCAGCTGATTTTCCCATTAAGACCTCCATGAGAGAGGATGTTCCATTGCCAGCTTTGATTGCCAGATTGTCACCAGTTATACAACCAGCTCCATTGTCCATCTAAGTAGTGGAATCTCAGGGCAATTGTGTGCCGATGCATGTTGAACAGTTTTGGGCTTTGATGGTAGTGTAAATAAAGCACTGAAAGAAAACTAATAAACATAATATATATATATAATATATATATATCATTATATATACACTATATATATACACACTATATTATAATATATATATAAACACATATACATATATATATACACAGACTATATTGTAATATATACATATGTATATACATATATACATATATAATCATATATATATAATATACATATATACACTGTAGCAGCTGATCAACAAAGCAGAGTTTGTCAATCAAACTCCCAGTTTGTGTAAGGGATCAACTCAATCCTTTTGGTGACCTGCGATTTTGGCAGAAATCCCGTGACAACTTTAGCAGACCTTCTCAGGCAGAAAGTAGCGATGTCTCCGACAAAGTCGCCGATTTTCTGGAGCAGGGTGAGTGAGACGCGTTCTTTGCCACCACAGATGGTAAAGCAATGGATGGAACTGGATGGCATGGAAGAAAAATAGCGCTCCATCATCCATGGCATGAAAAAATGAAATCTTGAAATTGCGTGAAATGAAATTTTGAGACTTCATGATTTCCATTTCAAGATGGTTGTTGAAATAATTTTGATATTGGTTGAAGATTAGGTGTGCAAATGGTTATTGTATGTTATTGTGCATTGTTATGCTGCCATGGAATGGTCGTGTAATGATCCCTACAGAAGAGGAGGAACTGTATGAAAGCATGAAAGCCAATGTCCCTATATAAATCGTATCCATTCCGTTAATCTAGCCATCGGACAAATCCATACAAATCCCCCACGTGTATAAACGACTCACTATACTAAAATAGATGGTATAATATGTATGTATATATTTTTTAATATGTATATGTAGATATACATACATGGTTATACATGGTTATACATGTGCACCCGGCTATGGGGCTTTCCCATTGCTAGCTTGGACAACAAAACATGGGCTGATCAGGACTGAGAGTTGACCAGTTCGGTCAGGTGAACCCCTTAATGAACTCAATACACTGCAGAGTTCAAGACCATTTTTCCAATATGTTTTCTCACATGCGCTTTTTTTCCATTATTTTGGCTGATAAGATGAAGACTTTACCCAAATGTTTCAGGGTTTGAAACTATCAACCAGAAGATCACATCAGTAGATTCGTTGGTCCCCGCCCCCTTTGCCTCGTTGCAGGGTGGGACTCATATTCCCATGCCCTTCACCGAGGTGAACGGGTGTCCCATCGATTGTGGTGCTGGTTTATTGGGGAGATGTAGCACCAAAATATGGGTATCTTCATGAGAATTTCCAGAGGTGGTTCAACAAAATCTTTGGACCCAGAACAGCTAGACAAGTGTGAGTTTGATACGGTGAATTAATTTGATTTATTCTGATTTACTTGTTCACTTGTTTGATCCCTTTCGGAAAGCGAATAGCGATGGCAGATGTTGACCATTGTATCAAGGCACCAAATGCTACTGTAGTCGCTGGTTTGTACAGAGGGTATACTTAGTGTTAAACGGAACGGAAATAAAATACGGAGCCGGTCAAGATGGGCTATGTGAACCAACCGCTGCTTTTGCAGCATTGAAGCCAGGATTCCATGTATAGGAGATTTGTCGCTCGAATTCCACACTTAGACATGAATCTTGTTGCTGGATAGTTTGCCACATATGAACATGGTTAAAACCATATTATATTACGTACGTAACATAGAGTATAGATAATTATGTATATATATATATGTATGTGTATGTTATGTACATATGCATATGCACACAGTAAATGTGTCAGCTCATATGCAATCATGGGTGCCAACCATATACACCCACATATTTCATATACATACCCAAATATGTATATATATATATATACAAAAACATTTCTATTTATAAATATGTATCTATATAGGTATGATAGCTAGGAATCATATCCCGTGCTGTAACTTCTGTAACTTTGAATCGACTGTATTGAGTGATTTTATCATGATATACATCGCATCCGGTATTCATATATATATATATACATGATCAACTACGTATACATACATATGTATGTGTATATATATATATATGTATTTATTTATATATGTATATGCAGATAGATCAATATATATTTATATATGTATGTATATATATATACATATGTAGAATATATATATATATATATATGTAGAACAGTTTGCTATGGAAAATGACCATTGACAATAGCTACATCGTCGATTGTTTATTGGTTAGTTCTATTTTCCATAGCTATGTTAGGTATTATTGGAGGGTACTAAGAGGAATGATCCTGCTACTTTAGTTTTTGCAATTTGAGAACAGGATCCTTTGGCTAAATTAATGGATATAGATAAACACATTGAGTTGAGTCCTTTATATATATATACACATAAAATCTGGAGTTAAGCTCTTTGAACTCTTGATTCCAGCTTGTTTCATATTTGTTTCATATATATATATATATATTTCATATAAATATATATCATATATATGTATATATCATATTTATATATATATACATATCATATATATATATATATATCATATATATGTCATATATATATATCATATATATATCATATATATATTTCATATATATTTCATGTCTATGTCATATATATTTCCTATATATATATACATATTATATATCCACATTTTTCTTCATTGAAAACATGTGAACTGCAAATCGGAAGGACCAGGCCTTGGAAGTCTTCACCAAGCTGGCAGAATATGAGGCCGATCCTGGCGGATCCTGGTGGTTCCTGGCAGGGAAAAAAAACGACATCTCTGGGAAAACATGACCATCGGAAATTCTGGGAAATCCATGGATGGAAAATTCCATGATTTTCATGGGAACATCATCGAAGCAAATGGGGACTCCCGCTAGCCCTTGCTGACACCGGATGGTACCCTTTGGATATTGCTCCTTGGGATGGAAACTTCATGAAATACCATCCGTCCCAACAACAAGAGAATTCCCCTTGTTTATCCATTCACGATAGGTTTCCCATTTCACAATCCAAACCTACCTATTTTGGGAATGGAAGAATGTCCTCGTTTTGTTTGTGCTAAATCCCATTCGGCGCACCGGAAACTCCACCATTTTTTGATGGGATTTGTTTGATTACCGGAGAGTAATAGGTGATGATCAACCTTGCTTTACACTTTGTCCCCGGGCTGCGGTTATTTTGTCTGTAGCATGTTTACCATCAAGATCTACAGGTTGGTTGTTGACCAACTGTAAATTGGCATGCGCATCCTACTTAGATATCTTAGATGTTTTCTGAACCCCGCAGAAAAACTGGAGCCAAAGGAACTGGAGCCCACAATGTCAGTTTTCATGAAAAAACACTTTGAGTCCCAACCAGGCTCGGTATCCGTCCCCGCTGCCCACAGGAACTGCATGAGTCCGAGCTGGGTCGCGCGATGAAAATGTCCAGGGGCCTAGCAGTGCTGGAGCGACAAGCCCAGGTCATCTATTTCTGCTCTTCATTTAGCTATATACATCTATAGACTCAAAACTTAAACTCAAAAATCATCCAAAGTCTCGCAAATTGAATAGAGACGGATAATGTTTGCGTAAAATCCACAAGATCTTATAGCTTCGCCCCCACACATAAAACTCATCAACACCATCAACCTTCCAGGTGTAGAAGTCACATTGTGAGATCCGTTTGGCACGTGATGCACCTGGTCCACCTGAGAGGGGATGAAAGTTGAAGGATGGAAACATCCCAGATACACACTGGGTTCAGTAAAACTAAATCATATTTTCTTGCATAGATCGATCACGTTTCCCATGAACCAATGTTTTTTCTCATATACTTTAGCTTGCAGGGTAGATCACGTCCCATCCATTGGGTGAAGGATGACCGTTGGGCGCGGAAACTCTCTAGGTTGGGCTATATGCACCCCAACGAAGAGTGGATCAGAGAGATCTATTTTGCCACTTGGATCGAAAAAAGATTTCTCTATCGTTGGGTACAGTGTATCACTGGGCCATACTGGGCCCACCAACATTAGCACCTTGACATTTGTTTCATTTACCCGTAAATTTGGAGCTGAAGGTTGTTGAAACATTTCTCCTCGGTGGGGGCAGGAAAATCAAACTGCACTACGACATACTACAACCTTGAGACCTGGAATCAATTTCTTTTTGCCAGCAGGCTTGGGAAAGGTTGTTGAAGACCCTGTGGAAATATATAGATTCTTTTCAAGACTTAGGACCTGCCAATATATCACTGTTCTGGAAGTCACTCCAGATCACAGCCGAGGACGTTGCACCAACCTACAACACCATTCAGATCAATGAGTATTTCATCTTCGTGAAAGCTTATGTACAAACCTCAGACATCGGACTGGACCAGTCGGATTCCCCCACAATCATGGCTTTGTGCAGTTCCGGAACTTCAACAGGGTGATGGATTACAATATCATGTTTGTATATAAATATACGTACACACGGAGGTTTCCTCAGTCATGCGGGGTACCCCAAATCATCCAAGTCATGGATGACCATGACTTAGCGACTTAGCATTCAAACTTATGATGACTTGGGGATCCCCAAAGAACCACCCATATTTTCTTGACAACACGGATCTCTCTACATAATTGGTTTCTGCCAGATAAATAGGCCGATTGATGGACAGATACTCTTCCTTTTCACCTTGACCTAGGGCATATATGGGCATATAATACGGCATATCTGTAGATGGCCTGTTTTCCAAGCTTATTGTCCAGTCGCTCGGATGTGATCAAAGTAGGCTGTAGATAACAAGATATATGTATATACGTACATATATTATATGTATATTCTGTATATTTAGCACCCCCCGCCAAAAAAAAAGGATAGAACTATAGAACTTTGATTTATCAGGAAAAAACTAGTGGGAATTTACTGTTCTATCTTTTTTGGGGCTTACTATACGCAACAATATAGTCATGTGCATCCAGGCCGCCAAGCACCACGAAGCCTGTTCCCATGCTTTCTCCCAATACCAGGCGGGCACAAGCTAGCGGGTGGGGTCCAAAGATGAGAGAAAATGGGGTTGTCTGAAAATAGATCCCTAAATCCACTGGTTAGTCATGATTATCTCTGTTAAGTAGCCATAATTGGGAGTATAGCAGCTTGATCCGGATTGTGTTGATGTTTGTCTTGTTTCGTTTGTTACTTGATTTTGATGTTTGTTCGATTGTTTCCCAGATGAAATAGGCCATTAATCAAGAGGTTGGATTGGAGTGATCCACAAGCTTCAATCACGGTCAAATTCATATAGCTGGGTAGATAGATGGACATACTTTCAGGATCTTTCAGGTAATCTAAGATGACCGGGGGCAATCTCTCATTTCGCATGGTTGATCTATTTCACTTCTTTTCCATTTCCACCTTCTAGTGTCAGAGGCTCAGCAAAATCACCTTGAGCCTGAGATCTTCGGCAACCTGCTGATCAAATCCCATCACTTGAATATGAATAGGACATCGTCTTGGGATATATATGTATATATATATATATATATATGTATAGTATATACATATGCAGTATACCGTATACAGTATACAGTACAGTATACAGTGCGTATACATATATACCCGAGGGGCCTGGGGTGCTCCGATGGAGAAGCGGTGGGGTGGGGTGGGGTGGGGCAGTCGGTTGTTGGGTTGGGGTGGGGGGGTGGGGCATGTTGCCGTCATGTTCATGTTATGTTGATGTTACGTTGATGCTACGTTGATGGGAGGGTCGGGCTGGGGTGGGGCATGTTACCGTCATGTTCATGTTACGTTGATGCTACGTTGATGGGAGGGGTGGGGTGGGGTGGGGCATGTTACCGTCATGTTCATGTTATGTTGATGCTACACATGCGGCCTCTCGGGTATATATGTGTTCATGTTACGCTGAGAGCATCGCGTCCGTGACCAAGGGACAACTTAGAAGGCACGGACTCAGTCGTAACTCGACTGATAGTATTGAGCATAGAAACACTTTGGCTGTTCATTACTTGAATAAGAACCCTGGTCTAGATGCAGTGCTGTCAGCGTTGGCTCGCTTCAGAAGCACCGTTGCTTCTGGCCTAGTGGCTCCATCGCGGGCCTTCCTCGAAGCTCCGTGGGAAAAGTGAAAAAAACTTTTCACCGTTGTTGCGTGCGTGCTGCTGACTAAACATTCAGTGTTCACAGTGTACTATATAGAATGAAAACACAAAAATCGCCTGACTGTCAGCACTTGCAATTTTCTACACATTGCCAATTCGTTGCAAATAACAGTGTGAAAGTAGCATGACGCAAAATGCCTGAGAAAACACAGTACATTTGCTCAATTTTACATGACCACGCCATGACTATACGATGAAAATTCACAAGTTTACACCAAAATATGCGATTTCTGACTTCTGAGAACATGATTTATGGCACAACATGACTCTGCTTTAAAACGGACGAAAAAACATTGATCCGTTCAACATGATGCTGAAAAGGACGTTGCCACTAGTGAAAAATTGGCAAATTACCTAGGCGCCAGCTGTTTTTTTACATGTTGACACTCAAACACAGCTGATGGCATCGGAGAACCTCAGTCCCCTCGCGCATTTATATATATATATACATATATGTGTGTGTGTGGGTTTAATTCTCCCACCCCCGTTAAACTTCTACATTCATTGAAGATCTTCGATAGGGGTTTATTTCTCCCACCCCCTTTGAACTTCTACATTCATTGAAGCTCTTCAAAAAGGGTTTAATTCTCCCACTTCCTGTTAAAATTCTACTACATTTTTGAAGATCTTTAATGATGATGATCATGATCATGATGATGATGATGATGATGATGATGCGTTGTCTGTCGTGGTTGCGGTTCCGGGCAAAGCCCAGGCATGTGCCGTATATATAAATAGTTATACACATATATATATATGTATATAATGTTGGATCCTGATTAGCATCGCCCCCCCAAAAAAATTTGGATCCTCTTTAATTTGGTTTTGTTTAAGTAATGGGTACTGAAAAAAATTGATCAATTGATTTTGATAGATTTCAGTAAACAATAAACAGTATACAGTACAGAGTATACAGTGCAGTATATGCAGTATACAGTTTACAGTACAGTAGTATATAGTGTGTGTATATATTTATATATATGTAGTCTAAGCGCATACACACACGCACACACACATGTATATATATATATACATGTTTACATATATATATATATATACATGTTTACATATATATATATATATTGTAAATATATATTTATATAGTGTATATGTGTATATATATATATATATTTTGTCTATATATGTATATATATATATAGTAAATAAAAAATAAATAAATAAATATATATATATATATACTTTTTTATATAATAATATTGTGTATATATATATATTGTACATAGTATATATATATTATGTATATTGTATATGTATATATGTGCGTGTGCATGTTTGTTGCAATTAAGTCCCGAAGGTTTTGGATGGGTTTCTTTGTGAAAACCCATGATTTTGGGCTGATCCAATGCGATGTGAGGTCGGCGGCCTCATGGACGGTCCTGCGTGCTACCCTTAGCGGTGATGAGTGCAGAGCTGTTTGTGATTGTTGGGTGTTCACCCTTGGGTAAAATTTAACCCAACTATGGAACCCTGTTGAGGTAAGTTATCTAGTGGGCCACGTTACACAGCTATGTTGGTTTGCTAGCGGGTAGTCATAGTTTTGGTTTATTGGGCGTACCACTATTTTTGATGATGAACAGTGACGCCGAAATGGTTTGTTACTGGGATGGCAAGCCCAGCAGCCAAATAATTGGTGGTTTTATGTTCTTTTGTGTGGGGGGTGGCGACCCTAGATGATGATCCCAAATGACGAAGATATTTCGCCAGGCGAGTTGAAACAACCGAATAGAGATGTATAATATTGTATAATCTAAAGCAATGAGTATGTTTTGGAGATGTTCGAATGTTGTTGTTTCAGCACCATGAATATGTGAGCCAGTGAACCTCCATGGACTCCATAGTATTGATTGCAATCATCAGTCCCAGCATCACATGAAGAGAACATGTGCACGACCCCCCCCAAAAAGGTACCGTCATGGCTGTCATGGCTCCCTGTCAATTCCCCCAAAAACCAATCGCGTGAAAATTTGCCGGGGCCTTAGTACTCGTGGGGATT
The DNA here is from genome assembly GCA_947184155.2 of Cladocopium goreaui. Lineage (NCBI taxonomy): Eukaryota > Dinophyceae > Suessiales > Symbiodiniaceae > Cladocopium > Cladocopium goreaui. The sequence goes on along the minus strand of CAMXCT020000635.1, from coordinate 111,058 downwards.
TCATGGGATTTCCTTAATTGGAAAAAATGCAAAATCATCGAGTTTAGTTTAGTGGTCCTTGTTTTAAAAGGGAAACCAATGGTGGAGAGGCGTCCGCATTTTGTTTGAAACACACATGAATATGTATGTTCGTGGACACCAATGCGCAGGGATAGAATCCACTTACAGATTTGCTTGGTGGTTTGACATAATGCTGCTCCTTTTTTAAAAGAAATCCCCAGAAATTTGAAATGGAATGATGATCCCCAATCGGTGAGTTTTTTGTGTTTTTCAAGGTGGTTAAAGAAGCAACGGGTCAAATCTTAGGCCCCAAAATGGGTATGGATCATCATGTAAGGTCCAGAACATATTTTGGGAGAGCCTGTTGCAATCAAACATATTATGGAGAGTGTTGAAACTGAAAACATGTTTGATCAAACGACCATTGAACATGAATTAGTGAACGCAATTGAAGATAGGTGAACAGTGAACGCAATAAGTTAGCTGTTATTTCTATTCATCCATCTTTGAGCCATAGCAAATTTGTAGATAGGTTGTGTCTACTTTGTGTTGATCAAGAAATTCCTTTGAACATATGAGAGTGGATTTGACTGCTTCAGTGGTCACCAGTGGCTCCACCAGAGAGCTTGGATACATCCTGGAAGTTCAGCTCCATGACTAAGTTGGGTGTAACCTCTGACGTTCGATCTGACGTTCGTGTGATTGAGATTGACGTTCAATGGACCAATGGAGTAACACATCAAGGGTCTTAAGATGTCTCAAGACACGCAGGACTTAGCAATGGTAGTCATGGTAACCATCCGGATCATCCCACCGTGGCTACCGTGTTTCCGTAGAGGTTGCAGGAAGCCCTGCGGAATTTTGATATCGAATTGTTGTGGGGGTGCCTGGCTACCGCAGGTGGTCTTTGGCATACGATTTATTATGATTCATTTATATTTATTATATTTTTTTATGTAAGGGACAATCTGCAGGAAACCTTTGCGTCCTGCGATTGGAGGTAGATTATTTAAGTTCCCTTTTAACATCTTTTACCAAAATATTGATCAATGAAAGCAATATGTCATTTCTGGTGATGTTTGGTATTTGTATGCTCTTGTGAGCTTCTAGTACCCTGTGCTGCTAGAACTATTGTTTGGCAGTTTTAGTAGAGGGTTGAGGTTTGACATGGTTTGGCAGGGTCATAACCCTGCATTGCGACCAGTTGTTCTTGGTTCTGCGTCCATGATGTTCCCAAGTCAACCATCCCCAGCCATCTTAAGGTTTAAAGTGGACAGGCTTTGGATAGGCCCCCAATGGTGGCATGTTGTCCGTGAAACACACTGCAACCTTAGGACAAAGTATTTTTTTCCAAACGCAACATGGCATCGTTCAATAAGCCTATGCCTGGTCGGCATTGGATTCATGGTTGCACTTCGGATCATCGCCCCCATTCACAGCAGTTGGCACATCTCTTCGTTTATAGATGTTTATAGTACGTATTCTTTGGCCAAGGCAAGAATGTGTATAAAGTCTAAGCAAACCAAACTGACATCCAAATAAATCTTGAAGACATCAGGCTTTAAACCTGCAAACACCCGAAAACAATACTGAAACCAAAAGATTCGTTCCGATTATGGTTGCCGATGTTTGCCGGCCTGGTCAAAGACTTATCTCATAGATGTACGCAGAGGATTCCAATGCCAATTGGCAATTTTATTGTTTTGTTGTCATTCACCAGCGTCCGATGTTCTCCAGCTGTAGCTTTTGCTTTTCCATGGCTTCCCACCTTGTGGCAGGCCATATGTGGTCCAGGAGATTTTGGATGAAGTGAATCAGGTGGCTTTTTGCATGTTGGAATGCCGCACTGTGGCACTTGGTCGTAAATCTTCACCGGTAAGCATGGTGAACTGGGATATCTCCCATAGGTGGGGGTTAACTTGGACTGCACCAAGTTACAGGCTAGTTGATGCTGATTGCCTTAATGTTTATTTTAGGGATAGCATATGATTTACACCTTCCGGGGTTATACGCATTGAACATGCATTCCCATTTCCACATATTTCTACGTAGCCTGCTTTTCGACAATGGCGCCATGCTGCCCCCTACTGCATGTCTCGCAAGCTTCCATATACCATGCTCCAGGTTTCTTTGAACCCCCGTTATATTCAGTATGAACCCCATTATACCTTTATATAATTACTGTATATATTAAAGTATAATATGTATATTAATATTATATATATATATTAAGTTTCTTTGAACCCATTACACCCTTTATATATATATTATACTAATGTGTGGTTAGCATGGAATCATCAATCCGGTGCCACTGTTCCAGTTCCGGAGTCCACGAGAATCCTCACGCAGGCCAGCATAACAACCCCAAAATCATCAGCCAACCATCATGAGTACTTAGTACAAATATATCATCGACTAGTCTAGGTTTCTACCCCTCTCCTTGGGCGTTACAATATATGTAGTTGCACCAATTTGTTCACCGTCATGTCTGCTTTTTTAGTGTCAAATATAGTCAACGTTTGTGGGTGAATCTCCATAAATTTAAATCACAACTTTTGTTTTGTTCCCGTGAAAGAATGCGAGAAACCCTTGAATTGCAAGAATCCGTTGGTTTCCTGATGGTTTCCTGACTGTTTCCGGTACATTTTCTCAACAACTCCGTTAAACCAGCAGAGCTTCGTGGCTTAGTCCCTCAGCCGTTCGGCTCTGCGAATCATGGCGGATGCTGATATCAATCCGGCGACCCCGATGCCAGGTGGGAATTCCAGGGTTGGTACTTTGGGACGGAAAATGCACCATATGTATATATATATATGTGTGTATATACTCGTTTGTTCATTTATTTATATCACATGTATCTATATATACGTTTAAATAGATAGATAGATAGATAGATAGATAGAAAGATAGATAGATAGATAGATAGAGAGATAGAGAGATAGGGAGAGAGACATAGATAGATAGATAGATAGATAGATAAATTGATTAGATTAGATAGATAGATTGATTGATTGATTGATTGATAGATTAGATTAGACAGACTAGATTAGATTAGATTAGATTAGATAGATAGATAGACAGATAGATAGACAGACAGATAGACAGATAGACAGAGAGATAGATAGATAGACAGATAGATAGATAGATAGATCGATAGATAGACAGACAGACAGATATATATATATATATAGATAGATTAGATAGATTAGATAAATAGCTGCATGGATGGATAGATTCAAAAGATAAGATAGATGCGATAAATCAGAGGGGATGGATGAGATGGATTAGGTGGACTGGATCGATAGAGCAGATATACGGCAGATTCCGACAGATAGGCGACAGTTAGATATATTCGGAATATAGATTTGTTAGATATATAAGATAAACAAACTACATAGTAATACAAAATGATTAGATATTTAGAGAAATAGAACAGAGAGATAAGATAGATAAACTAGACAGGCAACATAGACAGAGAAGATGCATAGGAAGATCGATAGTATAGGAAGGATATAGTAGATAAGAAAGAACAAAAGAAAACAAAAACAACATACACATTTTGTTTGAAATAAAAATAACTATAGATAGACAGACAGACAGATCGATGGATAGATGGATCGATGTATCGATGTATCGATGGATAGAAAGATAGATGGATAGATGGACAAATAGATAGGTAAAAAATAGACAACTAGACAAGTAGATAGATAGATTAGATTCCATTGGGTTAGATTAGATACATAGATAGATAGATTGATTGATTAGACATCTTGATGAGATATATTGGATCGATTGGATCAATTTGATAGATTAGATATATCAAATAGGCCCGACAGATACGCTATATAAGTAAGCCAGATAATAGATAAGATAGCTAGGTATGAGAGACATAGGAACGCTAGATAGGCTAGATAGGCTAGAAAAAGAGCATCAATAGGAGAGATAGGAGAGATAGGATGGATAAGATAGATCGGATAGAACGGGATTGGATAGGGTAGGAGGGCAGGTTAGGGCAGGGTGGGATAGATAGATACATAGATAGATCGATTGGTAGATCGATAGATCAACAGATCCTTAAATCAAAGATTGATCAATCGATAGATCGAGAGGCAGATAGACAGTCTCAGACACATAGACAGATAGACAGACAGACAGATAGACAGACAGACAGACAGATACTGTAGATAAATTGATAAATAGACACATATATAGAACATATTTTTTCTCATGATTTTATCATGGACCTGGATATGCCATGTGGTTTTGGACAAACCCAGTCTTTCTTAGTGGCTTAGGTTCGATGGTTTTAGAGGGTATCGGCAAGAATTTAGGAGGTATTGAACTCTTGCCATATAAAGAAATCAGATAGATATAAACCATGATAAACCCTAAAACAAACCACCAAGTGATGTTAGCATGGAAGCAAGATGCATTGGGATGTTGCACGATACGTCTAAGGCTGCATAATACTGCATAATCTATCACCAAATAAAGCCAACACCAGCGCTTTGACCCGTGAAACAAACCCATGCTCAAAACATTACCAAATGTCCAAGTTGCGTGAAGAAAATGGAGAAACCATGTGAAATTACTCTCACATATGCGGGTTCCAAGCAATTGCCCCAATGTATTCGATGATTTTACCTTAAGTTTCCCACTTTTCTCCTGGAAAAGGAGGATTTCCCAAGTACTTGAGCAGGACAAGTGGAGTCTGCTGAGCTGGGTCCAGCTGAAACTTCTTTGAAGGAAAAAGAACAGGTGCCTGGATGTCTGGCGCGGCAGTTTCTGAAGCTTCCCTTAGGATTTTCATGTTTTTTGTTTCCTCTAGTTTTTCATATGGTTCCCATCCGTAGTTGCCATGTTAGTGTTCTTCATTGTCCTTCCGGTTTTAGGCGGACACGCCTCCGAAGCCATTTTATTTCAGGGGTGCTGACATTTATAACATTTTATAGCAACGCTTCTGTTTGGTCAGGAAATTGTTATATGATGGGGAAAGAACAGAGGAAGACTGGAACTCTGTGCAATTGTGAGAGGTGTCAAATTGAAAAAAACACGGAACCGCAGATGAAATCTCAATCTGTAGGATCTGAAACAATGCAATCTTGAATTTCACCACTTTTGACCGGACAGATAGATGCGCAACAATCATGTGACACACATAAATACGACATGGTTGATGGTCTCAAGTTGGCTCACCCACCAAACAGGACATAGTCAGCTTCCTCAGATGCATTACCCTGGCTCAAACAAATGGCACTGGTTGTATAGCCATTTTGGCCTTGTTAAACATCGTTTAGATACCTTCAGCCAAATGCATGTGTTTTAGATAATTTGGAACATGGATGAATATGGAATTAACAATGTTATGTGAGAGTCACTAAACGATAATCATGTAACATCATGTAACCATGTAGGTACCAACCAATGCACTGCCAGGCCACTTAGGTGTAAGGACGCACGGCCAGGTTGCATTCAGAATATCAAGTGCTTGAAGCAATATCTTTGCAATTTGCAACCCTTGTTTTGTGGTTCACTGTGGTTCCATGTTTGGTCATGTTTCCTGGAACGGGAGATTCGCTTGTTTTCATGGAGGCCGGTGCGAAACGGAGCGATCCCCTCACTCGCATTGAGGCCTCTTCGGTGGTCGAGATTGGTCGAGTGGCGGTTTTTTAATCAAATGATTGCATCCGTTTGCACCCACTATTTGGTGGTGAATGGATGTAGCGAACTGTGGCTATCCTAATATGTATATGAACGTATGTGGGGCCAAGGAGCTACTCAGTTTCCCATGTGAGATCACATGATAGTTCATATATATATAATATAGATATAGATATCATGTTATTGGTCAAGACTTCCAAAGTATATAATGGTCATTTTTATCAGGCATACTATACGTATATCAATGTATATCATATATCCACACGTAGTTTTGCAAGCTTTGGATTCTAGGTGAAACCGTGTTAGTTTAGACATCATGCACCACTTATTGAAGATTAATCTTCACATGGAAATATGAGTTTATCCTGCAAAGGCATCTCCACAAAGGATGTCTTCAGTAGCTCCCCTTTCGTCTTTATATACCATACAAATCCATACAAACCAGGATACTATGCACATATGTATATAATTATGTGTATATATATATTTGTTTCCCCATGATTCATCTGTATGTATTCTATTTGGCCATTTTCCACAAATATATGTATATTTACATGTATTATATACTGGTATGTGTAATATATACAAATATGTATAGACAACATGTACTGTATTTATCTATGCATTTACATACATTATTCACACATGTATTTATATCTCTACCCAGCCATTGTTTCGCACCCAGGAGCGGCTGGATACCATCGTGAAAAAGTTGGATGAAGCCCTAAGTTTAAAGCAAACGTACGGCCCTTTGAGACCCAAGGAGCCATTTGCCATGGAGGCATTAAGGGAGGCAGATCATGGCGGCAGAATTTGGTGATTTTGAATATTGGATGTTCTGAGGTTGTGGAACAGATGATTACGATATTATGGGTGTAATTATTTGGTTTATGTTGTTACTATTTTTTAACTACAGTATGTTCAAGTTATATAATTATATATGTTGAATCAGTATCACTTTATAAATTGAGGAATGATGGGCAGTAGTAGCTTCAGCATGTTAAAGTCACAAGCCTGTCCGCCGCAACGCAGCCAGCCGCTAAGGGCCTCTTTACAGGAGTTTTGTCAGCACCTCCTTCAGAAGAACACACTGGAATAGAATTTGTTTTCACCTTTCTTGGGGGGAACGGCGTAAACTACTTTTATTATAAACCGTTGTAAACCTATAGGCCTATAGGACCTAAATGGTCAATACATACATTGATACATATGCGTAAATCCAGTCAAAGACCAAGCAACAACAATGACAGTGAACATATATTCAACCATCGTTTCTATTGAGAATCAACAATGAACATACCATAGAACAATGAACATGCAAATGAACATAGAACATCATAGAACATCATAGAGCCCATGTTCCATAATAGAATTGTAATACAGTAAGACAATAAGAATCCATTCATGACCAGGAGGAAATGTCCCCGCTTCCTCCGAGCACTTGGCCAAAGAGCCTCAGCCCTGGATGTCCTTCCGTTGTTTCCGTTGTTTTTTGGGGGGCGGAGGATTTAACCATGTAAAATGGGATACAGTGGAGATACGGGTGTAAAAGCTATGAGATATTTGGGTGCGATTTTCTTTGGTAAGCGTGGCTGGCGAGGAAATTCCTGAACTACATGAAGGTTTTGATGGGAACATCATGAAAAATAATTCAGCTAAATGGATCATTTTCCAGCAAACCATAATTGATTGCCGGAAGGAAATGGTTGATTAAGTACTGTGGTAAACCCAAATCAGTCCATAAACGACTGCCATTTGGGGATGGTTCATACATGTTCTTACCATTTGTTGATGTTCATGTTAGGGCTGGTGCATTATTATTGGGTTTACCAGATTAGTCACCACGTTTATTATTTGTGTGATGATATATATATATATATACATATAATGATTATATATAGATTGTTTCATCTATGAGTCAGCTGTATCACCCTGAATGCTGAATGATGAGCTAGCCATATCATTGAACCAGGTGATCGCATAGGACAAAAGTATTGGGCAAAAACAAATATATCCGCATGGGGCAAAGAACATCCACCGAATCCACCAGCTTTCTGCATCGATAGTACATTGAACGCAACAAATTCATCAGCATAGACAGCATAGATGTCCTTTTCCCATTGCTTAGTTGCTTACCAAAATGATAGTGAATTCGCAAACAGTCTTATTTCAAGCTGATCCTGAAACCGAGTTTGTTCAGCAATTCCTGCATGCTTTGGCCAATATCATCAAAGGTTATGAAAGATCATCAATAATTTACATGTTTTTTAAATATATATATATATATTTATATATATATATTTATATTATGCACACAATAGGTAAAGGATGATTTCCTCCAAAAAAAAAGCACTGGCGGTTGAAAGTTCAGGACATTTCCATCGGAGCCATCCTCACGCATCACGCGGGCCAACATGTTCTCCTCCGAAGCCTCCAGCCGAAGCACGCGGGTGGTTTTTGTACCTTGGCGGGTTCAACCAGGCTCCGGAGGCTTGGGGAAGATGTGGGAAAATATGGAATATCCCCAGTGATAAAGGGTTAAATGATGTTAAATGAATGGATTACTAGCTGGATTTCTTGGTGGATACCCTGTGGCATATTTTTCTTATGTTTTTTTTTGGTGCTACAGTAGTTGTAAATGGTGTATCTCATTTATTTGTTCTCCTGGGTCTCTGAGCTTATACTGGGGTTGTTTTTGCTGACGCCGCCTCTAACGACCCCATGCGGCGCCAGGCAGTTTGCTAATTTGCTAATTTGTGCAACGTTGCGTTGTTACAGGTCATATTTTGCATGTTCTTTTTTTGGTGGTTGTTTGGTCACCTGTCATATTTTGCATTTTCATTTGGGTGGGGGGTGGGGGGTGCAATAATGTTTTGTCGCTCTTCTTTTGGCAGGTGCTTCAAACTTTGTCAAACTTCTGTTTTACACGCCGTTGATGCTCCGCCTCGACAATTTTGTCTTGTAATTATCTAGCACGCTGTTGATGTTACGCCTCAAGTCTTTTGTATTGTGATTATCTCAATGTGCTGCGAACACTTTCATGTAACATCCAACACGCTCTTGGTGCTACTCTCTGAACACTTTCATGTAACATCAAACGCGTTTTTGGTGCTACGTTCTGAACACTTTCATGCAATATCTAATGCTACGCTCTGAACACTTTCACGTAACATCCAACAAACTCTTGGTGCTTCGCTCTGAACGCATTCATGTAACATCGAACACGCTGTGAACACTTTCATGGCCATCCAACACGTTGGCAAAGACTTGCAAGTGAAAAACAACAATAAACATACATTTTGTTTAACATATGGGAACCGAAAAAACATATTGCTGCCAATGTAAAATCATCAAAGCGATTACGACGTCATACAAATACCAACCGAATTGCAAGTCTACACAAAATGCTCTGGACACGAAACCCTGGAAGGGTTTGTGAAACAGAGACTTGGCAGCAGAAAAAAAATGACAATTAGCGGGGTCATTGCGGGCGGCTTGACCTTGTTTTTGGCATCCCTTGCTTGATGTGCTGATTTGCTCGGATTGTTCCAGTTGGCTGAGAACATGTTAAAAGACGTACCTGTCGGACATTGATTCACGGAAATTTACCGCAAGGAGGTCAGGGGGATGTTTATCACCACAAATTGGCCGTGACTGAGAATGGGGTATACCCCAAAATGGCCATTTAATAATGTAATTAGTCATTTAATTAGTGAGAAGATCAGTATAAACCATGATATACCTGTGATTTACTTTAAATTATCCAACTTGATCCATTAGGGGATGAGGAACTTGAGCACCGGCATCGACTCTCAGGGGAGATAGGGATATTGTTTGATCAACGTCGGGTCAAGTGACATGGCAGAACTTGGTCAAACCAAACACATCATTTAACTGAAACTGAAGAGGGCAGACACCTTGCCCGCCTTACACCAACATTGGCCCCCCGTCGCCGACCGCGTCGCCCAACTCTTGATGGGGGAAAGCCGCGCCCCCTGCCGTCACCGACGCCACCCACGCTGCTGCCCACCTGCGCCGCGCCGGGTTCGAGCCCCTGGCCTGGTCTGCCCTGCTCGCCGGCACCCCCGGGCCCTCCCCCCTGAGCACCCGCCCCTGGAAACCAACCCGGATGGCAACAGGCTGCCAGCCTAGCCTGCGACCAAGCCCAGTTTGAAGCGCTCTTACCAACCTACCCTGCCCACGAGCGCGCGCTGCTCTTGTCACAGGCTGGCCCACACGCGGCCGTTCCCTTCACGACGGCCCCCACAAACCCAGAATACACCCTCGACAACCCCCATTTCCGCATCCTGCTGCAACGGCGGCTGCGCCTCCCCCTCGACCCCGCCCCGGCCCGATGCAGCTGCGGCGGCGCCCTTGGCCCGCACGGAGATCACCGGCCGCGTGCCCTCCGGACACCTCCGTGTTCGCGCGGCCCCGATGGAACGCACCTTAGCCCGCGTCCAGCTGGCAGTTGACGCCACCCTGACCGCCGCCACGGTCCCCGCGGCGATGCCGTTCAGCGCGCCACCGCCCGAAAGCGCACCACCACCTACCCTGAGTTTGCCCAAAACAGGCGGTGTCAGCTAGTGGTTGTTGCGATGGAAACCGGCGGCCGTTGGGGCTCCGAGGCGGTCGACCTCGTGCGCGCCCTCGCACACGCCAAAGCCCGGGGCACCCCCCCGTGGCTGCGGCCCACGACCGTTGGGGCGTACATCCACCGATGTGCCGCCCTCCTCGGCATCGCCACCCAGCGCGCGTTGGCGGCGTCGTTCCTCGACCCCCTTCTCCCCCGCCCTCGACACCGTCGATGGGCCCCCGCCCCCCCGGTCACGATCTGGTGGCGGAAACCCGCTACACCGATCCCCCTTCCCCCAGCCGACTCCCCCCAACACGGGGGGGGTAGCGGTCTCACGCGCAGAAACTAGTGCGGGATATAAAAAAAATCATCCCCCCCAAAAAAAACACTCCATTATCAGGACCCCCGGGTGTCCGCCAAAGCATGCCAAAGCCATTTTTTTGGACAGCCTAAATGCCTGCAAGGATATGCAATTACAGGTTCCTGATTTTGGAGAGGGACAATTTTGTAGTTGGCTGAAACTGTAGGTTCCTCATTCTGTAGAGGTTTTAGTGTTTCTGAAAATCATAAAAGTGCACCAAAAAAATTGGATTGGGTGCCCTGATTTTGTAGAGAAAACCCCTTGCCATATTTGTGGCAGGTTCCTGATTCTGTAGAGGTCCGTCAAAACCATGTTTTTGGACAGCCTAAGTGCCTACAAGGGTGTGCAAGGACAGGTTCCTGATTTTGTAGTGGGAGCATGGCTGAAACTGTATGTTCCTCATTCTGTAGAGGTTTTGGGGTTTGTCAACATTCATGTGCATAAATATTTACAAATTATATAGATTTTACAAAAACTGGAAATGTAGAACAGGAGTTGCCTCTACATTTTTTTTTTTACGTTTCAGGGTTTGCAGGTGAGACGGGGAGACCAAGGTTCTTTCACATCATCCCTCTACAAAATGGATCCTTGTATTTTTGATGGTTTTCTTTCTTCCAAGCAGCAATTCTGCTTAAATGCTTGCTCATGCCAGGCTCCCCACTCTGTAGGGGCCAGTGTTTCTGAAAATCATAAAAGCACCAAAAAAACTGGATTGGGTGCCCTGATTTTGTAGAGAAAACCCCTTGCCATATTTGTGGCAGTGGCAGGTTCCTGATTCTGTAGAGGTCCGTCAAAACCATGTTTTTGGACAGCCTAAGTGCCTACAAGGGTGTGCAAGGACAGGTTCCTGATTTTGTAGTGGGAGCATGGCTGAAACTGTATGTTCCTCATTCTGTAGAGGTTTTGGGGTTTGTCAACATTCATGTGCATAAATATTTACAAATTATATAGATTTTACCAAAACTGGAAATGTGGAACAGGAGTTGCCTCTACAAAATATTTTTTTAGGGGAGACCAAGGTTCTTTCACATCATCCCTCTACAAAATGGATCTTTGTATTTTTGATGGTTTTCTTTCTTCCAAGTAGCAATTCTGCTTAAATGTTTGCTCATGTCAGGTTCCCCACTTTGTAGGGGCCAGTGGTTCTGAAAATCACAAAAGTGCACCAAAAAAAGGGGTTGGGTGCCCTGATTTTGTAGAGAAAACCGCTTGCTAGATTTGTGGCAGGTTCCTCATTCTGTAGAGGCCTGGGGCGCCAAAAGTCAGATTTGGCTCTACAAAATGGGGACACCCAACCCCCCCAGGTCATTTTTTGGGATAATAAAAAATCTAAGATTTTTCGCATTTTTTCGCACTACATCACTGACTCTGCCCCCATAAAACACCAACGCATCTCTTGGGCATGTTCCCTGCGCCGCGACTCGCGTTTCGCTCAGGACCCCCCGCGAGTCAAGCGAGGCATGGTATCACACATTCGGGGGCCGGTGGCTGCGCGGGGGAAGATCGTAGCCATGGCAGAGAATTGGTCGGAGGGTGATGAGCAGGAGCTGGTGGGAAGGCAGTGGGAATTATATGGAGGTGATATCGGGTATAACCGAAAAGGATGATAGGATATATATAAATGATATTCATGGATATTAATGGGATGATCCTCCAAATGGAATATATTATATATACAGTAATGGGATATAAAGTATTAGAATAAATTGGCGAAATTTTGGGATCAATTATTGATTCAGCCAACCATACTTGGAGAAAAACAAACATACTTGAAGGATAATCCCAGTTGAATTGTACCTTGGGGCTGTGAGTTTTGCCACAGATGGGATAATCCTGGGGATTTCTGAGGCTGGGCCACGGTCAGGTCAAGACGATTGTGTTGTTTTCGGGTGTCATAAGCGATACTGCAAGAATTAGGTCGCCTTGATCTGGGTTGGGCCGCGATCAAAATTTATGGTGCTGGGGGCTGGGGGATGGTGCAATCTTGACATTTGTGGAGTTAATGATATCTTCTTGCACTTGGCCTGAGTTCAACTCATTTGGCGAAGCATGGCAGGGACTGGAATCAAATGGAACCCTGGAACAGAAAAAAAACACACATGTGGCTAATACCGATGACAGGCAGAGTGACTTCCCGTGCTGTTTCCATAAACTGTCCACATCCCCAAGACCACGAAGTTTGGTTTCTTCAACATCCCACAGTTCTTTTGTTTCTGTTTGAGTGTCCCGAAATGAAGTATCACACCCATTGTGTTGCCATGTTGAGCCAGGAACACACATGAAACACTCGACTTAATGAATTTTAGTGCCCACTTGTAAACTAATAGATGCGGAGTTTACCTATTTGTAGATCATGTTCCTAGGGAAACCGTGGGTTTGTCCCATATTTGGGTACCCAAATTCCTTCCAGTGAAAACAGGAGGTTGGTTCAGATGACGCGCCGGAATCCCCACCAGAATCAGAAGGAAGGCGCAGAAATGGGCTACGGAGTATTGTACTGTGTGTCTACCCTCTGGTAATTTAACATAGCTATTGAAAATTGCCATTTAAATAGTTGATTTACCCACTAAAAATGGTGATTTTAAATAGCTATGTTAGTTTACCAGAGGGTATCAAACATTGTATGTGACATATTTATGTATCATGTAATGTATGTAATGTATGTCATTGTATATGGTTGCCAAACAAATGAGATGTACATCCAAGAACCACAACTTGCGAAAGAGTAGCTGCAATCAGATTAGAATCGCAGAGGCGGGGCTCTCAGTCAGATGCTCTTCTGTCCTGGTGGAAACAGTCTACCCACCTTCACCCGAGCCCCTCGGAAGCGGCCAGGCGCATGGTTCACCAGGTGCGAGCTGTGGACTTGAAATTGGCTTGGCCACTCTGGTTCAAATCAGGTTACCATCGCCTCATGGAGCCCTTTACAATATTGCGACAAATTGAGATTCAACAAATTTTAGAGGAGTAGTAGTTAGTAGTAAGTAGTAAGTAGTAAGTAGTAAATAGTAGGTAGTAGGTGGTAGTAGGTAATAGTAGGTAGTAGTAGGTAGTAGTAGGTAGTAGCAGGTAGTAGTAAGTAGTAGGTAGTAGGTAGTAGGAGCAGTAGGAGCAGTAGGAGCAGTAGGAGTAGTAGGAGTAGTATGAGTAGTAGGAGTAGTAGGAGTAGTAGTAGCAGCAGGAGTAGTAGTAGTAGTAGTAGTAGGAGTAGTAGGAGTAGTAGGAGTAGTAGGAGTAGTAGGAGTAGTAGGAGTAGTAGGAATAGTAGGAATAGTAGGAGTAGCAGCAGTAGTAGTAGTAGAAGTGGTATTAGTGGTAGTAGTTGTAGTAGTTGTAGTGGTAGTAGTGGTAGTAGTGGTAGTAGTGTTAGTAGTGGTAGTAGTAGTAGTAGTAGCAGTAGTAGCAGTAGGAGTAGTAGGAGTAGTAGGAGTGGTGCTGGTAAAGATCATTGCAGGGACCTGTATGTTAGTTTTGTGGGTGGGTGAGTTTCACGCCAAATTTGCAGATGAGCACGTGAATGCAATGCACAGCTCCACTGGCTGGCGAATTCGAATTGAGTTTTGAACGACATGGTTTTCTATTAGGAGAGGCTCACATCATTAGCAGATGCTTGTGGTAGGTCGTGTTTCGACAAACTTTTCACTGAATCTCACTTAGGATGTGGCTGACGCTGCCGGGGAGTCAGCATCAAACACCCCAATGGATTGTAATAGTTTTTTGCGGGCGTTGATAGCTGTAGCCACTGTAGCCAAGGGTTTTGACCCAAACCTGCATCAGCATCGGACAATTCTACTTGACATTACTTGACCAAAAGATCCGGGGGCAGAGGATCCAAAAGTTCTGCTGATCACTTTGCCTCACCATGTGAAATGACCAAGGCAAATGCATGCGAAAGAATGTCACCAGGACAGACTTATCATGGCAGTCTCATGATGACAGATAGTAAACGTGGACAGTGGACACAGTTTTCCTCGGGTTTCTTTGTGCTGTAAACTTGCTGGTATATTGTTTTAAACCTAGCATCCTGGTCGACAAGAGATGGGTTGTTCAAGCGCCCACCAGGTGAACCAGAGTTGTTGGTTGATATTTACTTTTTTTAAAACAAATAAGATGGCTTAAGTATCCCTGCCGCCACTGCCCCCATGCAGACGAAGACTGTATGTTTGTTCTTTTATATCCCTTATATTTATACTTACTCGGCTGGGTTGCTTTTCCCTTCGCTGGGTGGCTCAACCGAAGGAGCTTTCTGAAGCGGATGCCACCAGACCGGTGTTCCGCTTGCTGTATCGCAGCAGGGCCGATCAGGCCACACCCACGACGCCATGAGTTTGGGGGCTGGAAGATTACTTTCCTGTAATCTAGCAGCCTCCTTAGTAATAAGCATGATTGATGCATTCTATGGGTTTATAGCCTCCTCAGAGTTTCCTTGATTGGTTTGTGTTTTCCTTGGATTTCCTTTTCCTTTGTTTCTCCCTTGGAAACCAAAGGAAACCAAAGGAAACCAAAGGAAACCAAAGGAAACCAAAGGAAAATCATAGAATCCACCCAGTCCCAAACCAAAGGAAACCAAAGGAAATCAAAGGATACCAAAAGTAAAATTCTATATATATATATATAATCTACATAAGAAGAACTGATTTTAGCTAGTTCTTTTGTGTTTCTTGTTGTTTCTTTTGGTTTCCTCCCACAATTAAAAACAGCACAGTATTTTGGTGCAACTCATGCGTTGGAAAGGTTGACACTGCTAGCTTTTGGTCCATACTTTGCTGGAAATGTGAAACACCTGTTACAGAAAACACATTTGTACTGATAGGGTCAGAAAAGAAAACACAAGAAAACAAGAGGTTTTCGAAGGAAAAGGCAGGGTGATCAGAGGAGAACATCGCATCATCTAAGCTAGCCCTGCTGTGAAGAATGCATGTTCCAGTGATGTTACTAAAGAGTTCCTATGATCTAAAGATTGGTGTTTTTTAGTGTCGATTCTCTTGGTGAGGGGATGGCAAACGTGTAAACCACCCATGTCTTTGGAGGTTTGTATTTGACCATACGAGGCACACGAACTGCTTTGTCGCATGGAACCCGGTACTCACCCAACTTGACCAAACGGTAAGCAGAAGGGTCTTTCCCTCTTGGTTCTTGTTTACGTGTGAATTTGGGCCGAACTATGATCTCTTCTCCCGTTATTATTGTTTATCATAGATCAAACAGGTTGTTGTTATTGACTTTCCACATCCGTTTGCTTTTGCATGTTTTCCCGCGATTTGTGCGCGTCCTGTATTGTAAAAAAGGGAACGGACGGCAAGGAAGGCTTGCAGATTGTTTGGGTACACCTCGCTGGTGATATGACTGCAAGATTTGCGGTGATTCTGTGGCCAAAGGGTTTTGCCAAAGGGCTGACTTCCAATGGCAGAAGCGCACATCTTGTACTGTAATACTACGATACTATGGTATCATTTGGGGATGTAGCTAGCATGTAGTAGTGGTTCTTTGATGTTGTTTCTTGATGTTTCTTGCATATATGATCATGCATAGTCACACAGTGCCTTATGTGTTCATGCTCCCGCGGTACAAAATCATGCGGTGAATCATGCGCCAATCTTGGCTCACCGTTGGGTGCTGGAGGTGTGGGAACTGTTGGATGATCAGAACTCCAGCACGGCAGCGTGGTTCATCTCACAATTCCTGAAGCTGCACCTCAGCCGCGATGAGTGGACCACTGGGCGGTGGGGACCACTAGCTGCCATAGTCCCTAATTATCAAACCAAAAAAGGGGCATAAAGTATAAAGTGGCACAATGGATCCCGCAATCGGGTCCACACCTCGAATTGGATGCTCCAACATTGTCCCCCTGTGAGTCATGGGGTGAGATGGCGTGACTTCACCCCTCATCCCCTCATCACTAGATGTGCACAACTAATCCTTCCATTTTTTCGATTTTCCAGAGTGAACCTTCACTTCAAATATATAAAAGTTTACTGTAGTTTAATGTAGATTACTAGTGTCTACCCCGAGGCAAAAGATGATTTCTACAGGAAATAGATGGAATGGAGCCCATTCCTTCCGACACGGTGGAATGGAGTGGATTTTTTCATTGGTCCCCGCTTTGTTTGCGGATCTCTACTTTGAACATGGCATGGGTCCAAGATTCCAAGTATCTCAGAAGGTATGTGGATCCATAGGGATAGACTGCTATTGTTCGACCCCCGTTTGGTTCCAGTGATCATGTTTTCTTTAGACAGGTTGGTATGGGTTCAATCCAAGTATCTTGCAATCATGGCTCTGTTCATTTTGGGGATGTCAACCAAATGGGAACAGGTGAATTGATTCGCCACCATGTGTTGGTTGGATGTGATGTTCAGTGCTGTTCAACAATAGTTTTTCCACATTGTACCACAGAATGACCATACCATACAATAAATCATATGTATTTAATTGAATTATATATATATAAATAATTAATTATAAATATTACACATTGGAGAGAGAGAGATATATATATATATAGATGGACAGATAGATCGATAGATAGATCCATCGATAGATCGACTAGTAGAAAGATAGATCGATAGATCGATAAATCGATAGATGGATAGATAGATCGATCGATAAATCGATAGATCGATCGAATGATCGATCGATAGATAGATAGACATACAGATAGATAGGCATACAGATAGATAGATAAGATAGAAAGAAAGAAGGAAAGAAAGATAGATAGTATGATAGATAGATAGATAGCTAGATAGCTAGATAGCAAGATAGCTAGATATCTAGATAGCTAGATAGATAGATAGATAGGTAGATAGGTAGATAGATAGATAGGTAGATAAATAGATAGATAGATAGATAGATAGATACATTAGATAGATTAGATAGATTAGATAGATTAGATAGATTAGATAGATTAGATAGATTAGATAGATTAGATAGATTAGATAGGTTGGTTGGTTGGTTAGTTAGTTAGTGAGTGAGTGAGTCAGTCAGTCAGTCAGTCAGTGACGAGGTTTGTGATGCTCAGCGTGGCCGTGACGAACTTCCAAACCACCGAGGAACGAACGATGGACAAAGCCACCGCTATTGCACCTGGGTTCTACAGAAAACCAGGGGCTTTGACCCCGAAAGATAGGGGGTCCGGTTAAACATGTTAAAATGTTCCCTGGATCTAATTTTCAGAATTGGAGAACTATGTTTGAGAGGTTTTGAAGTCATGGATACGGGAAAATGGGGTTCCACTGGTTGATTAATTTTAGCCACATACATCTAGATGTTTGGTATTTGGGGGATTGATTAGATGGATGTATCGCATTTATCCCACCAGTTGTCAACATTTGCAGGGAATCAAAAAAGAACAGTAAGATTATGGGAAAATCATCAGGAGTCAACTCGGAGTCAACCTAAACTGGTGATATATAAATCTCCGTTACTTTGTTGTGTTGTCCCATAGGATAGCATCCAAGGTACTGGTAGTGTGGGAGGGCTCAAGTCACAGGAGCCAAACTCCCACCGCAGTTGAACTCCGATCGGGATATGACCCCCTATTTGTATAAGAGACGGACGAGATGGGACGTTGCTGGGACATCAAACCACCATAAAGATGTAACTACCCTATTAATATAAGTTGGTTTATAAGTTGGGTTCATTAATGTGCTATAGAGCTATATATAATTAGTTCGATTTTCCATAAACCCTTAGTACCTATAGCCTAGCTATAAACAAAGTTAGCAAAGTATGGTTGACCGTTTGGTATGGGTATTGCCCAATATCACCCACCACCTGTGTGCCAGGGGAAGTTGTTTTGCATTGCATGAGCGATTGATCCAACCCGAGCACATTGACCAATTGGAAACCGCTATATCAATGGAAATACCATATGAGGCAAGTGGAAAACCAATTGGCAACCACTACCATAAGTTTCATATGTTTGCATAAACCATATCGAAGCTGAATTCAGGCTATAGTTGGTTCAGATGTGTGGCAATAATATGCCTTTTGCAGGATGCCGAGAGGGTAAGTAAATCTCTTACATCTTCCAATATAGGCACACTCCTTGGCTAGCCGACCACTCCAAATTCATGGTGGTCAATGATCATACCCTGGCTGGTTCCGGGACCAAATCAGTCATTTGTGATTGAGCATCATTTGGAAAAAGGAAATAGTCACAGGAATCCCCGATTGTATGTGTGAGGTTTCCATCACGCATTGGGATTCCCTAGTCATACCACGATGGATGGTGGCAAAAGCAACCATGAATGACCACTATCCGCAGGTGTTGTTTGTTCCTGCAGTTTTGCAGTCTAAGCATTGATATTATATATATATAGATGTCATTTTGCAAAAAAAAAACTCAGTTTGGTACCATGCCATTAGTTACCTGGAACGGTTGTGAATAAACGATACTAAAAGGGCAGAACTGAACCCCTTCTCTGCATAAATCAATAATATTTTTGGAAACTGACATTTGCACAAACACACGCACACAAACACGTTTTTGGTGCATCACTTGATGATGTGAGTCCCATTGAGCCAGTTATAGCATTACCCCAATGTAGCAATCAGCGATCCCCATTCGATCAGTCAGCATAACTTCCCATAAACTAGCAACCAGAATTGATGTGAACAGGTCTTTGAATTCTTTTTCGATGCGGTTTTCCTGCTGGAGTTTCTGCTTCGATTGTTGTCAGCTCCCTCGAAGAAACGATCCTTGGGCAGAAATTTGTGTTTGATTTTGTGGTTTATTGCCATGAAATGATTTGGACAACGAGGCTTTACAGATCTTTACAGCCTGCAATCTTGTTGCGCCTTATAATGGGACAAGCCCACTTCAAGGTTTCCAATGTTTCAGTGCCACAGCTTGGACAGTCGACCTGAAGAGTTGCAGATTTGTTTTCCTTTGGGGAGATTCAAAGTTGAGTAAGGTTTGACAGATGCAAAAAAAACATAGGTGGCTTTTGCTTGGCTCTTGTTCCATGTTCAGGAATTGTTTTGTCAATTTTTTAAAATCTTAAATCCTGGTGCCCAGCATGCATGTTTATTTGTTGGTGCCCGGGCCTACCACCTCCCATTCGCAGCAGTGCTTCACACTTCGAGCTGTCAGAGTGATGCCAGCCGCTGATCCGGCTCTGAGGTTATATCAGAGACTGCGCGGCATTTAGATCCAGCTGAAATGACAGTGAAACAACGCCCTAACAGACAGGTAAACCCAATGGGTAGCAATGCCAACAAAAATAACGCCTCCAGAAACAGCATATATATATATATTTATATAGATAGATAGGTAGGTAGATAGATAGATAGATATGAACAACGTACCATTCATGTAGTGTTTCCCGGGGAAGGCATGTGTTTTCCATATCTATGTGAGTTTACCGGTGGGGGTATCTACCACTAGTGGGGGTATCTACCACTAGTGGGGGTCATGATAAACACCCAATGAATCCCACTGGTTGGTTTTTCTGCACTGCAGGGTCAACCTTGGATGGTTTAGTAGTGTAATCATTTGCTATATAGAATTCTGAACATATACTAACCAGCTTCAAATTATGGCAACCTTGAAAAAGACATTTCCTACATAAATATGTGGTCAGTTTAACATAGTTCTATTTTTTTTGGGCGTATACCTGTGGCATTCAGACGCACAAAAAGTCCCAACAAATGAGGGAAACAACAGTTGTCAACATGTAAAACTGTATGAGTGCTGGCCAATCATGAGATGGGGAACAGGGGTTTGTAAATGCCCAAATGTCCAGCTTGGGGTCTCTCGATGTCAGCTGTTTGGCATGTTTGGCAAAGAAATGTGCTCCAAACCTGCCGAATTTTCCACCAGTATGTTCGTTTCCAAAAGGGTATATATATATATGTGTGTGTGTATTTGTTACCATTTTCTACTTGTTCGATTGTTAAAACAAGGGTCTCGTTTACATGCTGAGCAGTAAAACATGGATCTCCATAGCCCTTGGCCCAAATTGGCCCAACAACCCTTACCATATCTTACCATGGTGACCATTTGGGTGTGGGCGTTTGCTCAAGGCCATCGACCGAGGTGATCCATTGAATTGGGCTGATATGTTGTGTGCCCTGGGCCTCCCGTGTCGCATTGCTTTTGTGTGCCTCACCGCAAGGCCGACGACGGTGCTGGAGCAACGTGAGATTCTTCGTTTAGATCATCAACTTTGGCCCCATGAATGGGATAACTATATGACTATAATTATATGACTAATATATGTAAGTATATGTACGTATATATATATATTAATGTGTATTATAGTTTTTTAAAACTTATTTATCCATATATACCTTTCAGGCCAGTTCAAGATCTGTTTTCCAGAGCCTGGATTTTTTTAAAGCTAGTTTGATGCATTTGCGGTCGCATCTCAATTTGACACCTCCAAATCGTATGTGTTTAAAAAAATCTTAACATAGCTGTCATATCATACTGTTTCATCAAGATAACGATTACACTGCCCATTTGAGGGTATATTCTCCATTTTGAGACAGGCAAATCCCCATTTTTTGGACCTATCCCAGTATATCCCATAGTACCCCTCAAGATGGGCGCTTACTGCAACATATATAGTCATCCTCGAGTGGATCGACTTGTGGGTATGTCAAAGAAAACTCATTAAAAATGGAATATGGTTGAACATTCCCTTATTCATCCATGTTCTATCTACTTCCGAAGTATCTAAAAAGATAGAACAGAAAGTCATCACTATTTTGGGTCGGATTTTCCCTATCTTTTGGCGGGTTACTTGTATATCCCATAGTGCCCAGGGGACCGTCCTGGGTTGTGGTGGTCTTGTGCCTCCAAGGTCGGGAAGTGGTTTCTTCAATAGTCAGGTCCGACAAACATCCGACTGGAACCTAGGTGGGCTGCCG
Source organism: Cladocopium goreaui (assembly GCA_947184155.2). Classification (NCBI taxonomy): domain Eukaryota; class Dinophyceae; order Suessiales; family Symbiodiniaceae; genus Cladocopium; species Cladocopium goreaui. The sequence goes on along the minus strand of CAMXCT020000635.1, from coordinate 89,585 downwards.
GGCTGCCGGGCTGCGGGGCTGCCGGGCTGCCGGGCTGCGAGCCATCGATACTATATGTGATTGTTTTATAATTCCTTTCTTGTTACTTATTTAGATATTAAGATTTTTATGAACACATTCATTATATATATACATATATATATATATATATGTGTGTGTGTTTGTATATGATGTGTATGTTCTGTATATTTACATGTATATATATATATATGTATACACACCTCGCTGAGGATGTGAACTGATATTGTTTTATATGATCTCGTCTTTCTGTGGGGTTGAAATTTGTTAACTCCCCTGCACGCCTCAAGCCGCTGCAGCAACTGAAAGTCCCGATCACAAAATACTGTATCTACGTTTTGGCAACCCAAGCAGGTTTCTCCATTTAACAACGTGTGTTTCCTTCGCTTCAACATGGAGGTGCCCAAGTGCCACGAGTGTCATGTTGACTATTTTGTCCTTTTAACTAATGTGGCAAACCCAAACACATAAACCCACAATTTGGATCCATTTGGGGATTATATTTACCAGCGTATGGCATGGTTTATTATTGGGTTTCCCACATTGTATACAGGTGGTCCATTGAACTTTTAAGTGGAGCCTAGCGCAGGAGAAGTTGGCTTGTTGTTTTTGCTGCCGTTGATTCGCTTGATGAAATTACTGCGACTCAGCTCCCATTGAGTTCTGAAGTTGTTACCCTCCTGTTAAATGACATGGACGTGGATAATCCAAGCCAAACCATGGTTTTTCAGTTTTCCATATATATATATGTATACATCAGTTTAAGTTTTGGGGAAGGACCGGTGTTGATGGTTTAGGCCTCATGGGCTCATAGAACAAAACAATTGGAAGATGGCAAATTGAAAGGAACGGCCTGTCTGCAGACCTGTGGATGGCACAAATTTGTTTCACATCTTGGAACTGTTTCGTTTTTTTGGGAAAAGGTCCGTTGGAGCACTCCAATCCCCAACCGACAGCGTTAGGTGACGTTCTAGCGCGCGTCATGCAAGGCATGTCAATCTGATAGCCTTTTCAAAAGCTTCAAGTTGTTTGTTGGCAACCACAGTGTTCTTCAATTCTTACATAACGATCATAACGTAACATGCACGTGACATACACATGGCAAATTTTTGAGTGCCCGAGATCCCACAGATTGCAGTGGCTTTTGGGACTGAGGCGCTACTTCGAGTCCATTCCGCTGCTCATCGATGCCTGTTACAAGTCATTCGAGGACCCCAAAAACGGTGTGAAGTTGGCGGCCATGAAAAAACATGGCGACCCCCAAGTTTGGATCCTGATTTTTTGGAGAAAAAAGAGGGCTCAGGACTCAGGACAGGGAAGAATTTGGATAATTAATTAATTGTCTTACTTTCAGTTTGAGGAGTATTTGAGTAGTTCTTGGAGAGGGTAGGGTAGAGAAGTTCAATGATAAATTGGTCATCAAAGGGTTGGTTTTTTCTTCGCTTGTAAGCGCGATCTTCAGGTGTCCTCCAAGTTGTATAGCTCGAATTGTCATAATAGATTGCACTTCAAAACAGCTGGGGCTGCGGGCCGAATTACAGCAGAACTTGCAGCCAATCCAGGTTGCAGGCAAAAACAACATATCAACGGGCACCCTCTTGGTAGTTTAACATAGGTATGGAAAATGGCCCATGCATTTCATCGTACTTGATCATGTATAGACTGTGCAGATGATTGTCTGAACAAAATAAGAAACGTTGCCCTGTTCTATCTAGCAATATTGCACCCAAAAGAACGGCCTGATTGTGTAGGTAGATATGAATACGCGTACAATCTCATTCCAAGAATCGATTGCAGGGACTATTCACGTGAAAGCATGAGGTTTGACAGTCAGTGTTTCCACATATGGCACAACTCTGAATTTGATGGGGTAAATCTCCGCAGGCACTGCCGCTTCTCACATATATCATGGCGTTGATCACCTTTTGGTCCGCAACAGGGATCTACTTGGTGGAAAGCAGAGGCTGGTGCTGGAAGTGATGGGCATTTGTTGATATTCTTGTCTTCTTCTGAACAGGGTGAAGACACGGTTTACAATATTTTAGCTGGGATTGACCCGGCTAAGACCTCAAGCAAAGTGAACATGGTAGAGTGTAAGCAAAGCACACCTAAGCAGCAAAATGGAATATTTCTAGCCACATGAGTGATATATGATATGAGGCTTTATTTCATCTCAGTTATAACGCCTTCAGAAGCCATGGCAGGCTGGGTCCGTCATTGAATGATAGCAAATGAAATGATAGGAACTTTGACAGGCAATCCGTGGCATTGTTGATCTAGAATCTAGCTCAACCCATGCCATGCATCCCAGAAACAATATGACTGGAACTGGAACCGCTCCAAGATATCTAAAAAATAATCCGAATACGTGCAATACCCGACGCCAAGCAAAAGGGATTACGCCATATTACACCACAACTTCATAGTTTTTGTTTTTTGATAATGTTCCCTGGAAAATCAACCGCGTGTTTGCTACACGCCAGCAATTTCCCATCCTGTCGTTTTGACTGTGCCCTGAGAAGTGAGGAGTCATCATGCAGGTCAACGAAATGCTAAATGGACATATTATTGGAATTGCATGTTGCATCCTTCTTGTTGACATGAAGTTTGATACCTTTTTTGTAAATTAACGCGGCTGGCTGGAAAATCCCCCGCAAATGGAGTTTTCTACCTGGGAAAATCATGTATCAATGGGGGATTTTCCAGCAAGCCACCTTTGATGACCGGACGGTAGATCACTTTGAATGTCACAACTAGACTTTCAAAAGCATTGGATTTTTGACATGGTGCAGTTCTTATCGAAGCGAGGGAGTGCACCCCGCTGCACAGCTGCGGTCACCAACACTTGGCCAAGTATAATCGATGTAATTAGTTCATGCCTTTTGTTCCTGCACAGGAAGATGTCCTTTTCTGTAAGTGCCTCGAATCCCCCCCGAAAGTATCGTAAACAGAAGAATTGATAGTGGATTTGCTATGATTTGCTCGTACATCTACTACACACATCTGTACACACCATGGAATCCCAATAAATCACGGAACACTTGCAGGACTTCCCTCAGAAAAAACACCGCTCAGGCAGTGTCCCCAGCATGCAGCACTCATTGTGGCTGTCTTTGGTGCCGCGCCGCAGTTTCTGCGTCATGTTGCTGTGATATTGTGATATTGTTGCAAGATATTGCAAGTAATATATTGGCTCTGTTTGAGGTGACATGACGGCATGCCCCGACAGGACTCGCGCGGTAAGGTGGTTTTGCGCCTTGTGCGGATGCTACGGTGATCATGGGGTTGGGGTGGGGTGGGTTGGGGCCAATAACGTCACTTGCACTGCGCACTTAAACGATACTACGCTGTCGGCGCTTCTGCACGCTGCCCATGTGACGCTGTCAGAGTTGCAGGCCAACGGTGTGAGATTACGCTCTCGGTGTGGGATTGAACGGTGCAAGCCAAAGGTAATTATCTGGCGTGTTGCCGGTGCCGGTTGATTGGTTTTTTTGGCCAGTTCAAAAAGAAAGCCCTCGCAAAATAGGTTGCCCTTTTGACTTGCACAAAATGTTGTGCTTGCTGTCGTGCTTCTGGCAACTAACCAGCAGTTGCTGCTTGGCGCTTGGAATGCTATAGTTTGGAAAAAAGCGGACGCTCGCGTCTTGCCAAAAGCTCAACCGAATGACTTTGATGCCAAAAGGGTCATGAATGGACCAAGCTGAAGGTTGCTTGGAAAACTTAGGCCGACCCTGGCGTTCGCAAACAGTTGTGTGGTGTTTGGGGAATCACAGTTGGATAGGCTGTGGCACCACTAGCACCAGTGCAAAAAGTGTCAAAAGCCAGGGAACAAGACAAGTCAAAGGGATTTGTAAATGACACAAGATGACACAACAAAATGCGTAATTATCTGTTCGATGAAATTGAGGTTTCGATGACACAAATCTGCTGTCAATACTAACAATAGTACGAGTCCTGTCTGTGCGGTACCTTGTTTGACAGTATATAACATTTGGTACTAAAGAACCCATAGTTGTCCATCATGTTCCCTCTTATGTGCTGGCCAGATCTGGCTGGTTGTTACCCCACGCACCTATGGATGTTTTCCCATATAGGTCGCGGCAGACCAAGTTTTTTTTGCCTTGGAATGCTTGATGTATTATATGTATATGTATATATATAATATATATGTGTGTGTATGTGTATATAAATATATATATATATATATTATATATACATATAATATAAGATGATTATAAGATGTCCTTTGGGATCTTTTGTGTGACCACAGTGTTAGGTTGATTTTCCTCAGTTTCTTGACTTTCAAATGTCACATATTTCCATGGGGAAGTAAACTGCATGTCGTGCCTTTTCGCACCTTGCTTGACAGATAGATCAGGGCATGCCAACGAACACTAAAGATCCGCCTTTGGAAATGGGTTCCCCTTTGCCATTGCCCCATACCTAGGCCTTCCGCAGGCCGTTTTTTCAGCCCGAAACTGTTCAGGCTGATATTTTAGCCCGAAGGGAATCTTTTCGCCTGGGGTGTTTTTTTCTGCCCGATGGTGTTTTTAGTGATTTTGATGATGTTTGGTTAAGATGCCCACTAACACTATATACAGTATTGTTGGGATACCATGGGGTAAAAACCACACGGATGACAGCGTTAAAGAAGTTTCCTGTTTTAAAAAACATGAATTTCCGCCCGAAAAAAAAAAAATAAAATTTCAAAACCAGAAAAAAAAAGCGAACATCACCAACAGAGCATTTCTTTTCACCTGGATCGTCCACCAGGATCTTATCAGAATACCTCAAAATATTGACAAAATCACTTTCCGCCTGAGGTTTCCTTTTCTGCCCGGAAAGTCCGCAGGCTGATATTTGAGAAAAGGCTGAAATTAAGTTCGTGATAGATAATCCACCAAATAGTTTTGCTACGATTTGCTTAAGCATTCTGGGTCTACATACCTCAAATTGCTGTTTGTTTTGGATTATTGGAAACTTTGCGCTGTACAGGCTACGTGGGAAAATGTCAATATTGTAAATATTGTTTGCCTCAAAATGTTCATTGGACAGCTTGCAAGTGACAGATCGGTGAACCTGTCTTAGGACATCAAAAGAATTGTTACCGGAGATATGTTCCAACGAGTTTTGCCAGACCATTTCCGTAAAGTTCATTTGGCACACCAAAATTCTGAGGTGACCATGACGACGGTGGGGTACGGCGATTACTATCCCACATCAATCGCAGGCTACTTTATTGTCTCCGTTCTGACCATTGTCAGTGCTACTTGGAGGAGGATGATTCAAGGATGGTTCTGTCATGAGTTCTGACATGTCAAACCAGCAAACTAGCATCATGTTGAGATGGGAATTGAAGCATCGTCACTTGGTATCCGGTGGTTGCTTAGTTTCATTGCATATAAGCAAACATGTTCTATATACAGTCTGAAACGGGATAGTGCTCCCCAATACACGCATGCACACACATGTGTACAACTGTGTACACATGTATACACATGCAGCTGAAGGAGTCTCGGACCCCCATCGATTATTCTGACAGCGGGGTTGATCCCTTTTTTTGTTCTAAGGTTCTGTTCTTGGCCCTTCCAGTTGGCATCATTGGAAATGAGTTCACTTCGTGCTGGCAACAGCGGACACGAGTCCCGCGCTGAGAATTGCTGGTGCAGGGCCTTGTGACCATGGAACCTGGTGAGCCGGAAAAGGCACACGGAATTAAAAGGTTGTGGATGCTCACACACCGCCACTTACCATTTTTCAGGGCGCATCACTAGAACCAATATCCCATCAACCTCCCATATTCACATGATCCTGTGTGTTGAGCATTCCTTGAGAATTCCTGGGAGGCTTTGATGTAGTGAGCATGGATAGGATCCCGATTTTCTTCCAATTTTTTGAGCTTAACTACTAGCTGGTATTGCATCCATTTTTCTTTTTGTATGGAGATTTTTTTCCAACCCCCGACGTGTATTGAAGGGCAACTTCCAACAAAACAGCCTAGGATATCCTAGGATGTTATTCCTCCAACGTTGACCAACGTTGATGTTCTTTTTGTTTTATTTCATTACATTATCGTTGCATATGGTTCCTCTTGCTAACAATGATAAGACATAAGACATGATAAGAAAGCGCCACTTGTGTGAATGATTATGATCAAATTGATTTTGAGCACAATATGCATGCACTTTGTCAATCTTTGTTAGGGGACCCAGTGAAAGTATCGATTCTTCCAAGATTTGCCAAGCAATAACAACCTCAAGCCCAAGATTGTGATTTATATTGCCTGTGGCAAGCTGCGGCAGCGGGGCACATTTTTGGTGGCAGCGCCTGTAAGAGGCTGGGCGTTTTTGAAGGTTTTCTTCCATTGGTTTGCTTCGTTTGGTCACTTTTGGGGTGGGGTTGGTTGGGGGTGGGTTGGGACAATAACGTCCTTGCACTTGCACGCTTTGATGCTACGCGATGCGAAGGTCCTTTCCTGCTACGTCATAAGGTTCGGGTGGGGTTGGTTGGGGGGTGGGTTGGGGCAATAACGTCCTTGCACTTGCACACCTACTTGGTGCTACGTCGGCTGCGTTAAGTCAAACACTTTACTTGATGCTACGTCATGTTTTCACCCAACTTCATGCACTTTCGGCAGCCACAACGTTTGACATGCCGGAACGCGAAAACAGTCCGAAGTGCTGCACTGCAGGGGTTGCCGAAAACCACTTCGATCGGAGACCCTTACAAGGTTTTTGGACGTGTTGCTGATGTCAAGTTCCAAAGACCTCGCAAAAACACACCAATTTTTGAGAATTCAATAAAGGTGCATGAAGGACTTTCAAAAAGGCCTAGCCTCTTACGGGTGCTGGCACCATGTTTTTAATGAAAGTAGGGAAGGGTGTTCCCTGTCAAACTGGTTTAAAATGCATCTTATTTGAGGGAGCTGACTTGAGGTTTTTGAACACTCATATCATATATCTCTATTGTTTTTCCTGATTTTCAACATTAATAGTTCCTGGTTGTGCGTCAAAATTAAGGCCCCAAAGCTTGAGACTTGGAAACAAGAAGCAACAATCAATGTGTGTGTGAGTCCTCGGCGTGCAGCCAAGATCCGGCCGTACTGGTTGAAGCTGCTGGTCAATTACAAAAATATGATTTTGCAATTTGATGTGCCAAGCACAGATGATCCATAAGGTCTTGTTCAGAAATACTAGGCCAAACATCGATGGCTAATCATCCGTTTCCCATACATGGCAAGGCTCTCGCTTCGGGCCCCCACTGTAACTAGCACTTTTCCTACGTCTACGTATTGGTACGTCCTACTAGCAACTAAAATCTCGTTACAACGCACTGCCACGTAGTAGGATCATCATCATCATGACCGTCATGGTCATTATCGCCATCACCAACAGACATATTTCATCACTGTCGTCGTCGCAATCATCATCATCGTCATCATCAACATCGTCATTTTCAACATCAAAAACATATATATATATATGTACATATATAATATATAGACATAAATATTTATGACCAGCACCATCATCATTATTAGCATCATGACAATTATTTGCAACATCATCCCTATGATCATCATTGTCGTCATCATCATCACCATCAACATATTTTTCTTCTCCTGATTGTTATTCATTTTCATTTTCATCACTATCATGAACTGATCATCATGATCACTGTCATCATTACTGTCATCACCATTAACATGATCATCATCATCATCATCATCATCATAATCATCATCACCAACACCATCACCATCAACAACATAATCAACAAGACCAACAAGACCAACAAGACCAACAAAACCAACAACAACAACAACGACGACGAGGACGACGACGACGACGACGACGACGACGACAACAACAACAACAACAACAACAGCACCAGCACCAGCACCAGCACCGCCACCACCACGACGACCACCACCACCAACAACAACAACAAAAAAAGCACAACTACCACCACCAACAACAACAACATCATCAACATTAGCAACAACAACAGCAACAACAACAACATCATATATCTGATCGTGTGGCATCATGTTGCTGTGCAAGTGCAGGAGGTGATCTGATAGCAGGGCATCATGCCTGTGTGCAAGTGCAAGAGAAGATCCCATAGCGTAACAGAATGTGCATATAGTCCCTTCGTGTTCCTGTGCCAAGAGCCAAAGGACGCTATCACACCCACCGCACCCCACCCCACCGCACCCCTAGCCCAGAGCAAGAGGAAGAGCATGAGTAAGAGCGAGAGTACGAGTCAGAGGGTGTGAATTATGTTAACACTGAGAATGGTGGTACGAGAAAAAGTAGTTTTGGATGTGTAGTTCCAGTGAACGTTAAATCCCACCCCCCCCGCCCCAACCCCAACCCGCTGCTCTTGGATGTGTAGTTCCAGTGGTCGTTAACATCCCACCCCAACCCCACCCCGTTGTTCTTGGATGTGTAGTTCCAGTGAGCGTTAACATACCGCCCAAAGTGATGCATCATTGGGTGCCCAAAGTGGGCGTCCAAAGTGTGAGGAGTGTGCGATTTTTAAGGGGTGCCCAAAGTGTTGCGTCAGAGGGTGCCCTAAGTGATGCGGGTGCCTCCATAGTATCCCAGTTGAATATTACATTTTTGGGGATCACCATGCTCAGACAGACCCACATGATCCATGATTATGCTAATCTCATCCAACCTCATTTCTTTTCACCAGATCGGTGATCGCTGAGGTCTTGCTGCTGACCAGAGCACAGATGCTTGACCTTGATGCTACCTCTGGGATACACTGGGATGGATGGATATATAATATGATATGAATATATATGATATATAATAAATTATATTATATTGTATTATATTATATTTTATTAAATCATATTATTTCGTATTATATTCTATCGTATTATAATATTGTGTATTATATTTTATTTTTATTATATTATAGTATATTGATATTATATTATACTAATATTATATTAGATTATATTATATTATTATATTGTTTTATATTACATTATTTTGTATAATATTATTGTTTAGTGTATGATATTATATTGTATTATTATTGTATTGTAATATATTTGATTCTATTATATTGTATAATATAATATTTTAGTGTATGATACTATATTGTATTGTATTATATTTTTCATATTATATTTATTTGTATCTATTATTTGATATTGTAATATATTTTATTCTAGTATATTGTATTATATTTTATTATAGTGTATGGTATTTTGTTTTATTCTATCATATTGTATTATATTAGATTATTCTGTATTATATGTTATTGTTTGTTATTATGTTTTATTATGTTATATGTTTTAAATATTATATTTTATGTGAATATACATATATATATATATATGTATATATAATTCATTTATTTTATTTATTGTATATTTAATATAGGTTTATTGTATTATACAGTACTATATATTGAAATGCGGTCAGGGTGTTGAATTCCCCAGGTAGATTTGGAACTTTTGTGAGTCAGACACTGTGATTATGCGTTAATTCATCATAATTATTACTATTCCACATGAAAAATGCACATCATCTTGGAGCATGCTGCTTTTTGAATGCTGTGACTGTGATATTGGCAAGGGAAGTACCCCAAGGCTTTTTCCAAGGTGTTGCCTAGGTTGGCCAAAACGGTAAGATCATTGAGCAAGTGCTGTCCCTTCCCAGCGTACAGTAATTGGACCAAAATACGCCACAATTTGATATTTGGGTTCCAGCTGCAAAAACACCCATGATTCGAACATTTGTGAATATGTTTCTTGAGGTACAGTATATAATTTGTATACCTGTATGCAATTGTATGCACCCATTTGTCTTAACCAATCAGGTATCCTTTTTTCAGGCAAGCCATCGGTAAGGTCTTCCGCGGCCCCGTGAAGGCGAGAAATTGAGAGCCTCAAGTTCGTCGGAAAACATACCCTTTGGACATTTAATAGTTTGCGAAGCCATGGCCCATTTAAATCCACTTAGTTCAATGGTCTAAATCTACATACCTATATCAAACATGTGTGTGCATTTTCCATAGCAAACCGTTGAATTACCAGAAGGTAGTTCAGAAAGTCTTCTCGTTCAGGAAATGTTTGGCAAAGTGGGGCTACAGCGCCTCCGATGTGAAGATTCTCTTTGAATTCATGGACGTGGATGGTGATGGGAACTTGAACCTCAATGAGTTCATGGAGCTATTTCACCAGACACTAAGCCGCACCCACTGGGGCACCGCCGTACAAAGAGGAGATTTGCCTCTGTGTTCGAACCCCAACCTTTAATTCATACGGAGCTAGACAATACTCAATACTCCCTAAACAAAAAGTAGGTCTTGTATTACAGCCCCTGGGGCTGGAACAATCGCACATGGCATTGAACAGAAACAGGCCAGACTGCATCATGAATTGTCAGACACTTTGTTTTACTTTCCGTTTCGGGCTGCATAGACAGAATGTTGCAAATCGGTTCAGTCCATACCTCAGGTGCTGGGTCTGTGACACTTTTTCGTTAATCTTGATACCTGTGCTCCAAGAAAAAAAATATCTAGGTGCTGATCTCTTATAATTTATATCTTGGCCAAGGTCGTTTTATTGCATATGTGTATCTGTATGTATATATATATATATATGTGTGTGTGTATATGTATATATATATATACATATGTATATATATATACAATTATATACATTGACACTGATGTTTGAAGTCAGATATGCTGAATCCAGGATGAGAATTGGCATCACGACGGACAGCGCAGTTGATCTATTCCAAATGCTGCTCGGTTGATTTATTTTGATGTTCGAGCGCATTTGAGCTGCACTTTATGCATGGCACTTGCCGGTGGTTGCGGCACAACCTAAAGATGGGTGGCCAGTGCCTTTTGACGTCAGCGGTTTCATCTTGTAGTATCCTTTGTTATCCTTTCCTTTCTGTCTCTCTCCCTCTCCCTTTCTCTTTTTCTTTCTATTTATTTGTCTTTATTTGTCTCTGTTTTTTTCTTTTTCTCTTTCTCTTTTTCTTTCTCTTTCTCTTTCCTTTCTCCTTTCCCTTCTCCTTTCCCTTTCTCTTTCCCTTTATTTTCCTCTCTCTCTCTCTCTTTCTCTCCCCATCTCTCTTTTACAGCTAATGTAGGAATGTAGGAAAAGCGAAGAAGGTAGCTGAAGGAATATAGAGTCATATAGTGACGGCCAGGTTTGACGATGACCAGAGCGGCACCATTGAGTACGACGAATTCTTGCGGCACATTTTTCCTGAGGAGTATGTCAAGGCAGGGGTTCCTAAACGATCTTGGGGGGTGAACGTGGGATAAGTCATGAAGGTAAAAAGTGGTAGGTATAGTTCCAAGAGGGTAGATTGCATTATATACATATATTTCGTTCAATTCTCCAACATGACAATGACTTGACATGATTTTGAATAAAACTTTCATGGATATATAAAACCAGCCAGCTTTTGAGCTGCGAATTGACCAATCCAAATACTGGAGCGATTCCATTTGCCTTCCTGGGCCGGGGAACCATTTGAAAATGGGGCATGCTGAGGCCATTTTTCAAGGTTGCAGGGGGTGACCAAGCTTTACCAAAGCTGGGCTACCTACAAGTTTCCTACAAGCAATATCAAGCAATGTCATTTTCCAACCAAAGCCCCTCAGTGAACAGCCGGCGCCAGGGGACACAGAAAGGAATGTCCATCCAGTTGTCACGGAGTCGCGTGGGAGAACCCGGGCAGATCGGGCAGGATGTGGGCAAAGGAAAGCTGCACAATATGAATGGTTTTTGATGTTTTATGGGTATTGCTGGGACAAAACTATTGAACTTATTTGAATAGATTTAAATGTATATCATTTACATATATATATATACATTCAAATAAGTATATACATTAATATCCTTATATACACACATGTGTATATATATATATATACACGATTTAAATACATGCATACATGCATGTATGCATATAATTGCATATACTGTATATACAATTTAAAATATAGTATGTTTTTTAATACTCCGGGTACATATATATATATATATATATACATGCAATTAAAGGACCGGATAACCCCACATGTCAACTTCTTCCAACAAGTCACAAAAGCAAGGTGAAGACGGAATGGGAAAGGCAGGCAAGAGACATGAGATGGTGAAAGGTACGTATGAAAGACTTGCGTGTGAGAGAGTTGCTTGTGTATATATCTGTATGTGTGTATGTGTGTGTGAACCATCTGAAGAGATGTAAAACTTCTAACCTGTTTGATTTCCAGGCTCCTCGTTTTGACTTTGTGTTTTTCATTTCAATTTGCGCGGGACCCAGGCGCGCCACCAGAGCCAACCCAGTGCCATAAGTGCCACACCTGCCCCGCAAAGTGAAGGTCGATGTCACCAAGTGCCACGCGTGCCACGCGAAGTGAAGGTGAATGTCACCAAGTGCCATGCTTGCCACACAAACAGCCGCGGTGACAACGGCGTCAAACGGGACCCAAGCGCGCCAGCAGAGCCAGCCCAGTGCCATAAGTGCCACGCCCGCCACGCAAAGTGAAGGTCGATGTCACTTGCCAGTAAGCCGTGTTTGTGTGAGAGTTGTGTGTGAGTAAGTTGTGTGTGTGAGCAAGTTGTGTGTGTGTGTGAGTAAGTTGTGTGTGTGAACAAGTTGTGTGTGAACAAGTTTTGCGTGAACAAGTTGTATGTCAGCAAGTTGTGTGTGAACAAGTTGTGTGTGAGTAAGTTGTGTGTGAGGTGAACAAGTTGTGTGTGAGCAAGTTGTGTGCGTGGACAAGTTGTGTGTGAGTAAGTTGTGTGTGTGTGTGGACAAGTTGTGTGTGAGCAAGTCGTATGTGTGAGTAAGTTGTGTGTGAGAAGTTGTGTGTGGACAAGTTGTGTGTGTGTGAGAGTAAGTTGTGTGTGGACAAGTCGTGTGTGAGGAAGATGTGTGTGAGCAAGTTGTGTGTGGTCAAGTTGTGTGTGTGTGTGCGTGGACAAGTTGAATTTGTGCAAGTTTTGTGTGAGCAAGTTGTGTGTGCTCAATGTGTGTGAGTAAGTTATGTGTGGACTTGTTGTGTGTGAGGAAGTTGTGTGTGTGTGTGGACAAGTTGTGTGTGAGCAAGTTGTGTGTGAGGAAGTTGTGTGTGAGCAAGTTGTGTGTGAGTAAGTTGTGTGTGAGGGGAAGGCGGGAGGAGGCCGAGGAGGAGGAGCAGAAGGCAGGCGGGAGTGCACAACCAAAACCAAGAACCCCACACAAAGATGTGGAAGAAAGGTAGCATTCCGGAGCGGAGTGTCGATGATTGCTGAGGAACTCACCAAGCACCACCATATTCATTACATTTCACCCTGGAATTCATAAGGCCCTACAAAAGGAGGCCGCTCTACAGAGGCCCTATTCTGAAGTAAAGGCCTAAATTCAGCAAACAAGATTTGAAGCATATATCCTGACATATATATATATATATAACAATTCTCCAAGCACACCATGTCCAGCTAAGGGTGTGAAAAGATGCTTGCAAATTGCAAATACTTTGCAACTTTTGCTAAATATTTCACCCGAAAAAAACTAATGTTTTTTTGCAGGGGCCCCATTCCACACCATATTTGGGCCTTCTCACGCCAAAATTGGGCCTTCCAACGGTTTTTTGAAGCCTTTCCATGGGTATTCCACGGCCATTCCACGGCCTACCTTTTTCTGTGACTTCTTTAATCATCCTAATTCTTTTCTGGGGTCTCGAGATCTCATCATGATGGGTTCACTGGTCACATGTTCCCGAACCTTGGGCCTCCACAGAAGCAGTTATATAATCAGGCCTGGAAGGGGACCTGTGGTGAAACCCGATTTCGGGCCTCTACTTTTATTGAGGGTCGAGGCCGTACAAAAGGAGGCTGTTGACGGCCAAGGTTCATTACCACAAGGGGAGCAGCGAAAGCAGAACAGGAACATATGGAATATTGGGTGACTAGATATTCAGTCGGACATACACCAGTGGTTTATGACATACCGTAGCCCACAACTCTTGATGTTTTCTTGCTTCTCTTGTTCCACCCTTGCCCGGGATCATGTACCAGCCAAATATACCCAGGATATCCATTGATTCCCACGGCCCATGGCCAATACTGTAGTTCCAGGTAGTTGGACCACGGCTTATAGACGGCCGAGTGTTTTCATGCAATTTTTGCCCAAACAGTGTGTCCACACTGAGGGGTTCTTACGGTAGGAGTTAAGGCGGGTGCTTGAATTGATCAAAGTGCCCCATTTGGATTCCGTTTTTTTTCCTGCTAATTCTTTCATTAATTGCTTTTTTGACATGTCCAAGTGTATTTCGACTGCGCAGGCTCGCACAAACTCTGACGCGCGACGAGTTTTCTTACTTGAGAATGCTTGCATAAAACGGCTCTTATGACATGTCCAGGCAGTTCGATTGCGCAGGCTTGCAATAGTCGGATCATAAACTTTGAACCAGCCCTAAAGAAACCCTAAACCAACCCAACATAACAAACCCTAAACCAACCCTAAACTAAATAACCCTAAACCAACCCTAAATAAGCCGTGTAAACCAACTTTAAATAAACCCTAAACCAACTTTAAATAAAACCCGAAACCAACCCTAAACAACCTTGAACAACCCTTAAACCAACACTAAATAAACTTTCAATAAACCCTAAACCGAAACCAACCCTAAATAAACCCTAAACCAACCCTAAATAAAACCTAAACCAACCCTAAATAAAACCTAAACCAACCATAAATAATTTTAAATAAACCCTAAAGCAACTTTAAATAAACCCCAAACCAACCCTAAATAAACCGTAAACCATCCCAAAACACTAATTAAACCATAAACCAACTCGAAACCAACCCTAAATAAACCCTGAACCAACCAACACTATGATAGCATCCAATGCCACTATTTAGACCCATTTTGGTTGTGTTTCAACAATCGGTGAACAGTGCAAATGGCAAAATTTAGCTCCAAATTTCAGCAAACTACAAGTTCTTGCTCCAAAATGTAGCAAATACCAAGGAAAAATGCCCCAGACTGAAAAACAAAAAATAAGTAAACAGAAATCTGCACCCATAGATCTACATAGAAGGTCCTGCTGCTGTACTTGCGATCATGTTTAAACTCATTTGTTACTGTTCCATAGCTACTGTTGCTTGTACCTGCTACATTGGCTTCCTACCCCCACACTGTTTGGGGTCTCTTGCCAGTGTAATCATGTTTGTTAGCGCATGTGCTTGCTTCTACGTCACGTATGGGTTGGGGCTGGGGTGGGGTGGGGCGGGACAAAAACGTTCATGTCACCCGTTCTTGTTACGGTATGATTGGAGTCTGTGGACACGCACTTGGCGCTAGGCCACACGATCCTTTCACATGCACTTTGCACCCGCGCTCGACACTACGCCAGAAGATTTTCTCTTGCACTTACACACGCACTTGACATTAGGATCTTCTTGCGCGCTTACACATGCATTACTTGACGCTACGCCGCTACGCCGTAGGATCTTCTCTTGCACTTGCACACACACTTGACATTACCCCACAAGATCTTCTCTTGTACTTGCACACGCGCTTGACGTTACACCACAATATCTTCTCTTGCACTTGCACACGCACCTGACGCGACGCCGCAAGATCTTGTGTCATGCGCTTGCAGACTTGATGCTATGCCACAAGAACTTCTCCTGCACTTGCACGCGCACTTGACGCTACGCCACAAGTCATTCAAGTGTGCACGCACTCGTATATGCCACAAGATCTTTTGCACTCGCACACGCACGTGACGCTACGCCATGAAACCGCTTTCGGAACTGCAAGCAGTTGAGAAAAAGGACGGGCATGTGGCATCACTTTTTGAATGTGAACCGTATGATCCAACAATGGACATGGCGTCAGAGTGTCTTACCTTGCTCACCACGGATAAACGGCTTTGCCCAACAAGAGAAATAGTTTCCGGCAATTGAAAAACAATAAAGACATTGCTTTCCCGAATAGCAGAAAGGTGTGAAGCCGCTGTCCCCAACGGCAGGGATCTGTTATTTGCCAAAATCGGCAGACGAAATTCTTCGCACTGGAATTGCGAAGAAAAAGAAAGTAGCTTGCACCATCATGGTCACATTGTCTAACGGCTGGCTGTGATCCGTGAACCTAGATATATATATATATACAATATACATATAGTATTCTCCTTTCTCCAACATCCACTGCCCACGTGGTGCACCAAACAGACCATACATCAGTGACCCTTTCTACCAATGTTGTGTGTGTGATGTTTTGGAAATTGTCAAAACAATCAAATCTAAGATCGTCTTTAAGGTGGCACTGGAAAATTGATCATGAAGCAATACTAATGATGAACTGATCACCTTCATCACCAACTGTAGTTCATATCAGTGATGTCTAATGAACTATATTTTGTTTATAAATGTGTATACAGTACTCTTCGTTGGGTTTATGTGCCACAATCATAACAGAAATCATAAAGTTGGGCGCTGTTCAGTGTTCAGGTCGTGGAGGCCTTGCAGCACCTGGACGAAATGCGAACGTCGGACTAAGGCGACTCCCGCGCGGAGCGTTTAGATGCAGATGCTACGAGAAAAATGAAGGTTAACTAGAGAAACAAAACATCTAAATCGTGGTAGAAAAGGGAATCATGTGGAATCTTGATTGGATATATTCAAGTGTATTCGTGTTTTTTGATACAATGAAATGATATGATGATTCGATAGGGATATAGTAGGTATATTCATGATGTAACGGTATTGACAACGATCGCATACGGCATAGGTTTGTCATTATATTGAATCTTAATGGGATATTTTTGGAAATTGGGATCATATCTTCAGGCAATTTGACAGTTTCTAAGAAAAACACCATGATCAATAGGTGAGTCATCCAACTAAACGGGTCATGTTCATCCATGTGCCATAATGTTGTTAAATTACCAGAGGGTAGGTACCATGCAAGATTTACCAATCAGTCCTCATTATTGTCTAGCTGTGAAATACCGGAACTATATACATGGAGATAAATAGAGGTATTAATCGGACAAAAACTCTATTAGCAGCAAATCATTTCTAGTTTGGGGGATCAAAAAACCCTAGGGTTGATACTAGCGCGCACGTCGTTGGTTATTTACATTGACAGTTGCATATTGTATTCAAGAGCATATCATATCACATAGAGATGCACCACTAGAAACAAGACTGGCAGCGGAAATCAATCATGTTCAGTCAAAAAACGCGGGGGAAGCTTTCCAACTCCATGTTTCAGTGTAATTCTGAGGAACTTCACAAAGTTGAGATCACTTAAATCTGCATTTCACGTCATATGGGAGTGTCAGGAAATAGGATACATACGGTATACCACCCAAATGGCTTTTGTGATAGAGACAATATAGATAGGACTTAAAGCAGCCTGTTCAACGTGTCGACTGGGCTGAAGGCAACATGAAACAGCAAAACCCATGTGTTTTGTTTCCTCTATGTTCTTCCCCATCAAACGGTAGGGGTTTCATCTTGTTTAAACCACATGTTTGTTCATGTTTGGTCCCTTAAACCAGCTCGGGAAGCATCTTGAGGCTTGGGGTAGCCAGCCGTTGGATCTTTGCGGTCCAGTTTCGTTTCACCAATTTTTCGATGTGGCGACGGCACGGCCTAAGGCCCACAAGCCGCTTGCTCACATCGTGCCCAGATGGCAGTACTAAGCATAGTCTTGTTGAACGTGGGAGAAATATGATGACGATGATGACGAAGAGGATGATGATGAGAAGGAGGAGGCCAGTTATAGTATATAATGCAATTTAAATGGGAAAGAAGTATATATATATATATAATCAATCAATAATAACAGTCCCTATGACCATTACTGGTTGCCAGGATGCATCATCACAGTCCTCCTAGAGGTGGCCCAGTGTTTGGTGGCAAGGATTGTGGAACTGGCCGCAGCCTTTGAACCGTTTTTCCCGGACTTGTAATTCGGAATACCTGATATTTTCGGTGACTATTTGAGGTCAGGGCCTCGGTTGTGCACGCGAAAACCGACACAGTTGTGCACGCGAGAAACCAACTCAGGTGTGCACGCGGCTGCTGGTGTCCTTATGATGGTGATGACGGTGACGGTGACGGTGATGGTGATGATGATGATGATGATGATGATGATGATGATGATGATGATGATGATGATGATGGTGTTGGCCATATGATGATGATGATGATGATGATGATGATGGTGATGATGATGATGATGATGATGATGATGATGGTGATGGTGATGGTGATGATGATGATGATGTTGATGATGATGATGATGACGATGATGATGATGATGATGGTGATGGTGATGGTGATGAGGATGTGTACAGGAACATGAACGTTATTACCCCACCCCACCCCACCGGTAGCTCATGATGCATGAGCAGTGCCTGTGTCTGCTGGACAGCAAGAAAGATGATAAGGTTGCTGTGCCTGTGTGTGCACAGGAACACCCCACCAGTAACTGATCATGAATGAGCAGTGCCTGTGTCTGCTGGACAGCAAGAAAGATAATGACGTTAACGAGCCCCACCCCATCCCCCGAAGGCTCTGTGTGTACAACTGAGACACTTTTGTGTGTGCAAGTGAGA
The DNA here is from genome assembly GCA_947184155.2 of Cladocopium goreaui. NCBI lineage: Eukaryota > Dinophyceae > Suessiales > Symbiodiniaceae > Cladocopium > Cladocopium goreaui. Next base: position 70,954 of record CAMXCT020000635.1, on the reverse strand, counting down.
CAGAATCCTGTGTGCGCAACTGAGTCAATTTTGTGTGCGCAAGTGAGTCGCCGTCCACTATTTGACCTGAATAGAAGCTCAAGATGTAAATCCCAGGTTGTAGGTTGAACATGGACCATGATAAAGGACTTGCAGGACTTGAACATGTTGATGTGGGCTGACGATGTGAGCGAGATAAACATGTACGACACATGTCCAGCGAAATGTCATTGAGGGAAGTTCCAAAGTCCTAGCTTTAATTTGTAATAACAAATGCAAACTATTAGAACCATCAACATTTTGGGATTGATTGGGATTTAATGTGAATATATATATATATATACTGTATATATATATATATATATATGTGTGTGTGTTTGTATCATGTGGTAAACCCAATGCCATAAACCATCTCCAATTTTGTTTTTTGAAATTGGGGATGCCCCAATGACTAGGATGATTTTCGTAGCCTCCAGCCATGGTTGGTTCATGGGATGTTTTGTGGCATTGGGTTTACTACTGTACATCAATTTGGGTGGCATTTGCAGTTCGAGTGACCAAATTTCTTCTATATTCAGCGGATGTTTTTGTTCAGTGTTTGTTCATGGTATCATGTTGTTGTTGTGTAGTAGTAGTTGGAGCCAGAGTAGCCATGATGAATAGACCTTGTACGAATGTAGTTTCCCACTTCCGTCAGGATGTTCTCATTAGCTTGTCAGTAGGGATGGCGTTGGAACTTCCCGTCAAGAATGTGCACGCGCTTTTGGGCGCGCGGTCGCATTGTCAAAGTGCCAGATCAATCAGCAATCGTAGTTCCTTGTAGCTGCTAGGCAGGAGGTCTCGTCGTAAATCGTCATAGGACAAGCAGCACCACAAATGGAGTACAGGCATTTAAAGACACAGAAAACATCCGGCTTCGCGTGACCACATCATGCAGAACAGGTCTTCATTTCAGGTTTTGCAAATTCCCCATGGTACTTGTATCACGGGTATATCCAGACCCCCCCCTCAAGATTCCCCCCCCTCCTTAGGTGCAGGCCAGAGACCGAAAAATCTTATTGAGGCTTAATAAGATTTGGATGCTTTTGGATAGCTTTGGTTTTACTTGAAATTCTGCACTGAAGTGACGTGCGGGTTTGTTAGGCCGTTAGGCCTTTGTGTCAAAATTGTCAAAACATTCAAAACCCATGGCCAACATTGGAGAGCCGTAATGGTTTTGTCAAGGCAAGACTTTAGCACAATGGCCCAAGTACAGATGTATCCATGGAGCATACGCATATCCTGGCTTCCGTTATGTTAAGTCAAAACATCGCGCACAAAAGACGGTGCCACGCCTTTCGACGAAAACATGTTCAAAACCATCGACGTGAGCTGCAAAAAATGGCCAGCGCAGTCAGGTTCTGTACTTAGGGGCTGCGGTCCTAGTTGGTAAGTGGGCAGTGGGCAGTAACAATAGTAGAACCCAGTATAAACTACAGCAATGGTATGTGATGTTCGATGGGCTGTAAACCTTTTAAAAAACTAGGATGCACATTCCAGTAAGGCTTCGTGTTAATTTTGTTTGATTCAACTATAGAGGTGAAGCTATATATATATACATATATCAATTTGATATGTGCAGAATGATCTCTGTCTTTACCTGTTCAGACAGGGAATGTAACATGACATCAATCAGTCTGCCATGATTGGTATGAGGGCAATGATATCAATATCAACCTGGTATGGAGATGGATCAAGCCGCATAGCATAGCCGTAGCCCAGCAGCCAGAAGCTGGCAGCCATGGCCATCGGCGGTGAGCCTGCCAAAGGCGAGCTAAGAGGCCAGCCATGATGGTAAAAGTTGCTGGGCATCCAAATATTCAGGATATTCGTCACAGTTTGATCAGTTTGCTGTCGAACATCCCCATTTTGAGTGGCTAAATCACCATTTTCCATAGCTATGTTAGTTTACTGGAAGGTATCACAATAGGACACGCTGTTTCCAAAGCATGCGCTTGCTTGTTTGATGTTTTCGAAACACCGTGTCCCTTGCCAACTCCATCACTTAGTCGCGGAGGGGTGTCCCATGGGGAAGTGCCGGGACTTTTCTGCAATGACTTTCACTTCCAGCTGTATAAAGGCCCCACTGAGAGGTAACTGGAATCATGGTAATTTAGGAAGACTAACTATCCGGCCTTGAATTTTGAATAGTCAAGTGAGTGATTGGTTGACGTGATCCATGCATAGATGTTTTGAATAAGTTCAATATATGGTGGTAAAATGCAGCATGCAAAAATTGAATATTATATATGATGTTTGTCTTCTTCATGTAATTCACATGTAAAAGGCATAATGCATATTATGTTTGCTGCTGGGCTGGAGTGTTGTCGTTTGTTGCTGGGTGTACATTTGATCTGAGTCATTTGTTTCCTTTTGTGCCCGCTTCCGCTTGAATCAACAGAATCTGGCCGGCATGGTTCAGAATCTGAGATAGTTTCTTCAATGTAAGGCAATGGAAATTGGAGGGAATAATTCAGAATGAATTGGAATTTGCAGGACATGGAGGGAACCCGCAGATTATTTTTAGGCTCATGTAGGTTCCTTTGCGCATGCGCAGGAATCCTTGCCAACATCGATGCTCATTTGGAGCATTTGTCCGTCTCTTGGATGTCCCAGGCCCTCACTGGTTGATTTTTGTTGATGTCGTTGTGGCGTGCTTAGTTTTGATCATGCTCATAAATATTCATGTATAAATGTCAGCTTTGGATAGCGTTGGATTTTTACCATGCTGAGCATTCCTGGGCTGTTCCACAGCCGATGTACCATTTTGCTCGCAAACTATTCCGGGGTTATTACTGTAACCTGGTTGAGATTACGCATGATGATGTGTGCATGCTGTATGCACGCGTGTACGAGTTTACGCGTGCATTCTAAAGAGGATAGACCAACCGAGACCTTTCGGCTCTCGCATGGAGCGCGGTTTGGTTATTTGGATGGCCCAATTGGGCACCGGTCAATCGTAGGAAGTTGGAGCTTAGACAACTGTAAGTAAAGTTGAGAGGTATTTGACCCCAGTGAAGGAACTTACCGACCAGGGAAGTCATAGAAGAAATTACAGGAAGATCAGGAAGAGATCCTGGATTCAAGACTTTAGCCGGGGATACCGAGTTGAATCTGATAATTTTGTGAAATTTTGCTTGTGTGTGAGAGAGAAGTTCTTGCATGTTCGCCGGTGGTGCGAAAAGTTTTTTTGTTATTTTGTTCAATGAAAATTCACATGGTACGGAAGTGACAAGCACGTCTATACCACACAATGTCGCACAGATTGTGTGCGATACATGCACGTACGCTTTGTCGTTGCTATGTATGTATTGTGTAAGTATGCGTAAGTATGCCCGCTGTTTTTTGAAAATCTTATTTATATCATTGCATGTATCTTTGTAAAAAAAATATGCATGTTATATTTGGTTTTAAACATGCGTATATGTATTAAAAGTGAACTGTGTAAACATATGAAAAAATGTCTCACCTGTTGAGATGGCGATGGGAATATATGATATATATATACACGGTATCACGGTATGTAAATATAACACAAACATATATATATGGTATGTATAAAAAACATTATATATATATATATTGTATGTATTAGATTTCTTAGATATGTGTTGCTATTGGGGACCACCTCAAGGCGGGCGTGGAAGGGTTCTTCGAACTGCTGCGTGCCTTCATTGCCAGCATTTGACATGCTGCGGATGTTGACATGTTGCAAATGTTTACTTCTACGTTACAGGTGAACAGCCTTGACGACTTTAAGACAGTTGCACATGTCACATAACATAAGGGTCAAATTTGCATACGTTGCAACAGGTGGGGTAGTGGGGGTAGTAGTAGGCGCCATTTGACATGTTGCTGGTTTTCAATGGTTTTTACATGTACGTTGGAGATGCTGATGTTCACTGAGGGCTGCTTGAAAGGGTCAAGACGCCATGTCAATTCCAAACCCATGCTGTACGTGCGACTATGGCAATTTCGTTTCCAAAATCAAAACAAATATGTACAGAAGTCGGGGCAAGACTTCAAGACGAAGAATGGAAGCTGCAGAAAAAGAACCGAAGAACAAAAATGAAAGCTTTGACTGCCTAAGTTGGCGCGCTGAAGAGTTTTTTTGAGATGTTAACCTGTGGATGCTATAAGATAAAGAATGCATGTCACGCAAGCATATTTCATTGTTAATCAAAATGAATTTTGCCCATTCCAAAACCGCAATGATTAAAAAACAACGCCCGCCTCAAGGCGGTGGTCCCTTGTTAGTTATCACCATGTTTGACATAGGTTTAAAAGCGCACACATAGTGTGTATATATATATGTATGCATTTATTTATTTATTATTCGTTGTTTTTGACAGGTTCTTGTGCACACATACAAGATGTGTTTGGAGACAAACAAACTGCTCATATTGACGTTAACGTAAATCAAATAATCCAGACATTTCTGCAACGTTGGTTGTTTATGTATGCGTCCTATTTTTGTTAAAGTGCAGCACCTTTGCTTTAAACTCTGGTCAGTCCAATTTTCCTTCTTGCATTTTACTTTAATTACTTGTTTAACAGCAGCCAAACCTGTTCAAAGATTTGAGAAAAACAACACCAAAACATCTCTGTTCTCTTCATGGCCTTAGGAAAGGATGGATCAGTTCCACATGGACATTTTGGCAGCCATCCGCTCGCGCTCGGGCTCTCTTGCTCGCGGTTCCCTTGTGCCTCGCCAGCAGACCTCCACCAATCCGTTCGGGTCGACCCTGATGGATTTTCTGACTGGCGCTTAGCAGGGAACGAGGGAATGATCCACAATCACTAGTAATAATGATCCCATTCCCCCATTCCCATCCATTCCCTACTAAGCACCAGTAAGAGTTGAATGGCATGTCCTTGGATGATACCTGAAGTTGATGGAGAAATCCAATGGCTGGCAGCGAAATCAAAAGGGAGGACCTTCACCATCATATGTCGAGGCATCCCTCGTCGAATGGGATCCAAGAAGCAAGTAACCAAGTCACCCTGATTGTCTGCTGGTTTCGCACATTACCCATGATATCCCCATGATTAAAAGTGCAAACCATGGAATGATGTGTGATCCAAAGATATCCAAACTCATTCAAGTTCATCCAAAATCATCCAAGATGACTTGCCATGGTCTCAAATGGCTTCGAATTCAGCGGAAAATCCCAGGGTCCGGGAGCCATTGCCTTCGACAGGCGCACGGCAGCCGCCCGTCCTCCACGTCCTTCTCGCCATGGCGCGGAAGTGCAATGAAGAAGGAGGGCCGCGCGGCCCAATGAGTCACCCCCTTTGGGGTAACACCGAGCATGTTTGTGGGAAAAGAGATGGTATATCATAGAGAAGAAATCCAAAGAAATCCAATTAGCATCTGATATCATAGAATGTATAATTTCGAATAAGGTTAAATACCCAATTTGGGTCTATGGGTGTGTCTGAAAACGGAGGATAAAGCACCACACACATGGCCATTTAAACCGGGAAAAGGATAACCATCGGATGGGATGGAAATAAACAAAACGATCCGTTGAGTTTTGTTCGTAATTAAGCCAAGACTAAACCTTCCCCAGTTCCGGTTTTTTTAGTGTGCCACTATTGGGGCTGATGACAAATTTCACCCAAAATGGTTGGCGACGGGGATGGCAAGCCCGATAGTCAACTAGTCGTTGCTTTCAATTCTGCGTTTTTCTCCTCAACCATAAACAGACATGCGGTGATGATCCCCAACGACTAACATATACTTCAAGGTTGGTTGAACCGGCAAGCAGGCGATCTTGCTTTCCACAGTGGGAAATCCATTCTTTGGGGAGACTATTTTTTGTGGGTTGCTCAATCGAGTCCAAGAATATGTTGGTATAATGTAGGCGTGATTAGATTTATATAATTCTATAATTATATATAATTATATACATATATATCAATGTTTTTGATTTTATATATGTATATAGATATGTGAGATTATGTGAGTGTGTGTTTTGGGTTTTTGCTTACTCACGTGTTGAAGAGAGATATATGAGTTTTTTTCAATTATTTTCCCGTAATTTACGATGCATGTTTTGGATCCCGAAGCCCGGTGCCGAAAATATCTTGGACACCTGGAATGGGAAACAACATCGTTCACTACTATCCTGCATATATATATATATACATACATGTACACTTTCCCAAATATTGGTCCAGGTATTATCCCATTTAATATATCTGACCCCATTAATATGTGGGACATTTTTGTTGGATAATGATCCACCATTATTGACAATACTACTCAAATTGAGACAATAATTGGGGTATTATTATTGGGATAACACTATGAATCGCAACGATTTTTCTAATTATTATCTCAAGTATTGTCCCAAACAAATTGTCCCACGTATTTTCCCATGTGATCCCATGAATATTATGTCACTAAACTGTCACTTCCCCGATTTCCAACTCGACCCCTGCCGCGCCGAGTTGGACAGATGATTCCCTCGGACAGGAGCGGCCATGGGATCACCTTGCTGGATCGGCACTTCCGATACGTTAAAAAAAGTGTTTACTTTTTATTTCATTATATCATGATGTTTTATATTGTTTATTTATGTGTTGTTTTTTTAATGCGTTCTTGCATATATAATTTTATAATTATATATATATATATATACATATATATATACATATTGATATATATATATATGTATATTATATATGATGTAGTTTTTCTGTATGTATAAAAATATATGTAAAATTTAAGATGAATATTTGCATGTTAGTAGACGGCGTATTGGGTATGAATGTGGAAATAGATATTTAATACCCACCATGCCTAGGGTATTTTCCTTTGGAATCTGAGTTTTCTATTTCCCATATATTAATGTTAGTTTACTAGAGGGTATGGTAGATGGGGTTGTGGGGTGTCTCTGAAATGGGACATGAAGTATACCACCAAAAAACATATATTGAAAGATTGAAAACATGATGATAAAACACTGAATTTAGAGGTACCACATCTTCAGACAAACCAATGTTCATCCCCTCTCCCAGATTGTAAACTCGCCCCATGTGTGTCCCCAGAATAAATGGGTTCAATCCGTACTAAACCAGGGTTTTTGAATAGAGCTTGCTACATGATACATATATAAAGGAGACATCATGAGACATCTACAGGGATGAAACAAAAAAACAATGACCGGTGTTATAAACATATATATATATACATGTATTATTTTGTTGGTTTATTTACTTATTTATATTCCGGCATTTTTGCACAGTTCATGTTTAAATATTTACAATTTGAAACTCTTGCATCTCAAGAACGGGTCCTAATCCCGCCGCGCGTGCCCTTCTGATGTTTTCCATGTACATTTGGCGCAGGTTCCATTCATGTTCCGTCCTGATTTGTGTGTACCCTCCCTCAAATGAACGCTATACACTCTTTTAACTTTGAATTCTTTAAAAGCCGTTCGCCAAGGATTTTTAATTGGTGACAATTGAATTTTTTGTTGCCGATGAATTTGTGATATTTGTGCTTGTAGTACTGGTAGTACTTGTAGTACTGGTTGTACTGGTAGTACTTGTAGTAGTTGTAGTTGTAGGGAGTGTGGTTCAGCATGTTGATTGCGTGACCTTTTGCACCTCATGTTTTTATTAAAGGTGTAATAAGAGAAAGTGGAAGAGGAAGATAAAGAGAAAAAGAGAAAGAAAAAGATAGAGAGAGGGAGAAAAAAAAGAGGAAGAGAAAGAGATAAAGGAAGAAGAAGATAAAGAAAAGAGGACGAGAAAGAGAAGGTTGCTCTTGTAAAAGGGTGTTTTTTCTTCTCTTGGCTCCAGGATCACCTCTGGAAAAGTTTGCTGCAATTGTGAACCCTGGGAACAAATCTACTAAAGTGAATTGGGCCCTCTCATGGTCCTATGTATTGGAAATTTGTGACAGAGCGGTTCTGTAATAAGGACTTAATAAGCGACTTGATCCTTTTGGGAGAGGCAGACGCAGAGCATTCCCTTCCAGAAAAAAAAACATATCATTTTTTCTTACAAACAGATTTGTTTGACAAGAAAATTGGTTTGCCAAGAATTCTTGCCACACAATAGTGAAACTTCCAAACATATCACGGGTTCAGAATAACTTGAATTGTTTTACCCACAAATAGTGAACCTAGCTAGTTATCAGGATGCAGCATAAAACCTGTCCCTTTGGGTGGAATAAAATTTGGGCGCAATGCCATGTCCTCTTTTGCAAGAGACAGCCGATGATTAATGACATTTGCGTCCTACATTATTTCCAAGACTTTGCTGCCATCAGTGAAAATTTTAGCTTAACAGTGTCATTTTATTTCACTCTTGTGTCCCTCTGGCAGTCAACCAAAATCGCGTTTTTATGTTTAGATTGCGCAGGTGTTTTGTCAAGATTGGTTTCGCCTTGAAAAACAAGAAGACAAGTAGCAGCAATCACCACACAAACACACACACACAGTGTCACAGGCAAATCTGCATCTTACACACTGCTCTGGTTATGGTTATGTCGATACTGTCGATACAAGTACAACAGTGAATCATGTTTTGTTTTGGGACATGTCGTATAGTGAGTCCAATGAGTTTTTGCATGCATGTGCCCGCATTTGGATTCTGTCCTGTTCTGCTACTTATTCTCCCAGATAAACTGTGTTTTTTTTTTCGCGGTTGTGGCCTAGCAAAATAAAATGCCACACACACTCACACCGAAGACAACGTTGTGAGGTACGATTCGGTGTGTCATACTGTGACGGCAACTATTGAAGTTCAGCTCCACTGGCTGTTGATGTTTGTTGCAGGGTGGAACCAAAAGCAACTGTGACTATCATGGATTCAGCTGGCTCAGCAGACTCTTGGCTGGCAACGGATGGCAACGGGCTGGATTTGATGAATCTAATGTGAACAGGTAAAAACTGATGAAACACTGGGGCATGGGCATTCCACACTGCACACATCAGAAGCCGGATATGAACTGAACTGAAAGATGTCCTTCAAGCGCTGGCTGATTTGATTGAAAGAGCGGCGCACCAAATTCAACTCTAGACTTAGATGGTGCATGATGCTTCCAAACCATAACAAACTGAATCCTTTCTTATATAACACAGTCATGGAAAATTGCCCGTGTTTCTAGGTGAATCATGCATCAATGCATACCTGATAAATCGTGGTAAATCCGCGACGTAAACCCTCCATCATTTGAGTCGCAAACTCTTCGCAACAGGCTGACACGCCTCAGCGCGATGATCCGATGTCAAGCGGGGGCTTGGTGAGTTTATCACTCAGAACTTGCGAATGGGATGTCATGTATGATTTAATTTTAAACGATGTTGAAACCATAAATGGTGTAGTTTTGCATTAAAACAAACATCATGATAATCCTCATTTTCATCAACATCATCATTATCAATTACAATCATCATACTATAGCAAAAGTTTTAATAACTATATGTGTTCAATATATAGCTGTTGTTTAGCATAGTGATGTTAATTCTCATCACCATCATCATCATCAACAACACAACAATGAGACATATTCATCATCATCATCATCACCATCATCATCATCATCACCATCATCATGACATCATGACATCATGACATCATGACATCATGACACCATCCTCATGATTCTCCCCTCTCAGCACTGAAGGTCCATTAGAGAGCCGTGCGTCGGTGATGCAGGGCCCCTTGGACCCGGTGGCCACCCACCTGGGAACCGGTTGGTCGTGCTTGCTACAGGATGTCGCAAATGCGCCAGAGGCTGTGATATGGTGTAAGGAGTCTTAGCATAGTAACCCCCAAAGGGAGAGAATTTGAATCATCAGCTGATCAGTGTCCATGGGATCTCCGAATAATTATTGTAGAATTCAAAAAGCTATGAGGCAAAGTCACTCAAATCACTGAAAGAACAGACATGTTTGTCATCATGATAATTTATGGAGTGATGGGCCCGCAGAATGTAACCCCGAAAGAAATACCGTTTTGCTTTGGGGGGGTTGTCCCAGGGATCCCAAGAACAAGTCCTTTCTGAACTGCAAGAAACCCTTGATGTACGGGCGCAGCGCCCTGGGATTGTTCCAGTGGTTGATCATCATTTCAGAGAAGCCAGCGAAACAAAATAGCGCACGGAGAAAAAAACTCAAGGACAACTAAGCAGCACTGAACCAATCCTCCTGATACTAACCCATATATATATATGTTAAACTATTTGGTAAGTAAATTACAAACACAGCATGCTTTTTTGAACCATATTTTCCCATTGGTTTCCATGACCTCAGCAGCTCCCAGCTTTCAAAGGTCAAACCAGCGTCATTCCGCTGCCGTCCAATGCGACCTTCGAGAAGCGGCGGAACCCAAAACTGGGCAAGTCCGTCGATCTCAAGGTGGGACCCAGCGCTTCCAGCTTCGGTTCTCATAGGATAGATAGGGCATCCAAGACATAGTGATTTCACCGGCAAAAGTGAGGGTGTCACTAAGAAGGGTGAAATTATTCAGAATACAAGGGATTTATAATACTTGATTTATTTCAGCTCTGTTTTTTTTAGGGTTGCGTTTATGATGGTGGATATCTGTGTAGTTAGGGAGTTGCACACCAACAAACACAACGCGCCCCTCCTTGTGAAACTTAATGAACGTCCGTGTGGATGTAGTTCATCAGCTGATTATGGAATATGCTACGGGCCAGTAACACCCTCTGATATGCACATTATTTGGGACAACTACATTATACTAATATACCCTTTGGTAAATTAACATAGGAAAATGACAAATGTTTAGTGGAAACTAGCCTTCCAAGCCCTTTCTGGCAGGGTCTATGTTAATTTACTGGAGGGTAATTGTTATTCATTATTTTTCCGAGAACGGGATAGGACTGGATTTTTGGGAATCGTAGACGAGAAGGAATGGGGAGAACCCCAACAATCAGACGTATTTGTTGGGGATG
>CAMXCT020000635.1:0-55000 GCA_947184155.2 Cladocopium goreaui | reverse complement strand
GTAAGCATTTCCTTATTTGGTGCCAGGATGTAAGACATTTAGAACATGGCTCATTTGTTTACATCTTACAACATCAGAACCACAAAAGGGTTGGGAAACCAAACGCACCAGCCATTGCAAACACACCAAAATGACCGACCCTCAACTGGGCCTAAGAAAACATCGAAATTCACACGGGATCACTACTTGGATCATGGTCAAGTTGCATGGTTTATTTTCCCACAAGAGGAGATGGTCATCCCTTCATTGCGGGGGTTCATATACTCAAGAGGTCAAACCTTGCCCTGCTTCAGCCGCAATTGAATACATCCGTAGGTCCGTAGGTTTATGCATTCTTCGATGCCCCACAGTGATCAGTCTTTCCAAAAACGTATTTTGTTTAATGCAACGTTTTTTGTTTTAAAATCAAAACCTTGACATGAGATGTGTTTATAGCGACGGACTGAAACTTAGAATGCCGCACCCCTTCAGGTCGCGCTGTCCTAAAGAATGCCGCCGCGGGGGCAAAATCTTAAAAAACCCTGGTAAAATGCAATTTTCGGGTACCTGTAATTTGAGCTGGTCTTTTTGTAATGAGTCGTTCGTAGGTAAATTTTGTGAGAATTTACAGCGTAATATGAGATTGAGTGCCACACATAGAATGCCTCCGGCCAAAAAGTCCAGGTCACAGCATGTCAAACATTTGAAGCCCATATTTTCAAAATACTCGGTATACGTGGGGTTTTATGTACTTTGTGCAGCCCACATAGAATGCCGCCAAAAACATATACAAATGTCATCATTCTGTTGCAAAATCTCTGTTTTTTTTGTGAAACACATGGTTTGAAGGATTGTATAAATTTACTATTTCATATGAATAATTGTATATAAATCCAATCTCATGGGAGGTATCCTTTCCTTTTTCCTTTCCTTTTTCCTTTCCTTTTTCCTTTCCTTTTTCCTTTCCTTTTTCCTTTCCTTTCTCCTTTCCTTTCTCCTTTCCTTTCTCCTTTCCTTTCTCCTTTCCTTTCTCCTTTCCTTTCTCCTTTCCTTTCTCCTTTCCTTTCCTTTCCTTTCCTTTCCTTTCCTTTCCTTTCCTCCTTTCCTTTCCTTTCCTCCTTTCTCCCTTTCTCCTTTCCTTTCTCCTTTCCTTTCTCCTTTCCTTTCTCCTTTCCTTTCTCCTTTCCTTTCTCCTTTCCTTTCTCCTTTCCTTTCTCCTTTCCTTTCTCCTTTCCTTTCTCCTTTCCTTTTTCCTTTCCTTTCAACCAGACGGTTTTACACTTAGAATGCTGCCAAAAATGTTACACATAGAATGCGTCCAAGGGTTTTCGGGGCATGTGGTTTATGATTTTTGCTGATTTCCACATGAATTATGCTTTCCTTGACGAATTTTGTCCCTCCTGGCTGCATTTGTAACACTTAGAATGCCACACTTTCTTTCTCCTTTCCTTTCTCCTTTCCTTTCTCCTTTCCTTTCTCCTTTCCTTTCTCCTTTCCTTTCTCCTTTCCTTTCCTTTTTCCTTTCCTTTTTCCTTTCCTTTTTCCTTTCCTTTTTCCTTTCCTTTTTCCTTTCCCCTTTCCTTTCTCCTTTCCTTTCTCCTTTCCTTTCTCCTTTCCTTTCTCCTTTCCTTTCTCCTTTCCTTTCTCCTGTCCTTTCTCCCCTTTCCCCTCTCCCCTTTCCTTTCTCCTTTCCTTTCTCCTTTCCTTTCTCCTTTCCTTTCTCCTTTCCTTTCTCCTTTCCTTTCTCCTTTCCTTTCTCCTCTCCTTTCTCCTCTCCTTTCTCCCCTTTCTCCTTTCCTTTCTCCTTTCCTTTCTCCTTTCCTTTCTCCTTTCCTTTCTCCTTTCCTTTCTCCTTTCCTTTCTCATTTCCTTTCTCCTTTCCTTTCTCCTTTCCTTTCTCCTTTCCTTTCTCCTTTCCTTTCTCCTTTCCTTTCTCCTTTCCTTTCCTTTTTCCTTTCTTTTTTCCTTTCCCCTTTCCTTTCTCCTTTCCTTTCTCCTTTCCTTTCTCCTTTCCTTTCTCCTTTCCTTTCTCCTTTCCTTTCTCCTTTCTTTTTTCCTTTCCTTTCTCCTTTCCTTTCTCCTTTCCTTTCTCCTTTCCTTTCTCCTTTCCTTTCTCCTTTCCTTTCTCCTTTCCTTTCTCCTTTCTTTTTTCCTTTCCTTTTTCCTTTCCTTTCAACCAGACGGTTTTACACTTAGAATGCTGCCAAAAATGTTACACATAGAATGCGTCCACGGGTTTTGGGTGCATGGGTTGTATGATTTTTGCTGATTTCCACATGAATTATGCTTTCCTTGACGATTTTTGTCCCTCCCGGCTGCATTTGTAACACTTAGAATGCCACACCAATCCTTTCCTCTTTCCTTTCCTCTTTCCTTTCCTTTTTTCTTTCCTTTTTCCTTTCCTGTTTCCTTCCCTTTGTCCTGTCCTTTGTCCTTTCCTTTTTCCTTTCCTTTTTCCTTTCCTTTTTCCTTTCCTTTTTCATTTCCTTTTTCCTTTCCTTTTTCCTTTCCTTTTTCCTTTCCTTTGTCCTTTCCTTGTTCCTTTCCTTTCTCCTTTCCTTTCTCCTTTCATTTTTCCTTTCCTTTTTCCTTTCCTTTTTCCTTTCCTTTTTGCTTTCCTTTTTGCTTTCCGTTTTCCTTTCCTTTCTCCTTTCCTTTCTCCTTTCCTTTCTCCTTTCCTTTCTCCTTTCCTTTCTCCTTTCCTTTCTCCTTTCCTTTCCTGTCTCCTTTCCTTTCTCCTGAAACTCACAAATGCGATTTAGGGAACAACAACTAGCATATTCACACCAGAACAGGGGATTGTATAATAAATTTTATATACCATCAAGACTTTAAGTCTATATCTCTAATAGCAACGGACTGAAACTTAGAATGCCTTGGACCAAAAAAATATTGAAAGGGTCTCCAAATATGGCGATAATCATGCGCACTTAGAATGCCTCATAAAGTCCAGCTCGCAGGTTTGATTGTTTTAGCGATGGAGGCATTCCAAGTGAGGCCAAAAAAAGGCATTCTAAGTGGCACCGTTAAAAATCTTAACAAACATGGCGGCATTCTAAGTTTCAGTCCGTCGCTATAGATATGTTTATGTCTAAATAATATATATATATATATAGAGAGAGAGAGTCTTTGCTGACGACCCGTCAGTAGTTGCCAGGTCAAATGCCGGAGGTTGTATGCCCGCGTCCAGACAAACATTTAGTGATAGTTAGTAATTTAGTCTCTTGTTCAATCAGCTTCACAAAGTGTGCCCGTACAGTAGTCACTCTCAGTCTCTGACACTGGCAAGCTGCCGGAGGCCTTGGCAAACAATGGTGCTTCTTCCGCAGTGCATCCAATGATTCGTTTCTCGCCGGGAAGTCAACCCCATCCCATTTGCTGTCATGGGAAACTCAAGCACCTGAGCTGGAGTTCCCGGGGCCATGGTGGTCCCCTTAAGGGTCCCCTTAAGGCTTGGTGCGGAGGACATGGGCGGAGCGCGTTTGGGAGACACTGAGCGATCCCAACTCCTCCCGACCTTGGCTGCAAGGGGATGGGAGAAATGCTGACAAACTTCAGTGGCCTTGAACATGGGCTGCTATATGATTGCCATATAGCATGACCTTAGGGCTTGTCAGGGCTTATCTACTGCTTGGAGGATCGAGGGGCTTATTAAGAGGTTTCAAGCATATATTCATATAATTACACGGAACTCGCATACTACAGCTCCCCCCTTAACCTTCCATTGATCTCAGGACTGGCATGGGCAATTTCCTGGGCCCTTCAGCTCTTGGTTCTGCTGAGTGTTTCCTTGGACTATGCCGCACTCATTGATAAAGCGAATAGCCGTCTCTTGGCGCCGGTCACCAGCTTCTGGTGATAATGTATCATTTTACCCGGGATAATCTGGCATCACGTCCGCAATCTGGCCGGTGGTGTCAAAATACTTGTCCTAAAAAGTGTGTTCACTTGGGTCAAGTATATATTCCAGAATGCAAATTATGTTGTAACAACATCGTATTTGTTTTTTGGTGGGCTTGACCAAGCAGCTTGATGTTGATGACAGTAACTTCACCGGACAAGGCTTCATGGCCTGCGCAAAAAGGCCATGAACTTTGTGATTTCGGTGGTACATGTATCCCCTACAATCCCATCCCCCGTTCAAATTAAACACATTTAAACACTATTTAAACACTCCCATTCTATGGTCCCAAATATGCGTAAATCCTTTACTCGTGCTTTCTGCGGGGTGTTGATTATGGGGAGTTGGTGCCTCCAGGCATGGATGGCACTGCACTGCTTGTTTTCAATATCATGGTCGACGTCTTTTTCTTTGCTGAAGTGTGTCTTCGCAGCAAATCAGGGGGAAAAAGAAGCAGGGCCAGAAAAAAAATAAAAAAGCATGAGAGATTTCGCTGGTTTGCATTCGCACTACTTGGAACTGTCCGGCCTCTCCTGGAAGTATCATGTCAATGTGCTTGCGGTAGACCAGCGGAAGACAGTGTCAACAGAGTGTCAACCGACCGATGCAGGGAATTACTTTCCATTTGTCGTCCTCAGCAGATTTGGTCAGAAGCCAGTTTTTTTCCTGGAGAAGGCTTCAGTAGTTGAATTTGGCAATTCAGAAACCCACCACATTCCAAAAGCAAATCATCAGCATTCATCAGCAAAATGCAGATGTTCCATGCAGTTTTGCTGCGGCAACGTTTAACAATTATGATCAGTAGGTGTGCCATCACCATGATACCCATATATAATATATATTAATATATAAGTATATATAAGTAATTTATAAAGAAGCTTTTAAATACATATATATTTATATACATTATTTGTTATATACACAATATACATAATATACATAATATACATAATATACATAATATACATAATATACATAATATACATAATATACATAATATACATATGCACACATCAAGAAATCATGATATCGCTGAAGATTCCGCCAAAATCGTAAGGCTTCTGCGGCTGGTCGCTACACCCTCCAAGGTGGGATCGCCTCTAACGTGGTGCGATCCTAGCGGTTTACACGAATGATGTCATGTACTGTAACAACCTGTAACATGAATGAATATATATATATATATCATAATATAGCTAACTTGATATATCATAATGAAGCTATTCTGTGATATAAATCTATTTATTTTATATATATGTGTGTGTATGTGTGTGAAATCTATTTGCACGTACAAGTATACAGTATACGGTGTGCAGTATACACCACGTTTGACTTTTTGATCATAACTTGGGAATCCTCCTCTGTAGATCGGAGGTGCTTTTTGTTTTGCATTGACGTGTGTTGCACATCTACACACGACGGTAGAGATAGACACAACTGAATGTTGTTCTTTCTCCGGTTCCATAGGCTGTGTCATAGACTCTGAAGACTCGACCGTAAAGTGCAAGTCAAGAATGTCTAGCCAGAAACGCACTACTATTGACGACCTGCCTGAGTCCCACTCGCATTGATTCAAGTTTCGGCTGAAACGATGTTGGCATGGAGGGTTGTTCTAAGTTTCCTTATAGCAGGGTTACCCTCCTGGCCAGGGCTGGCACAAGCATTGCACTTGTTCACGCTCAGGGACGCACTGAGCAAATATGGGGCCCAATCATCAATCAACTGCTATGATTTGCGGTTTCAACATGTTTCAAGTTATTTCTTCTTAATTGGGCCAGTACATAGCCCAACTCAGTATGTTCATTGGGCTTCCAGGTCCGACCCGGCATGTTGTTGTGATTCGGCTCCAGCCGTTGGAAAACCCTGCCGATGGCGTCCCGTGCCCTTCGCATCCCGCTTCTTTTGTTTCTGGCACAAGGCCAAAATGATGATGTTCTTATGGATGGGACTCTTCCGGCCTGCCATTTGCTGCAGACCAAAATCCATTTGCAGAGCAACAAAATCACCAAAGAGAAAGAAACCCAAAGAACCAATGAGCCGAACTTCAGCGTGGATTTCCCCTTCTTTGAGCCGAATGTCACGCCCAACGTGACCCTTGGTATTTGTTTACCAAACGTCACTAGCCAGGAAGCTGCGCAACCCATCGCCGACGTGGTCGCTCACTATGGCGGAGATGGCTATTGCACCTTCGGCTTCGCAGGCTACTGGGCCAGCGGATGTGCCATTACCCGCCGAGAACAAAGTGCCCTTTACTATGCAACGCAGTTCAATGCCTACTACACCGCCGTGTTGACTCCGACGTGGGCAACACCCTTTACGTTGCAACTCTTTGATGGGCGGACTGTGGCCATCCGTAATCGCAACTATCCACTCGACACTGGGTGTGACTTTTGTAGGATAGGATCAGTTGGATTGCTGTTGGGAAAGACTAGTCTGATGAGGTTTGATCTTCCCATCCCTTGATTTTCATCAAATGACAACTGTTCAAGCCGAGTGGCTTAAGCCAACAGCACCGCCAAATTATGCAAACATATTTCAAATTGTTCTATGTTTATTAAGCACAATGTTCTTGGGTCTTTCATTTGTTTGCAACGAAGAGCCGAACCACAAACAAGAAACACCAGAGAGAGAGAGAGCGAGAGAGAGAGATGAAACAAAGTCACAGCATGAAGTTATTCCCAGGATGACTTGTATTGCTATGTCAATGGATGGTACTCTTTCAAGAACCGAGCTCAAGTGGTGAACAACTTCACGTACTTGGAAGAGATTTCGGACACTTGGTGCACGCATCTGGCGAACATCGTGCCAGGCGGGCTCATATTATAGAATTTTATAGAATATTTGTTTTATTTTGTGAGCCGTGAGCAATACCCCGTTTAATGGGTTAAATAAAGGTGGTTGTATCCTAGCTACTTTATTGTGGGTTGTTATAACACATCCCCGCAGATAGGACACTGTACCAGCCCACCAGTACAATGGGATGGGATGCATGTCAATCTCATTAGTTCTCAAGTTTTGAAAATTGAATCCAGAATGAGGGCAGGTCATTGGCTTTTGATCTACCTGGACTTGAGTTGACATTTTTCAAACATAAGCTTTCTCACATCCCCTTCAAGATAAGATGGTTGGTTCCCCGGCCCAACAACTGATTTCCAAAAAGAGAGAGCCAGGATTTAGCAGTATTTCTTTGAAAGACTTTGCCAAAGAGTCGAATGGTGATGAAGAGTTTCTGGAAAATCTCATGAAGCATGGCGCCAGCTCGGGGCATGTGCCCAAATCCGTGGTGGATGGCATGTACCTGCACGCGGCCGTGAAATGCCTACTGCGTGGACCGAAGGGCGGCGCGGTGTGTGATATTGCAGATTGCGCCGCCCAAGGCTGCTTTGCAGAGTCAAGCAATGAACTTCTCTACACCGTGAGGGGCGAATGTGAAAGTGTGACCGTGAAGTAAGTTGCAAGAAAAAGAAATCCGTCACACCACAAGCCCATTAAGATCCCGTTCGGATCCATTCAGCCAAGGTGAGAAAAGGCATTTCAAGTGTGAATTGAAGTGTTTCCCAGAAAAGCCCTAAGGAATGTACAAAGTATCTGTGGTTGGAAATAGTTGTATTAATTATTTTTTTGATTTGATGTGCGACAGTGCTGACCCAACAAAGACGAACAAGAGGGGACTGAGGTAACAGCACCAATGATGGAAGCACTTCTGAGAGAAATGATGCTCTTGGTCTTGCACCCCCCTCTTCACTTTAAGAGTACCATCTACTTTGCTTTGTGCGGGTAACTAGTTGTAGATTTTCCATGGTTTTCCGTCTTTGCTGATTGTGAGTTGCATTGCGGTGCATACAAGATGATTGATGCGCCCTATATATACTTCCCTGCTTTCCGAACAATTTGACCCATGTGGGCACGGTTTAAACCCAGGCACCCCAAAATGATATCAAGAACGGACCATCATCCGTCATTCTACGTTTCTTGTATGTTTGCTGTTTGCATGAGAGGAGGAAAAAAGGACAGAGACACCAGATCTGACCCATGTCCAGTTGTTGTGTCTTAGCCTTGGCAGGCGAATTACATCAAAGATCCTCTGAACTGGGCCGATTTGCTTGCTGCATGTGCGCTGCCCTTCCGCTTCGTTGCGCTTGTCACCACGTCGGAGGTTTGGACGTGGGAAAGGACGTGGGGCTGCGGCGTGTCGGAAGATTTGGCCACTGGCTCCGGAAAGTGCTGTGTTGATAGTGGCGATCCCCAACTAGAGATGAACATGGAGGTGGACAACTGTTTGGCAGGGTGAGATGTTGTAAGAAAACGCATTCTTATCCATTCTTATCCATTCTTGTCATTTCATGTTTCGTTGTCCGCAAAATTGAATCAAGAAATCATGAACCCGATTGACTGGTCTTGGGGGCCAAGATTGGCTCCGTCAGGGCCTGGAGATGGGGCTTTGCCTCATTTTGCCGCTGGTTCGCTTTCTGAAGCTCTTGCGCTACTTTGAGCCTGAGATGCATGAGACACCTGCATTCGGTATCCGAAAAGAAGATCGGAAACATGATAGTGGATGAGGGTGGTCACTTAAGGGAAGAGATGAATACCATTTGGTTCCATGTGGTAGTTTATAGAGCTTTGCAAATGCAAAGTCGCCATGTTTAAGTTATATAGTTGCTTAATCATCAAACCATTGGCGCACACCAAAGCAGTATTGAAATCTCTGAGCACTTTTGCCGGGTCTCAGTACTATGAAGGCAGCAGTAGAATTCCAGGAGACAGATGGACATGTTGCAGGAAACCCTGGCATAACTGCGGCTGACACCTTTTCACATCTTTTGACGTGTTTACCCTTTTCTTGGTTCTCCAACAACTTCAGGAATCGGCATGTACCGGATGTTTTGCCGTTGTTTGCAGTAACTCCAGCTGTGCCCAAAAAAGAGCATTGATTGCTTGAGAAGGTTTATATAAGACTATTGATGTCAATCGCTTCCAAATCACAACTGTTCTCCAAACATGAAGTTTCAGCACTGCCTGTGTGCTTTTTGTAGCAGCATGCAGGAAGTTTTTCGTCTCCTCATTGTGGCTTTCCAAAACTCCATAGAGGCGCTTCCTGTCCTTAGTTACTTCATGGCAGTCCTGGTACTGTTCAGCGCCACAGGGATTTACATGGAAACTTGGCCGCAAAAAGGTTGATCAGCACACGTGGTCCCCAGATGACACAGACACAGCTGTGAATCTGGCCAATGCCAGACTTGGGTGCATGATTGCCAGATATTACCAGGATTCTGCCTTTTTTGAAGTTGATTTTGTTCAGTTCTTTGCATTTCATTTTGTTAGGGTTAGCCCTTGACGACACCTCTGGAGCCATAACCCAGCAATGGCAGGTTAGGAACAGGATGCCCTTGCTTCAAGAGTTGCCTAATATGGTACCTCTATGGCAGTGCAAAAACCACGTGTGAGTTGGTGTGCAAGGTGTGGTTGACTCCAATGTTACGGTATCCCTTAGTCTGCGGCATAGGTGCCGCTTAGCTCATTATTTGCGTATTTTACGTACATATTCTATATACATGATTTTAGGTCGGTTGGTGTTGGTTGGCTTCACCACCAGTCCAGGGAGCAATGCATAGTAATGCAAAGTAATGCCAACACCGGATTAATAACCCCCCCCCCTAGAAGGTAGGGGGGTACCTTCTGGCAAGTTTTCTTGACTACCCGTAAATAAACGGCCCTGAACCATAAAATTCTGAACCATAAAACTTTGGATATGGCTTACGTCAATTAGATCTTAATAGAATTCCATTGGACTTGTTAAAATTTCATGGATCAGAAAGGTGGTTGATTAATCAGGGGCAAACCATGGTTATTATTACTGGGGGACATGGGCTCATGGGGGGTACCCTTTGGGAGCTATCCAAACTGATGTTTTTTATAAAGATTTTAATTAGAAATCGATCATTTGGGGAATAGTTGTTTTTTGAAATTTTCAATGATCAACTTAAACCTGAAGTATAACAATGATGATTTAAAAAAATGTAAAAAACAATTGGAAATAAATAGAATTGGAAATAAAAAATGTTGGATTAAAAAAATGGATCTCCGAAGTGGTTGTTGATTAATCGGGGGTAGGCCAAAAAAATTATTAATCTGGGGGGACCACCTGTTTTTAAATTACATTTTTTTTTGGGGCAGTTGCTGTTGATTAATCGGGGGGCATTATTAATCCTCACTTGGCATTAATGATAATGAAACAATCAAAGATTTGTCATTTCCTAGCTTTCTTGAAGGATATCTATGAGTCGCCATGTGCAGCAATAGAGTCAATCCGGTTAAGCATAGGGCAGCCAGAACAAAGTCAGACAGGCAAGCGTTTGTGACAAGAGAATCTGATAGTAATCTGATATTCGAACTTGCCACAAAGCCCAAAATCCCTTCTGCAGTTTCGCTCTCTGCCTGCTTCGTGGGTACTGTTACTGCAAGGCGGAGGGAAACAACATTCCAAGCATCCAGCATTCCATTTGGTTGGCAGCACTTTGGTCGCAGTCAGTGCCAGGGTGGGACGCCACTCCCGTTCGTGGAGATGATGTTTTTTTTTGTGTTGAAGTGCTCTTTATATAGTTGTCATATTTTTCATTTTTCTTAGCTTGAAGGCTTGAGTGGAGTGAAAGGTCTTGCTCTGACGATGTCTCTTCTGGGCTGAAGGGGTTTTGTAGTGAATAAAGGATTGAATGCAGGATTCCTGCATCGAAAAGTTCCTTGGAAGCTAATCCAACTGTTAATTTGTCACGGCAGGCTTCATCGGGCTTCTTGCATTGTCTTTTCTTTGTTTGGTGGCATATAGGTGTTCTGACATTGACGGGTTCTGTGTTGTGATGGTTTCTTTGTTGAAGGGTTCTCGGGACTGATTGGTTCAAACCCCACGGGTTACTGATCAAAGGGCTAGGCTATACTCATTAAGGTTGATCCTGCATTTTTCTGGAAAATACATGAAAGTACCTAAACATACCATTCATGCTTAACACGCGGTTTCATATAAAATAATTCTGCTCCAATTCTACCAGAAACAAGCCTCTGACACTTTTTCACTCCAGACAAGGGTACGACTTGTTGGATCAACCCGCGCGCGGTAAACCCAACTTGTTGCATCCTACATAGCCTCTACAACTGACAGACTCCAAGCCAACAAGGGCAAAAATTCGAAAACATGTTGAACGATGGCAACACATGAATGACATACTGTACCCGTAGGCCTAGGCCAAGCAGTACAGTTTTAATGAGATCACTCTACCTCCAAGAAGGGCATTGAAGGTTTCGCTGGAGTGAATGTTTCTAGTAGTCTTGAGGCTGCTTCTGTGTGTGCGAAGGTTTCTTGAGGAAAAATTGTGAGCGCAGGTTTTTTGACTTAAACGTTTCCATGGATTTAAGGGTTGCAGTGAAGATGATTGAAGTGTTCTATGATCCTGCGAGATTCGCACCTGGATTCGCGCTTGGAATTCCAATCCCTGCAATGAAAGTCACCGCAATGAAGGTCACTGCAATGGTGTTCACTGCAATGAAAATCACCCAAAGATTGTCACTGCAATGATCGTCATAGCAATCATAGTCATTCTAATGGAAGTCATTGCAACGATTGTCACTGCAAACATTGTCATTGCAATGAAAGATATGAAAGTCACTGCAATGACCGTACATGCAATCGGGGTCATTGCAATGAAAGTCATTGCGACGATTGTCACTGCAAAGATTGTCACTGCAATGAAAGTCACTACAATGATTGTCACTGCAAAGATTGTCACTGCAGTGATCGTCAATGCAACCATGGTCTTTGAAATGAAAGTCATGGCAACTATTGTCACTGCAAAGATTGCCACTGCAAGGAAGGTCACTACAATGATTGTCACTGCAATGACTGTCAGGGCAATGATTGTCACAGCAATGAAGGGGATGCAAAGATTGTCACTGCATATCAGTTGGGAGGTTAGTGAGATGGAGCTGTGAGTGAGGTGAGGTGATCTGAGAGTGAGTTGAAAGGAGATGAGAGTTTCATTCGTGTAAGGGAAGCTTCGCACGAAAGCTTCGCTTGCATATCTTAAACTTTCACTTTTTGAGGGAGGCCTCGCGCGAAATTGTGGCACGGTTGCGGCAATGAGTTTTTTGTTGATGTTTCTTGTTTTTGTTGCCTTTGACTCTTCCTTTAAAAGCTTCAAACTTGTATATACTTTGCGCGGCTTTGGCACCGGGATCCGGTTTTGAAGCAGGTTCTGGGCCAGAGACGAGCTGAGATGAGCTGAGAGGAGGATAGAAGAGATGAAAAGACATGAGATGAGCGGAGAAGATTTGAGAAGAGGAGAGAAGAGATGAGAAAACATGAGATGAGATGACAGAAGCTGCGAAGAGCAAACAAGAGCTGAGAAGAGTTGAGAAAACCATAGAAAACCTGAGAAGAGCTGAGATGAGCTGGATAAGCTGAGATGAGATGAGTTGAGATGACCGGACATGAGAAGAGCGGTGAAGAGACGAGGCTGAGTTGAGACAAGCTGTGTAGAGTGGAGAAACTGAGAAGGGCTTAAAAAAGAGTTCAGATGAGCAGAGTAGAGATGAGAAAAGTTGAGATGCCGTGAGAAGAGATGAGAACATGGGATGGCATGAGAAGAGCTGGGATGAGCTGAGAAGACGAGAGAAGACACGAGATGAGATGAGATGAGGTGAGGTGAAAAAAGTTGAGAAGAGAGCGGCAGAAGATGAGCTGAGGTGAGATGAGCCGACTTGAGATGAAATCAGATGAGGTTAGAGGAGATGAGAAGTGAAAAGAGACGTCGGAGGACAGTTGTTCTATAGTCTTTAGGCCTTTCATTTTTGGAACTTCCGCCCGCGGCTTGCCCGGGCACTGCTTGTATCTTTGTGATAGTGACGTAGAATCATAATCAATGAGAAGCACGGATCTCCGTTGTTTGGCATCACGACTGAGACCAGCCACCGTCATCATGTTTCACCTGTTATTATTCTCTGAAGTTGCTGCCATTTCAAGGCGGTTTTGGTTCCATTTCCATGCACATGCTTTGCCACGTTGCAAACTAGATGTCTGCCCGGGATCCCGCATATCTTTGACATGCTCATATCCCTGAATAGGGACGATGTTCTCCCCAAACAGTGTGTCCACACTGAGGGGTTCTTACGGTATCTTACGGTAAGTGTAAAGGCCGGTGCTTGATCAGGGTGCTCACTCTGGGCCCCGGCATTTTTCCTGCAAATTTCCGTGTAAAGTAGCTCTTGTGAAATGTTGACATGCCTTTCGACTGCGCAGGCTCGCACAAAGTCTACTCCGCGGTTTCGGTCTGCGGATGTTTGTGGCATTTTACCTGCAAATTTCTCTAAAAAGCGGCTCCTGTGACATACGGACATGCATTTTGACTGCGCAGGCTCGCACAAAGTGTGGTCCGCGAGTTTGGTCTGCGGCATTTTACCTGTAAATTTCCGTATGAAGTGGCTCTTGTGACATGTTGAAGTGCATTTCGACTGCGCAGGCTCACACAAAATGTGGTCCGCGGGTTTGGCCTGCGGCCTTTTACTTGTAAATTTCATTCAATTTGTGTATAAAGTGGCTCTTGTGACATGTTGAAGTGCATTTCGATTGCGCAAGCTCGCGCAAAGTGTGGTCCGCGGGTTTGGCCTGCGGCATTTTTCTTGTCAATTTATGTATAAAGTGGCTCGTGCGAAATGTTGACATGCATTTCGACCATCATCATCATCATCATCATCAACATCAACATCATAGTCGCGTATCATCCTTTTGGTGATCTGCGGCTGCGCGCTCGCACCCTCGACGCGATGACAGTGCGGCCGCTGGGCGCACGGCAGCATGCGCGTCTTGGCGTGCATCGTCTTTTTGATGAGCCGCGGTTGCGTGCTCAGTTCTCGATCGTTGCCTTGGCACCGTCATCACTGACCGCAACCCACTGTCCGCAGTTGAAACAAGTTGTCCGCAGATGCCCGCAGTTGTTGCTGTATCTGGGAGTAAAGATGTGTTTCCATATGTGAAATGTATTGAAATGTTCTTAAAGTTAAGCGTATGCTTTCAAAGACGGTTGTTCAGCCTGTCCCGACATTGTCAGCGCCAGACTGCAATGATGGCAGAGACCTGTTCATGTCCTTTCACCATCCTCATCACCATCATCATCATCATCAACATCAACATCATCATCATCATCATCATCAACATTAAAATATATCATTCTCCTACTTCCCCCACACTGTTTGGGGTCCCTTGCCGGGATCACGTTCTAGATTAGCTACAGAACATCAAATTCCAAACCCTACAAACCCTAGGCCCTAAACAGTAAAAACATCTCAAAAACACTAGACGACAGCGTGGCCTGAAAGATGAGCAGGAGGGAGTAGACCAAAAGAGGATGGACAAGAAAAGGATGATGATGAATGATTATGAAACAAAATGAATGACGAGTGAAGTTCTGATGATGCATGATACTGAATGATGAGTGAAGTTGTTGATGACGATCATGGACTGAACATATGATGAGTGATAATGAAAGTATATTTGTTTAGGCGGCATGGGCAAACGTTTGCTAAAAGACCGCATGTGTCCTTATTTGGTTTTCAAGTCAGCACCTGCCCGTGCAAGTTCAATGTTGCTCCGAACTTGGATGCATGACAGTTTGCAACAAACGGTCACCCTGGGTATGCAAGTTGTGAAGCAACATTCTTGTGGCCAAGTGCGACTACCAATACTCCGGGCCCAGTGTACATTCTTAATTTTGAACACCATGCAACTTTAATCAAGTTTACAGAACCCCCGGCTTCTTGACAGAGTTGTTAGTGTTGAATTGAAGGAACACGAAAACCACAAAATCCCTGGGTGTGATTCATCGCAATCCAAATTGCCTGCCCTGCAGATGCTATGATGAGGTGGTTACTATGACCACTGTGGGTTTTGGGGATTATGTGCCACGCAGCACTGGAGGTGACCTGCCTGCTGGTTTCAAAGGGGTAAGGGGTATCATGCGATATACTGTTTTAACGTTTATCGTCAAAATATGATGATCTGAGACTTGACCATGTTCATTTTTAAATTTACATTCATTTAATTGTGAGCAATTTGTTTGAGTTCGCCAGGCTACATCATTGTCTCGGTGCTCACTTTAGCAGCTTGCTTTGGATGTTCCCAAATGCAGTCGCGCTGTCACGCTGAAGGTTTTCGCAACTCCAAATGGAAAGTAGGTGGCGGCAGTAGTATGGTCAGTCTTATGGAACAGGGGATTTTGCACGCAAATCCACTTCACTCTAAGGATTGTGTGTCGGGTCTCGTGCATACAAATTTGGCACGGGCGTTCCTAAGGAGATGATTAGGAGGGATTCTGGAGATCTTGCTACAAAAACTTGGGACAAAACAAAAGTGCCCAAGCATCTTGCAAAGATCCCGAGAAGATGTCGCACAACAGTTGGCATAGATGCCATTATAATAAACAGAAGATTTTGTTGCAGGCATTGTTTTGTCGTTTGAAACCCTTCTTTCTGACTCGCTAGTGTATTTCCTGTGCCTTTCTGTGATCTCGTTGTATGAGGTGTTTGCTGGGGTTCATCTATGTAATGCTTTTCGTTGGTTATCATTTAGTATCATGTGTCAACTGTATTTGTTTGTTTTGAACAGGCCCTTATGTTGGTTCTTTCGGCTGGTCCTGTCCTCCTATGTGTCCGAGAGCTACGGCAACGATACAACGAGACGACCAAATACAAGCAACACAGTAAGATTTCTGAACATATGGATCCTATATGATCCTACTGAGGTTTCATGATGTAGTGATTTCTCCGGAGGTTGCAACTGGGATCCCTTGGGTCCCTTGCAGCTTCTCAGGTGAGCGTTTGGTTCCTGGCTCTGCCTGTGGGAATCATTGGCGCCCAAGCTGCAGCGGCGCAACGACAGAGTTCGACAGCGGTTCCATCAAATTTTAGACGTTATAGCTTTCATTATTGGCAAACTTAGTTTTCCAGGGTTTGCTTAATGTGATTTTGGCGGTTCCCAATGGGAAACCTGCTGTTTTGGGAATCTACTGGGGGTATTTCTCTGGGGCGGGTCAGTTTCAGGCCATCGCTGGCAATGGATCTAAAACACCATCTTCCGGATATCTGAAACCGAAGCAAGAAGCTTTCGGAAAACCACGTTTTACCAAAGTGCTGGAGGAACAGCTGGGAGGTGGGAAAGAAGATATCTTGTCACATGACGTAAGCGCAGGAAGAAAATTCCTACACTGTTCAATGAACACACAGACGTATGCAGCCTGTTCAGGATGGAAGACATGCTAGAACAAGAAATGAGTTGATGATAGGAACATTTTAGGCAGCACTGCTGCTGCACACCCCACGGTCTCCTCTTTGACTTCCCTGTTTCTGTTACTGAAAGCTCCACCTTCGTTGGTTTATAAGTTTCCCACATTGTAGGATGTGAATGGGAGTGGCTCAAGATTTTGCGGGCCAAGAAATTTCAAGAATGAGATAGACCTCCCTTTGGTTCTGAAACGTAGCCATGGAAAATCACATGTGTTGATAGGTAAATCAAGTCGTTTGTAAGTGGGCCATTTCCATCTAGCAATGTTCAATAATCAGAGGGTAGATCAAGACATGCCTTGCTGGTCCCTTGGCGCTCTTCGTCATCCGCAATAAGGCCATGAATTTACTTGCAGCTGGAAGGCAAGGAACCACGTGCTCTTGATCACTCGAACCAAAAATTGCTTGGAGATGCTTGGCATAGTTACAGCGGTTACATTGATCCCTGGGGTACTTAGCATACAGCTTTTTGTAAGGAATGCAAAAGGGATACAGTATTTGTATGAAACAGCAATGGAAGGTATTTCCGACCGTGAGAGTCACTCGATAAATTTCAGTATGTGAGTCGCTGCCAGTGTATGTCAGTGTCCCTTCTCCCTTTATTCCCGAGAGCGTCTGAGCGCAGGGTTCTTCCAATAGTGGGGGTCTGTAAAACATCTTCTCATCTTCACATCTTCTCATCTTCAGATATTCTCATCTCCTCATCTTCTCATCTTCACATCTTCTCATCTTCACATCTTCACATCTTCTCTCATCTTCTCTCATCTTCTCTCATCTTCTCACATCTTCTCACATCTTCTCACATCTTCACTCACATCTCCTCACATCTTCACTCACATCTTCTCACATCTTCTCACATCTTCTCATCTTCTTCACATCTTCTCATCTTCACCTCTTCACATCTTCTCTCATCTTCTCAGGTCTTCTCACATCTTCTCACATCTTCTCACATCTTCTCACATCTTCTCACATCTTCTCACATCTTCTCACATCTTCTCACATCTTCTCACATCTTCTCACATCTTCTCACATCTTCTCACATCTTCTCTCATCTTCTCACATCTTCTCACATCTTCTCACATCTTCTCATCTTCACATCTTCTCATCTCACATCTTCTCATCTCACATCTTCTCATCTTGCCCTCTTTCCCTCTTGCCCTCTTGCCCTCTTGCCCTCTCCTTCTTTCATCTTCTCACATCTTCTCACATCTTCTCACATCTTCTCATCTTCTTCACATCTTCTCATCTTCTCTCATCTTCTCTCATCGTCTCTCATCTTCTCACATCTTCTCACATCTTCTCACATCTTCTCACATCTTCTCACATCTTCTCACATCTTCACTCACATCTTCTCACATCTTCTCACATCTTCTCACATCTTCTCATCTTCACATCTTCTCATCTCACATCTTCTCATCTTGCCCTCTTGCCCTCTTGCCCTCTTGCCCTCTCCTTCTTTTCTATTTCTCTTTTGAAAGCGGGAGCAGGGACAGTGCCAACGAGACGGCACGAAACGCAACCCTTTCGCACGAAATGAGGCTCGATCGTCAAAAACTGAGGTAAAAATGCGATTTGACTTGTGCCGGAGCAACCTTTTCGCACGAAGTGAGGGTCGATCGGCAAAAACTAAGGTAAAATTGCGATTTCACTTGTGCCGGAGCAACCCTTTCGCACGAAATGAGGGTCGATCGGCAAAAACTGCGGTAAAATTGCGATTTGACTTGTTCTGGAGCAACCCTTTCGCACGAAATGAGGGAATTTTTCGTGTGCTGGAGCAACCCTTTCGCACGAAATGAGGGTCGATCGGCAAAAACTGAGGTAAAATTGCGATTTTTCGTGTGCTGGAGCAACCCTTTCGCACGAAATGAGGGTCGATCGGCAAAAACTGAGGTAAAATTGCGATTTTTCGTGTGCTGGAGCAACCCTTTCGCACGAAATGAGGGTCGATCGGCAAAAACTGAGGTACAATTGCGATTTATCGTGTGCTGGAGTAATCCTTTCGCAGGAAAAGGGGTTTGTGTGTACGAGCGTTTCTGTGTAAAGATGTTTGTGTGTAAAAGTGTTTGTGTGTACAAGTGCATCTGTGTAAAAGTGTCGTGTGTAAAACCTTCTGTGTGTAAAAGTCTTTGTGTGTAAACGGGTTTGTGTGTACGAGTGTTTCTGTGTAAAGATGTTTGTGTGTAAAAGTGATTGTATGTAAATTTGCATCTGTTTAAACGTGTTTGTGTGTAAAAGCTTCTGTGTGTAAAAGTGTTTGTGTGTAAACGTGTTTGTGTGTCGGAGTGTTTCGGTGGAAAGAAGTTTGTGTGTAAAAGTGTTTGTGTGTACAAGTGCATCTGTGTAAAAGTGTTTGTGTGTAAAAGTGTTTCTGCGTAAAAGTGTTTGTATGTAAAACCGTCTGTGTGTAAAAGCGTTTGTGTGTAGAAGCTTCTGTGTGTACAAGCGTCTGCGTGTAAAAGCGTCTGTGTGTAAAAGTGTTTGTGTGTAAAAGTGTTTGTGTGTAAAAGTGCCTGTGTGTAAAAGCGTCTATGTGTAAAAGCTTCTGTGTGTACAAACGTTTGTGTGTAAAAGCAGCTCCTGCGTGTAAAAGCGCCTGTGTGTAAAATCGTCTGTGTGTAAACGTGTTTGTGTGTAAAAGTGTCTGTGTAAAAGCGTCTGTGTGTAAAAGCTTCTGTATGTAAAAGCTTCTGTATGTAAAAGCTTCTGTGGGTAAAAGCTTTGTGTGTAAAAGCGTCTGTGTAAAAGCTTCTGTATGTAAAAGCTTCTGTGTGTAAAAGCTTTTGTGTGTAAAAGCGTCTGTGTGTAAAAGTGTTTGCGATGCAAACTATTGTCTTGCACTTCTCACTATTTTGTCTTGATACTCCTCTTCTCGACTGCCTATAACACATCTTTCATATATCGTTTCTAAAATTGCGTCTCCATACTAACAAGAGAAAACCCTGCTCCTCTACGCTCTCGGGCCATCCGTCGTCTAGTCCCTTCCTTCTTTTTTATCCTTTTCTCCCTTCCTCCTCCTTTCCTCACACTGCGTCAAGATGTCCGCAAAGCCTTGAAGCATTGGCCCATGGACCTGACGCACCAGAATAAATTTTGCAGATCTCGCAGACAGAGTTGGATCCGACACTGCGCTCGCACGAGCTATGTCAATACACTGGGGGAAAACACCTGCCAGTACTCTGCGAGTACTCTGCCAGTGCTGTTTAATATGTCAGACTCCGTCAGACATATAGATGTCGGTCAACATGTCCCACACTTGCTAGCAAAGATGTCAAGAAACATGCCTGCAGACACGCCTTGGCATGTGCAAGTAGGCATACTATTGTAGATGCCGGTGGATATGTCAGTACACGCGTCAAGACGTTGTCAATAGATACGGCAGCCCATGAGTCACACATGCGTGAAGGAAGTTGTCCCGGCCACAATGTCAGTCTTTGTGAATTTGCCCGCGATGGCGGTGGCATATGTTTGCGCAATGGTTTTGCTTGTCAACTCACTAGGCACGTCCAACATCTAAGAACTTAATCAGTACGCAGACCAACACACACTTCAGTCGACGTGTCCGAAAGCATGTCATAGCTGTTGTGTCTACATGTGCCACAAGAAATGTTTTCGCAACATGTGAGCCGCATGTCAGCACATGGGTTTGTCAACTGTTGGTTTGTCTGTGTGTGTGTGTAAATATTTATATATGTATATTTAATTTTATTTATTTAAATATGCACAGATTTATATGTTTATATATATAATTATTTATATATGTGTATATTTTATTAAATTTCACGAGCTCCTGGGATTTTGTGATTTTTAGGGAATATTGGATATCAAGGTCAAGATGCAATATTTGGTGCAGTGTACGCGCACAAGGGTGGCACCAAAAAACTTAAGCGTCATGGTTCGCACGGGTTTGCACTGGATCAGCCTTCCATAAATGGAATTGGTCTAAATAGTCGTTCAGAAAAAATGAAACGGTCGGAAACGGTCGGAAACATGATCAGGCCAAAACTTGTCCAACCCGCATTTTTTAAAAGATAAGCATTTCCGCGCAACGCAGTTTTTTTTTGAAGGTCCAAAGGTGTCCAAGGGGAAACGGTTGGAAACAGTCGGAGATCGCACCTTTGCTGGGCAAAAAAGTAGTTGTTTTGTAGCATATGTTCATGAAACATGTTTGAAAATTGTGTAAAAACATGTCTTTTTTGCCGAGTGAAGGTGCGATCTCCGACTGTTTCCAACCGTTTCCCCTTGGACACCTTTGGACCTCCAAAAAAAAAACGGCGTTGCGCGGAAAGGCCTATTTTAAAAAAATGCGGGTTGAACATGTTTTGGCCTGATCATGTTTCCGACCGTTTCCGACCGTTTCCGACCGTTTCCGACTGTTTCCGACCGTTTCCGACCGTTTCATTTTTTCTGAACGCTTAATTAGACCAATTCCATTTATGGAAGGCTGATCCAGTGCAAACCCGTGCAAACCATGACGCTTAAGTTTTTTGGTGCCACCCTTGGGCGCGTACACTGCACCAAATATTGCATCTTGACCTTGATATCCAATATTCCCTAAAAATCACAAAATCCCAGGAGCTCGTGAAATTTAATAGTATATATACATATGTATTTATATATATATATATAAATATAGATATCGTATCTCCCTATAAAGAGTATGACAACGTATACATGTACAATTGTGTTGGAGGGTGGGGATCATTCAAGAGGATGTGATCTTTGGTAGACTTGATCAGGGCATCTGCCAGAACCTCATGAATGTCCATACTAACAAATCCAACAATCCTTTTGAACAATGATGGCTCAAATGTGCAAGCGGTTTTCAAATCAGGTGGTTGTGTACATTCATGAAAACATGTGGTCAAAAACAGCGAGAAAGAGGTTCATCCCAATTGGCTAATAACCCATGCATACTTTGGACATGTCCCACATAAAACTAGGTTTCATATGTCTTTACCGGTTACTAACTGGGATGCACATCCAAGTAGGGCGGTGCAAACAATTATTTGTTAAGCATCACTACCCTCTTGGCGCCCCTGACCCCCCCCCCCAGGGGGTAAAAAATGTAACATACATTATTATATTAAATTTCACGAGCTCCTGGGATTTTGTGATTTTTAGGGAATATTGGATATCAAGGTCAAGATGCAATTTTGGTGCAGTGTACGCGCACAAGGGTCGCACAAAAAAAACTTAAGCGTCATGGTTTGCACGGGTTTGCACTGGATCAGCCTTCCATAAATGGAATTGGTCCAATTAATCGTTCAGAAAAAATGAAACGGTCGGAAACGGTCGGAAACGGTCGGAAACGGTCGGAAACAGTCGGAAACATGATCAGGCCAAAACTTGTCCAACCCGCATTCTTTTAAAAATAAACATTTCCGCGCAACGCAGTTTTTTTTTTGAAGGTCCAAAGGTGTCCAAGGGGAAACGGTTGGAAACAGTCGGAGATCGCACCTTCGCTCGGCAAGAAAGACATGTTTTTACATAAGTTTCAAACATGTTTCATGAACATATGCTACAAAACAACTACTTTTTTGCCGAGCGAAGGTGCGATCTCCGACTGTTTCCAACTGTTTCCCCTTGGACACCTTTGGACCTTCAAAAAAAAAACTGCGTTGCGCGGAAATGTTTTTTTTAAGAAATGCGGGTTGGACAAGTTTTGGCCTGATCATGTTTCCGACTGTTTCCGACCGTTTCCGACCGTTTCATTTTTTCTGAACGATTAATTGGACCAATTCCATTTATGGAAGGCTGATCCAGTGCAAACCCGTGCAAACCATGACGCTTAAGTTTTTTTTGTGCGACCCTTGTGCGCGTACACTGCACCAAATATTGCATCTTGACCTTGATATCCAATATTCCCTAAAAATCACAAAATCCCAGGAGCTCGTGAAATTTAATACATTATTACATTTTTATACCCCCCCTAGAAAGATAGGAGTTTGGGGGGGGAGGTAAAAAATGTAACATGGGCATTGCACGGGGGTACACCTGCTATGTTACATTTTCCAAGGCCCCCCCCCCATGAACAGCCACGGAAATACTTTGGGGGGGGGGACCCTAGGGGGTAGAAATTGTAACATTTCTCCGTGGGTTACCCAAAAAATATATGTTACTTTTTTGGGTCCCTCCCCCCACCCTGCCCTATAACCCCCCTATAGCTCTACATTGCCCTACCATAACCTACATTAACCTACCATATCCTCCCCATTCATCCCCATTCTACATTCTGAATTATTCTGATATATTCTTATATTATGTTTGATTCCAATGCCAATGCTTGGACATGTTTGGACATGTTTGGACATGTTTGACCGATTTTTTGGTGGAATACATCAAACACCCCAAAAATGTAACATACATTTTTCAGGTTGGGAAGTCGGATCTTGTTATTTTCTATTCAAACCACCCAAAAAATGTAACATACATTTTTGAGGTTTATCTTTACAAATTTGAATTATAAATTTGTTTACTCAGCCTAAAAATGTAATGTAACATTTTTACGTTTACTTTATGAATTTGGGTAAAGCAACCTACATATACGTGGATATATGTGGTATATAGCCAGGGTCCCGAAACCCTGCATAATGGCACTCCAAAAATGTATGTTACATTTTTTCACCCCCTGGGGGGGGGAAGACGGTCGTGATTGTTAAGCCATTTGCCAGCGCAGAGGCTCCCCATGATGGCTAACAAATGGGGCCCTGGAAGATGAATCTCCCTGGTTTTCAGCCGTGGCAAATCGAACAGCCATCTTCAGATGAAAAAACATTGTTGGTGTTAGGATTGGTTCAGTGATGGAGTGAAAGTACAAAATTGTCATGAGAAACGCGAGAAGGCCTTTGGCTTTCCTATATTTTCATCACGACCATGGCCATAGTGTGTATTTGTACCTGCGTCATTTAGGAAAAACTGCGCTGCCTGACAACATCATGGGGATTCAACCAAACCCGCCAAATGCAACCCCCAACAATAGTCAATAAACCCTTCTCAGCCTGGTTTTCGTTGGTGAATAAATTTTCAAGAAGCCCTAGCATGACTAGTGGTTTGGCATCGCCATGATGTGGCAACGCAACGCGTTGCCCGCATCGAGGAAGTGGGGTTACAATTCCAATAGCCTTAGCATGCTCTTCCAGTACGTGGACAGCAACGGTGATGGCAGTTTGAACATGCCGGACGGGCCTGCCAAGTTGACACCCAGCAGTTGGTTTTCAGTGTCGTACAATGCTCACATGTTCGCAATGCTTGACCATCGCGGTGATTTGATGTCAACAGTTATGGCAGTGCTGCCCCTTTACCAGTTGTAAGTCAGCTATGCTATAACATGTTATAACAACATATAACATCATATAACAACATTGATGGAATGATACCCCCTTTTTAACCGTTTATAACTGGAAAAGGGCTTTAACTGAAGGGAGCTGTGTTTAATTTTTTTGTCGGGTTCCATATCTGCCTGGGACGCTGCCAGGAGTTCTTGGAACTCATGAGACAGATGCGAATAGGCATTGATGCCAAGATGGCCATGGAACTTTTCCAAGAGTTCCAGAACTTGAACTGGGAACAAGTGGGTGTGGTGGGCATTCGTTGGTTCCACATGTTTTTGGGGGTTTGGTGCTAAATGTGCACAATTTTGGCTCAATGTTTTTGGTGTCCACACCTCAAGCAGCGCGAGCACTCCTTGTTTTTGCTCACGGCCGCATTAGCGACACCACAGGAACTTCACCTTTTTTTTTTCTTCACCTTGTGGATGCTACGCAACAACACTGGGGTGGGGGTGGGGCATGTTAACCTTACATGTAGCTTGCATGCCTTGTGGATGCTACGCAACACAGGGGTTGGGGTGAGTTGGGGCATGTTAACGTTCCATGTAACTTGGATGCGTTGTGGATGCTACGCAACACGGGGGTTGGGGTGGGGGTGGGGCATGTTAACCTTCCATGTAGCTTTGGGTGGATGGCAACACACGGGGTTGGGGTGGGGTGGGGCATGTTAACGTTCCATGTAACTTGCATGCCTTGTGGATGCTACGCAACACGGGGGTTGGGGCTGTTAGCGTTCCATGTAACTTGATGCCTTGTCCATGTACGCAACACGGGGGTGGGGTGGGGGTGGGGCATGGTAGCTTGCTGCCTTGTGGATGCTACGCAACACAGGGGTTGGGTGAGTTGGGGCATGTTACGTTCCATGTAACTTGGATGCAGTTGTGGATGACTACGCAACACGGGGGTTGGGGTGGGGTGGGGATGTTAACTTCCATGTACTTGCATGCCTTGTGGATGCACGCAACGGGGGTTGGTGGGGGTTGGGGCATGCGTTCCATGTAACTTGCATGCGTTGTGGATGCTACGCAGCACGGGGGTTGGGGTGGGGTGGGGCATGTTATCCTTCCGTGTAACTTGCATGCGTTGTGGATGCTACGCAACACGGGAGTTCGGGTGGGGGTGGGGCATGTTAACCTTCCATGTAGCTTGCATGCCTTGTGGATGCTACGCAACACAGGGGTTGGGGTGAGTTGGGGCATGTTAACCTTCCATGTAACTTGCGCTGCATGCATTGTGGATGCTACGCAGCACAGTGGTTGGGGTGGGGTGGGGCATGTTAACGTTCCATGTAACTTCATGGCCTTGTTGCTACGCGAACGGGGGTTGGGGTGGGGTGGGGTGTTAACCTTCCATGTAGCTTTGCATGCGTTGTGATGCTACGCAACACGGGGGTTTGGGGGCGTGGGGCATGTTAACGTTCCATGTAGCTGGTGGCTTGTGATGCTACGCAACACGGGGGTATTGGGGTGGGGGGTGCGGCATGTTAACATGCCTTGTGGATGCTACGCAACACAGGGTTGGGGTGAGTTGGGGCATGTTAACGTTCCATGTAACTTGCATGCATTGTGGATGTTACGCAGCACGGGAGTTGGGGTGGGGTGGGGCATGTTAACGTTCCATGTAACTTGCATGCGTTGTGGATGCTGCGCAGCACGGGGATTGGGGTGGGGGTGGGGCATGTTACGTTCCATGTAACTTGCATGCCTGGGATGCTACGCAACACGGGGGTTGGGGTGGGGGTGGGGCATGTTAACGTCCCCGTGTAACTTGCATGCGTTGTGGATGTACGCAAACGGGGGTTGGGTTGGGGTGGGGCATGTTAACCTTCCATGTAGCTTGCATGCCTTGTGGATGCTACGCAACACAGGGGTTGGGGTGGGGTGGGGCATGTTAACGTTCCATGTAACTTGCATGCCTTGTGGTTGCTACGCAACACGGGGGTTGGGGTGGGGTGGGGCATGTTAACGTTCCATGTAACCTGGAAAGATTAGCTGACGGGAGCGCAATGCTTAGACCAGGCATGGAACCAGTTGAAGAAGTTCGTTCCCAAGGAACTGAGGTCACGAGACTTGACAAGCCACCGTGGCAATTCACGGCTGAACACGTACGTCTTGGCTTTCATGTTCCGGTGGTTTGCAAGGCCGCACTTGCTGAAAGCAGTTGGCTCTCTTGTGAAGAACGCATCTCGCTAGAATAGAGGACAAAAAGACGCTTATTTTTAAGAGTGCTATGTTTTCGAGTCGTAGAGCCAATGGGTTTTGCAAAAAGGATGCTCAAAGTCATGGTAGAAATGGGACGTTCGAAACACACGTTCAATAAGATTGCTGAACGCAGCATCGAATCCTCGAGACTCATTTCGATCTGAGCAAATTACCCAGGGTCGTTAACACGGCCGCAACCTTGTTTTTGCATCATTTCTCGATCACTCCCACTTGATGCTGCATTACTAGATCTTCTCTTGCACTTGGGTTAGGGGTGGGGGGTGGGGCGCATTAACGTTCTGAAAAAGGCGTTCTTGTTTCTGCTACGTCACTAGATCTTCTCTTGCACTTGCACACTGGCTTGATGCTACGTAACTAGATCTTCTCTTGCACTTGCACACCGGCTTCACGCTACGTTATTCAATTTTCTCTTGCACCTGCACACCGGCTTCACGCTACGTTATTCAATTTTCTCTTGCACTTGCACACCAGCTTGACGCTACGTTACTAGATCTTCTCTTGCACTTGCACACCAACTTGGTGCTACGGTACTAGATCTTCTCTTGCACTTGCGTGCCGGCTTGATGCTAGGTTATTAGATCTTGCAGCTTGCGCTTGGGTTAGGGGAGGGGGAGTGGGGCGCATTAAGGTTCTGAAGAAGAGCGGTTCTTGTTTCTGCTACGGTCTTCTCTTGCAATTGCACACCGGCTTGATGCTACGTCACTATTTCCTGTTTTGCACTTGGGATAGGGGTGGGGGAGTGGGGCGTATTGACGTTCTGAAGAAGAGGTGTTTTTGTTTTTGCTACGTCGCTAGATGTTCTCTTGCACTTGCACGCCGGCTTGATGCTACATCACTAGATGCACACTGGCTTGATGCTACGTTACTCCATTTTCTCTTGCACCTCCGCACCGGCTTGATGCTGTGTTACTAAATTTTCTCTTGCACTTGGGTTAGGGGTGGTAGGGTGTAGGAACGTTCTGGAGAAGAGACGGTCTTGTTTGTGCTTCGTCACTAGATCTTCTCTTGCATTTGCATCCCGAATTGATGCTACACTAGGTCTTCTCTTGCACCTACGTCGCTGGCTCTTTGTTTGAAGGGCTTGGAAAGCTCTGTATTACAAAAACAGGTATGGGTGAGATTTGCAGAGCGTCAAAAAAGTTTCCGAAATCTGTGTTTGAAGATTTTTTTCAAACGCGAAGTAAGCGCGAACCAAGATCCTCAAAATGAGGCGCGTTTACAGGGTTGCGACCTGCCTCGAAATCAAGATTCAAGATACCTGCGTCTTCCAATGTATGCCAAATTATTGCCTTGTCAGGAATTATTGCTGGCGGCATGTTTTTCTGCCTCCGAACAGTTTTTGTATGTTTGTCATTTTGCATGCGTTTGCCGGTTTTGAAACGGCGAAAAAACCCAACGAAACGGCGAAAAAACCCGACGAAACGGCGAAACGAATCAAGAGCCTAAAATGTGGAAACTGAAGCGGCGAAAAAAACTGGAAACGGCGAACATTTAGGCAACCGGCGGTATTTATTGCTGTTTCGGATTTCGAGCGATAATTTTACACAGGTGGATTATCCGGTATAGAAACGCATGAAACCCTGGCAGGGTTCACGATTTCATGGTGGTGGCTGATGGAAGCCAATGGTGAATGATGAACTGTGCAAACCGTCCAGCGCTCCTTAAGGTGCGGTGACCATGTTTTGGACATTGCCCCAAATATGAAGACATTAGCGCCACGTCCAACCGTAGACAACAGCACAAGGTATTTTCCACGCTGCAGCATGGGCACAGCACAAGACAAGAAGTGATTTGAAGGATCGCAGCGTCATAAATTGGGTTTGCGGATGTTTGCGGCATATGGTTGAAAATATCGAATAATTCATACTGTATACAGGGGCCCCAAACGGTCCAATACAATGCACTTGTGCTAAGAAAATTAAATCTGATTTAGGGGAAATCATTGGGCCGATCAAACATGGTGTATCAAGATCAGATGCCCGACGTAATGGTATAGTAACTAGTGACTGGCAGCCCCAAGTAAGAGGGTTCCAACAACGACGTAGTTATTCGGTGAAGTGTCGTGGGGGCCCCATCGGCTGCGTCAAGCAACTCAGATGTTCAACATCATGGTACATTGAGGTGTTCACATGTACTAAGATCTAGAGTAGCTGTATACATGTGTAGATGGTGGAAGCACGCTATATGTTTTAATTTAATACTGATACTCATATATTATATATATAAGTTATT
Source organism: Cladocopium goreaui (assembly GCA_947184155.2). NCBI lineage: Eukaryota > Dinophyceae > Suessiales > Symbiodiniaceae > Cladocopium > Cladocopium goreaui. The sequence continues at coordinate 27,017 of CAMXCT020000635.1, read as the reverse complement.
TATTTATATATATATTTATATTTCTACTGATACATTTTATTATTTATTTCCCACAACTTTGTGTGGGGCTCTTGTTTTTGAGTCTCTATCCCGGGCCTCCGCCTCCGCCGCCTCCCGCCCCGCCTCCTCCCAACCATCTTTCATATGTTACTTGTCACACACCCTCTTTCACACACAACTTTGTCACACACACATCTTTCTTTGTCAACCACCATCTTTCACTCACACACCATCTTTCACACACCATCTCTCACACACTATCTCTCACACACATCTTTGTCAAGCACCATCTTTCACACACCATTTTTCACACACCATCTTTTACACACCATCTTTCACACATCATCTTTGCCAACCATCTTTGTCAACCACCATCTTTCACACACCATCTTTCGCACACCATCTTTCACACACATCTTTGTCAACAACCATCTTTCACACACCATCTTTTACACACACACACACACACCATCTTTCACACACCATCTCTCACACACCATCTTGGCGACATGAACCTCCCCTTTGCGTGGCAGGCGTGGCACTTATGGCACTGGGCTGGCTCTGGTGGCGCGCTTGGGCCCGTTTTGGCCGCCCGTCAGTATCATTTTTTTACGTTTATCATATATCTATCTATCTATCTATCTATCTATCTATCTATCTATCTATCTTTCACACACCATCTCTCACACACCATCTTGGCGACATGAACCTCCCCTTTGCGTGGCAGGCGTGGCACTTATGGCACTGGGCTGGCTCTGGTGGCGCGCTTGGTGGCCGCCCGTCAGTATCATTTTTTTACGTTTATCATATATATCTATCTATCTATCTATCTATCTATCTACATATATAAATATATATGTTTATTTACATATACATATATATATATATATGTATTTTTATTTATATATATATATATATCAAAATACACATATAAAAATGCATATATATATATATGTATATATATACATAAATATGTGTATATATTCGTATACATGTATTTATATACACATAAATGTTTATATGTGTTTATTTGTTTTTTAATATTTAATATATATATATATATATATGTGTGTTTTTATATATATATATATACATATGTGTGTGTACATATATGTGTATATTTTTTCATATATGCATATTTAAAAAACATATTGAGCATTCCTTTTATATATATATTTGCATACACATTTTTTACTTCTATATTTAATAATTATATTATATAATATTTATAGGCTATTAGGTTGACATATGCTTAGAACATCACTTGTAAAACACTGCTCCAAATTTTATGCAGGATAATTTTTTATGCGTGTGTTCAGAAAACAACACTTAGAGTATCACCAAAAAAAACTTAGAACATCGGGTGTGCACAGGGCGATATCCCAAGTATGTGTCCACTATACTAAAAGTAAATGAAAATGCAAGTTCGCAATACCGTCCAAAACTCAGGTGAATATAGGAATGATGCAAACCAGCTATTTAAGCTTTGCTCGTAGAACAGAAGGTGTGGGACAAACAATGTTTTCAGTGAGGACTCCAGTGTCAAAAAAATATATCAAAATCACTGCCCCTCCAAAAATCTCAATTTTGGAATAAACTCCAAAATAGCGTGCAAGAGGAGGCAAAATGCATGAGGGATGTATGTGCAGGTGGGTGATTTTTGAATTTTCAATCACGTCTCCTCAAGCGGAGAGCCACCTAGAACATCAGACAATTTTTCATTCCCTCAAATTGCATGTTCTTATGTGTTGATGCTCTAAGTGGTGGATTTCCTGATTTTCGATATTCTACGTGATACACTTAGAACATCACCATCTTGATTTTCCTGATGTTCTAGATGTGTGTTGCGTTTGGGAAACGTTTGATGGTCTATATGTGCCTACCTTTATGGATAGATTTAGATGCGTTATCCAGTCGATCTTTTACCCATACCGGCAATGGACGGCACTCGTGCCAGCAACGATGAAACGTGATGAAGCAGTCAGCCAGTGTCACTTTCAGGTTCGATGACGACGGTTCCGGCTGGATTGAGTATGACGAGTTTCTACACCACATTTATCCAGAAGACTTCGTCCGATCGCAATTTACCAGCGAAAACCATCGGCGGCTTATTCGAAAATTCAGGGTGTGTCCTTAGAAAATCCACCAAAGTATCCAAGATATCCAAGACTCATAGTGCTCTATAGGGGTTTCTGTGGAACGAAGGCATCTCCAATGCTGGATTTCTCCTTATGTAGCAAAAACTGTGCATTTTTCGCAAAACAGTGCTGCTCTATATTGGGCGGTGATTCAATGCGAAACCGTCGTTCTTGCTTTCCCGGTGTTGTGATGAGTCAGCATTTCAATTTCTTAGCGACCCCTTGGGGCCGCCATGAACTGCATTGGTTTCTGCGAAATTTGGCCTGTCTAGAGTCTAGAGGCATTGCAAGGGTCATCAGCAGGATTTCACGAGACAAAAACCATCATTTGGGGATGACGAATATTTCAGAGCATATATTTGCGGGTGTTTCGTGCAGTGTGTTTCTTGTGCACTTAAAGTCAAGTAATTACCCTCTTTGGAACGGGCTAGAGAGGGGCCATGAGCACAAGGATTTGCTCTGAAGGATGCATCCCCAACGAGGATCATGAGAGTAAGCAATTGTTCTCATTGTACCCCAGCTCTTGAGCCACGAAAATACATCAACGCATATCAAGGCAATGTAGCCTTAGAGAGAGAGAGAGAGATTGCAGTCTTCAATATTTTCTAGAGATTCCAGCAACATACCGAAGTCTACTTATATAAATTCTAGGATCTTATCTTTTTTGCTGGTTCCTGGACGGGGAACCCCACGTAGTTGCCAGGCCCATTGCAAAATGTTTCAAGCCAGAGACCAGTATGTTTTTAATCATGTTTTTGTCTTGTTTGCTTCTGCCGCGTGCTGAGGAAGTCTTGTGCAGGCGTCAGTGCGGCCATGCAGCGCTTGGAAACTTGGTGCAGCTAAATAGCTAAAGAGGGCAAGGTCCTTAATTTGGATTGCAAAGTGCAGTTCCTAAGTTTAAAAGACTCTCCGGTAATTTAACGCGGCATTGGAAATCACCACGTCGAATATACAGGTATATCATTGAATTGAGCATGCCAAGTGCCATTGCCATGTTTGATTGCCAGAGAGTACGTGTTTCTTTTTCAAGGCCTGTTTCCCGCTCCCTGATGTTGCGAAACAGTCACCACAATCTTGTGTGAGTCCTTGCTTCTGAGAAAGTCATGTGGGGTTGCTTCATTGGGGGGCTGCTTCAAGCTTCAAGTTGATTTTTGGGTCAGAAGCATTTTAGAGAGAACACACACATATATATATATATACACACGCATTTGTCCCTTTTATCAGTGGCTCTGCATTTGTTGGCTTGAACCGATTCTTTTTAGGTAGACTTTTCTATGCGTCTATGCCCACTTGTTTTCCTCTTTTTCCTTTTGTTGGGTGGTATGTCATAGTTCTTTACGTTTTCCTGGTTTTGGCTAGCAGCTGGAGGAAAAAGAATTAAGTAAACCTGCAAGAATCCAACACCAGCAGGGGGAACGTATAAGACCCACAGATTGAAAAAAAAGGCTAGGCAAACACAGTTGTATGGTGTTGTATGCATTGATTCCGGCAGTACGGTTTGAACTGCTTGGTCAGCACCATCATGTCAGATATTGTCAGATACGAAAAAGCGGTGTTGTTTCATTGGTTCCGTTTGCTTAGTTTTGGATGGTTCTTGGAAGCTTCTGGAGGTTTCAAGTTTTGAGGGCATCAGGCATCAGTTGAGAGATGCTGGTTGCTGCCATGGCATATCATGGCATGATGTCCAACTTTCTGAGCCCGGCGTGACGAGTAGAGGAGAATCACGCACCAAACATGGTGTATTTCTGACTTGCGAATTCCAAGAAAGTGCACCTTCTGCCCCATTGTTTGGATGACTTGGCCCAATCACTGCCCGTGAAGCGCACTTCAGGAAAAACACGTTGAACAACATCAGAGCAATCAGTGAGGAGCACAGGAAAACCCTGTGATGGATTCCTGGGTGGGAATGGTGGCTGAATTTGGCCTCACTTAGTGATGATCAGCGGCAAAGATATTTCCCATGCTTCGTCTATTCTTTGGCAGGAAGGATTGCCGCCTCGATTGAAGCTTGAGGGAGCATGTAGATTTGCGATGATTTGCGTAATTTGCTTGGTATGGCTGGAAGTTTGACCACATCACTGATTTTGGTATACCGGTAGACCGTATATATACTTGTTTGTAGGGTGACAACGACGGCTTGGGCAAACTAAAGCAACATCAAGGTAGACCTCACAGAAGCACCAATGATGACCTGAATTCATCAAAAACGCGACATGACCCACAGAAACCTTGATGCAACCCTCAGGGAGCACAGCACTTCTTGCTGTCACCAAAAGGAGCCTGAGGTTTCTGTCATGACGGTCTAGGTCATGAAATTGCATTCACGGAAGTGAACCGCAGAAACACCCGCAACCAAAATACAGATAACAGCAACAGGACGCAAACATGACAAAACAACGGTTAAAAAAGGAACTGCTGGATAGGAATGAGAAATATAAATGGGAAGGACAAAGAGTACCCAATGGTGATTCTGTTTTGAGATGCTTTGAGAGTCTTGTGGTTGTCGCTACCCCTCTACACCGGAGCTGAGACTCCGAGAACACTCGCTTAGCAAAAGCTCAAGAGCTCACATAGATCCAATGTGCCAGATTTCAGCCACTGACAGGTGTATTGTGTTTTCAGTCTTTGATTATATCCGTTGGTGCTTATTGATTGCCAGATCCAAGGCGCAAGGATTTTCAGACGACCGCAACCACCACACACCACTTGTGCATCACAAATATCAGGGACAATGATAGACTTCACAATTAGCCCACTAACAGATGGGAATAGTGGGAATCCTCCGAAGTTCGACGCTTATTTCAGCTGGGAACTAGTGCAATTTGTTAGCAAATGATGTACCGTGATATGTCACATTTCTGGGTCCACCAACCACCCAGCTACTTCACCCACCGACGCGTTATAAAACGCGTTTGGTTCTTTTTTTGCGCTGTCACTTGCGGGGCCAAAACAAGGCTTCAGGATGAGCCACGAGGTGGGTCAAGGATGGTGAATTTCAAGGGTTTCTCAGTGTACATATGATGTACGGGTATGTGTTGCTGATTAAAAAGAATTCATGTTCAACCGACGTTTTCGCATTTTTTAGGAGGTAGGTCATGCATTTGTTTGTACCTTTCGAGTGCTGTCCATTTGGATAGAGTGATCTTAGATCTCTCCTTGGGTAAATGATGTGCATGTGACATGTGCATCTTGCAGCGTTTTCGCTTGCGGGAACCGCATCGAGCTGTACACCGCGTGGCGTTGGGTGCCATGAAGCTACCAAATTTGAACCTGGGACATCAGTGCAGGAATATGTTTAATGAAAACGTACAGTATCTATTGAAACATGTTTTGGTGGATGGGTGTGTCTTAAATATATATATATATATTAATATGATTGAAAAAAAATCATCATAAATTGACGAAGAAATTAAAGGTGTACACCCGGTATTCGTATTTTCGGATACACATACACATGTTTGAACAAACATACACATAGATACATATAGTGATATGAGAAGTATCTATGGCCTTTTATGAACATATGCGCCACTCTTTTGCTTGTTTGCATGTCTGAGCGAATATGTATTTGTACATAAGTATGTCCATCTATTTACTTGTTCATCTACCACATGCAATTCGTCCTGAATACGGACGTGGATTTTTCCATAAGAGCCCAAACATGAAACACCGTCGTGCTCAACTATAGACTTGGTGCCAGAATTAGTTTACGAAACATTTGGCTTACTGATATCAAACATGAGTACCGGGGAAGCCAAACGGAATTCGGACAAAGAAGAGTATGACCCAAATGGCCAGATCGAGTTTAAAGGCCTGTTTGCCACAGGAGGTCTATGTTTATTTTTTTGTGTTGTTTCACGTAAGATGCCCTGAATAGTTTTCAGTGATACACCTACGATTTACATCGATTTACAATATGCAGCAAAAAATCATCATTAACACTATTATAATCAACATACTGTAGATATATATATATATATATATTATATCAATTTATATTATACACTAGCATTGGCATGTCTTATCATGTATACAGAAAACATGCATTTTTGGCGATATTTGCACCTTTGCTTTCTAGGATCGAGGAGGCCAGCGAGACGCATCCCTTCGCGGAGATCGAAGCAAAGTTAGATCGCATCTCCCAGCAGGCTCCACTTTTGTGGAAACAGCGCAGGTAGCCCCCTAAAACATGCGACTTGCACATAATCATTAAATAATTACTCAATAAGCTTCACTTGTAAGGGTAGGTCAAGAACTGAGCAGCCTTGTACTTCCGTTAATGTTGGAGGAAGTCGGAGAACTCTAGTGTTTACGAGTGAACATCTTGAGCAATAAACCGTTCCCAAGTCATCACCACTTTTATTCCCAAGTCATCACCACTTTTGTTCTTTGGGTGCTAGAAACCATCCTCAAATGGTAGGTTCATTGTTGGGTTGACCACATTAATTTGAACATGGGCCCAGCTATAATTGAGGTTTTCTGCCACTTGAGCAAGGCTCAGTTGACCACCGGATAGGATCCTCTGGGAAACCTTTAGTGGCGCTGCAGTGCTGGTGGCTGCTAGCTTCCCCAAGCAGCAGCATAACAACCCAATGGCACCACCGCAATTTGGACTCCTGACTTGCTTCAGGTGGACTCCTGCCTAGCTTGTTTGTCAGAGAGGCAGGGGCAATTGCGCTGAAGAGATTCGAGAGATGTTTCAAGACGTGCGAACATTTTCCACAATCCCAATTTTCTTTACCGTGGATCTTGGTGAGTTAGTTCATCCTGCTTAATGATGTTAGTGTAGGTATTTCATGGTAAACTCACCTATATACTGGATCTAAATGCGGTGAAGCACCGTGGCACCAAGTATTGTGCTTGGGGCACGCAAAACCATAGCTATGAGGGCCATATTCCCACTCATTTTATGGTATTACCATGGCTATATCACAACCATTATTGGCCATTGCTTGTTACCATGAACCCATATGAAACCCATATGAAGCCATATTCACATATATCAACCCGCTATGTCCATTCAATGCCCCTGTCCATCTAACTAAACATCACCATGTCGCGGCACCAGGCATGAAGCCACGAGGCTGCAGCCTCGCCCATCGTGGAGATCAGCGTAATCTGGCCATGGAGGGTTCTGCCAGGGAAAATCTTGGCAAAATATGGAAAACATTTAGGTGAATATCTAGAAATGGAGGTTTCGAGCCGAACTAACCCTGGAGGAGTCTTCAGTCAAAGCCCTTTATAAATTCCTTTACCAGTTTTTTTTTTAATGGTCATACATGGCAGTGTCATGCCATAAGTGGGAATATGACTGATACTTGGCAAAAGGGACAGCTGTAGCTGGGAAAATCATTTTTAGATATCTATACATGGGATACTTCCCACTGCCACGTTTGACTGATTGCTGGAGGGTATACGGTATACCTACTCCAGGATGACTACAGCATTATGTGTGAAGATGTGTTTGTAGATGTATTCGGTGGGACATGTCGCGTTTTTTGGTGATTGTGTATGCAATGGGTTTGGGATGCATACTAACCATCTATATACCAGTAGTACCGCACAAGGCGGTGGCCGAAGTTTCAATGATAGGAAACCCAGAGGACAGTTTGGTTGTTGCGAATCATGGATGGCAGAGCAAACCCACTCATGGATTGAATGATGGTTGGAGTGTCGGGCTATCTGTTTGTCTATCGATCTGTCAATCTATCTATTCGTCTATCCGTCTATCTTTCTTTCTATCTGTCTACCTATCTATTTATCTATCTATCTATCTATCGATCTATCTATCTATGTATCTATCTGTTTGTCTGTCTATCTGTCTATCTGCAAGCTTGAAAACGTAGCTATTCTGCGAGACCTTCCTTGAAATTTAGAAGTTGGAAACTGAACAATTATATAAGCTTTTCTGCGAGACTTCCTTCAAATTTGGAAGTTGACAACATCAAAGCCACAGCAATTTTGCGAGACTTCTTCAATTTTTGAACTTGACAACATCAAAAACGAAGCAATTCTGCGAGACTTCCTTCAAAAATGGAAAGTCGAGCGCAGAGCTGATGGTACCAATGTCTTTTGTGATTTTTCCACTCCATCTGTCTAAAGCATTGCGCCTGCCACAAAGTGAGGCCAGGTCATGGAAAGTGCTGCGCCTGTCACGCAAAATCATTTTCGCAAATTTGACCATTTGATGCTCCAAAACGCAACCTTTCACGCAACCTTTGATGAAGATGTCACTTGTATCGCGCCTGCCACGCGACATGCATCTTGGTAGATCCTCTTCAAATGTCCCACGCCTGATTTTTATTTAACTACTACAAAATTCTCACGTTTTGTCTGACTGGGAAGGTGCATAATCCCTTGCGCCTGCCACAAAAAATGCCGATTGAACGTCCAAAAGTAGTCCGCGCAAGTGGTGCCTTTAGCAGTTTGACTTCGAAATGTGCTTCGCGCCACAATGGCGTGCGCTTTTGTTGAACGTCTGAACTTCCAAAGGTGCTCCGAAGCTGAAGGGTTCTTAACCTTTTGTGCTTTCAAAATGTGCTTCGCGCCACAACACCACGCACTTTTTCAACATCTCAACTTCCAAAAGTGTTCCAAGCATGGTTTGCCTTTAGCATTTTGACTTGGAAATTTGCTTCGCACCCCAGCCGCGTGCACTTTTTCCACTCAACTTCCAGACGTGCTCCGAACATGTTATGCTTTGTACATGTTCTTCGCGCCAAAACGCCGTGCATTTTTAAACATGTCAACTTCAACTTCCAAAAGTGCTCCGAACCTTTTTCCACAGCGACCCACAAATGATTGTTGACTGGAAGCTATGTGGCAAACCCAACGCCTCCAATCACAAACCATTTTTGAAGACTCATTTCTGGGAAGTCACTGAGCACGGGTTTTGAATTTGGCCATCCCCGGTTCCGGAAAATCAGTGGCAACTACCAATACAAAACTAGCTGGGATAAGCCCCCTCTGTGAGATCCCTTTCGCGAGAGCAGACTATGTAAATTAAAACGCGTTGGATAGGTTGACGCGGGGATTAACGTTGTTTTTCTTTTTTGGAGGCTAATTGCGCCGCGGTAAAACACACTTTGCAGCAGGGTTTTCCTTCCCACTTGGCAAAACTGCAGTGCCACCTGAGGGCAAGTGACCATCACACTTCTGTGCTTCCAACCGGAAACTTGGCTTAACCCCAAAGTTTTACCCAGAAAAGCCGTCGGTGATGGTGCTTTCCCCTGGGGAAAGATTGATTTGCCGCGCCAAGGAAGGCATAATTTTGAAAGCGTGTTTGCCGGTTTGCTTTACGACATAAACAGGCAGTTGACTTAAATATGTTCCTGAACGGCACAGTCGCACCACTTGGAAACAGTGGAAGTTCCTACGCTAGGATTGATGCACAGAGTTTTCTATCAGTCGTAATCGATGTGGATGGATTTTTATCACACCTCTTGATACGCAAGGGCCTCAGTGGAACTGAAGGAGGACACGAAAGTGCCAGGACTCCTGGACCCCCTAATTTCAAAGCATCATCCAGTCCGACGTCCTTGGTTTTGCTGCGTTTGATACCAACGGGATCCCAGAACTTTACGCATAAAAAGGTGGAGTGCAGGATTCACAGACTCGAAAGTATCCAAGTTGAGAAGTCCGCTGTCCCGAATCAATTCAGATCCAATTTTAACCAACGTTGGGCTCGAACACCGAAAAGCTTGAGGATCCACTTCCCATGTGGAAATCAGTGATGAGAGCATTGGGCGGCCAAAGCCTCGGCGGCCCTCCAACTTCTCCTTGAGTTCGTGGGCAAGGTGAGATGGGGAATCGTTGGTGGATGTTGGTGGTGTGTCCGCCAACAACGACATTGCTGAAAACGGGAGACCTGGTGATAAGATAAGACAAACCTACAATAAAATGTTGTAAACCAGGTGAAAAAAATTGGGAATGCTTATACTCCCGTTTCTGGTAAGCATGAAGATGATTTTTACTAGGGGTGGGGGCGATTGTGGGGGCTTTGAGCTTAGCATTTAAGGTCCTGATAAGGCTGGGTAATGATAAACCATGAACGCCCTATTAAGGTCTTATTAACCCTTATTAGGGGCTTATTGTTTTTTTTGGTGAAAGGGTTATCCTTTTAAGGCTTTATTAAGGTATGATTCCACATGGCTAGCTGAACTTCTTATCCAGTGCTTGTCCAGATGGATGGATGATGTAAGCCACAACCCAGAAATGGCATTGGGATTTGTGCAGTGATTTTTGTCCAACATTTTGGCAATTTGGGGTTCCTGCAAGGTCATTTTTTTGGGGGGGGGGCCGATGGTCTATAGCTTGGTGGCTTTGGCTTTTCCAAGGCCTATCCAAGGCTGAAATCTTATGATTTCAGATTATATATCAAGAGCTTATCCAGGCTTGTCTAGACCACTCCCCATAGCCCTCACCCGTGTCCATCCCTATCCCCTGACTTCACGCCCAAAGGCCGCCGTCCAAAACGACCACGAGTGGCCGCTGGCTGAACACGACCCGAGTGGGCTCCAAGGATGTCAGCCTTCGCGGCGGCCCTTGGGCTTGATCAGATGCGAGTTTGGGGGGATCTGACCAGAAGGTACACGAGGTGTCGAACTTTGCTGAAACTATGGTTAGCCATGGTTGACTCAAGGGTGATCCAGGAATATACACATATATGCAACTATAGTTATATTATATTATGTATATTATTATGTTACATTTAACTAAGGTGAACCAGGTATTTTAAACTATTGTAAAATACAGATGTTATTTGGAATTGTAAACCAAATGAAAAATAAGGGCACCACCTTGCACAGTCGGCCATCACTATATGGGTGCTGTTTCTTGTCTAGGATTGCATACGACTTTGTCCACCATCGTGTGGACAAACATCTCAGCCCGGCCATTTTTCATATCGGATCAGATTGGCACGTAGCTACTGAAACTCATTGAACATGTATGAACAGGTGAATTGATTGGGATTCTTTTCCCTGGGTGCAACTTGTGTTGCAAAATGAAACCCAGTACCGCTTAGATCAGGTGTCCTCCAATACAACTCACTTTCGCTCATCATTGCATGAAGCTTTGTCGAACTTCCAACCCAAGACATTCTGAATTTCCAAGCCCAAGTGTTGCTTTGATTATTTTCGCATTTGTTCTACAAAGTTTGCGATTTACGTGCATATATATATATATAATATATATTATATATATTATGTAGATTTAAGAATGCCGTAACTTGCATGAATGAATGTCTTCCACGTGAGGTACGGTACGGTGGTACGGTACGGTGGTACGGTACGGTGGTACGATAGTATGGTACATGCTTCGGAGGGTACGGTACGGTGGTACGGTACGGTGGTACGATAGTATGGTACATGCTTCGGAGGGTACGGTACGGTGGTACGGTACGGTGGTATGATAGTATGGTACATGCTTCGGATGGTACGGTACGATGGTACGGTACGGTGGCGCAGTGCATCTAGCAATCTTATGGAAGGTATGGCCCGGTGGTGAGGTATTGTCATGCATTTTCACATATTGGTTCGGCCACGACCTGGTATCTATGATTCATGCTTCGCTGGTATCCAATGTTATTGTTGTAACTTATTGCAGGCTGACAATTTGACAGCTTATTCTACATCACTGAGTCACTGGATAACCTGTAATTCTTCAATGCTTCAACGTAGATGAGAGCCTGCAGCTTCCAAGCACTTTTGAAAACCATGTCTGGAATGGTCCATGATGCCGAAGTGGAAGTCAGATCATCCATGTCTTTGACCTCAAAGGAATTGTTCACAAGCTTCATGCATAGCAACTGCACATCGAAGGCTTCATTGCGCATAGAGAGAAGCAACTCAATCAACTCAGTCGCATCGTTGCGCCGGTTCAAGCTTTTCTTCTTGGCATTCACCTTTGCAACGAAACCAGCAATCTCCTTCTGGGCCGTTTTGATTTTGTCAGTCAAGACTGACTCAGCAACCGTTGACACAATTTTGCTGAAGACTGACTTTTCATTTGATCAAGGGAATCTTTGAACTCTTTCAGCATCATCTCATCTGAAGCTTTGGATTGATTTTGTTGAGTTCGAGGCTGCTTGGTAGGAGGCAACTGCATGATCTCAGTAGCATTTTCTTTACGTTTGTTGGTGCCAGCTCCAGTCTTATCCTTGTCTTTGGCCTTGGACTTGGTCTTGGCATTTCTCTTTGGCTGAGGTTTGGCAGCCGCTGGCTTCGCCGCAGCCTTGACTTTGGGCATAGGCCCAAAGGCAATGCTCAATGCGTCCAATGCATTCCCTATTCCATTTGATGCAACGTTCTCGTTGTCGTCTGAACTGCCATCATCATCACTTCTGTGATCATCATCATGCATTGAAGTCATTGGAGCATCCATTGCATCACATGGGTCCACAGCACCATCCACACTCATAGCAGCAACTGTGGAAGCAGCTCCTGAACTCGATCCAGGAGGCATGAGAGACAAAGCAGGGCGTTTGCTTGATGAGAAGCTTCCAATCTTGAAGAAAGGTAGGTCCAACGCATCAATGGTGTCACTCTTTGAAGTCAATGCCTGAGAGGCAGTTGAGAGAATCTTGGAATGTTGATCACCATCACCCACAGAATTGTCATTGTCAAAAACCTGAACGTCAAGCTCTGTTTCCTTCTCAGTCGATCTGACTCGCTTGTAGTAGCCTTCTCTTCCGGTTCTGATGTTGACCTCAAAGAGTTTAATTTGCACATGGTTTCATTTATTGGTAGATAGACTGAAACAAAGTTGGAGAAAGATCAAGGTTCACAAATTCAAACACCTTTGTGGCTGGCTAGATCAATGATCACCCTGAATTCATTCAAGTGACACCTTCAACCCACACATTGTTGATCTTCTCCCATGTTCTCTCTGACTCCTTCACTTCCTTTCCTGGGTTATCTCTCTGGTAGATGTCAAGCCGACAGAACCATTCCTCAGGCTGTTCAAGTGAACTCTTCTCTCTGTTCTTGACCGACACAATGATCCGCGGACCAAGGGAAACATCTGAACGCATACGGAGCAAAGGGTTGCCACTCCGGAGCTCAATGTACTTGTTCCTCTGGGCCTGAGATAACAAAGCCAAGCTGAGTGCAATGAAGAAGCTCAGCCTTTGACAAAGCTCCTCAAATAGTATTGCTATTTCCTTCATCATATCATTGTCACTCCCAATTGCTGCATCATCATACTATAATATACTGTAATCTGTAGTTTGTAGTATCATTTTATCAGCTTATGTTTCAACACCTTTTGATACTACTACCAAATTGTACTACTGGGATCACTACCGCACAACAATGCCGTACCACAGCACTACCGCACTGCACCACCATATTGCACCACCATACCGCACCACCGTACCACCACACCGTACTACCGTACCGCACCACCGTACCACCGTACCACCGTAACCGTACCACCGTACCGTACCACCGTACCACCGTACCGTACCAGCGTACCGTACCCAATTAGTGATAGACAGCAGTAGACGGCAGTAGACGTCCCTAATCTACAGTAGTATTGGTGCATGTCTCTCCGTCTACTGCTGTCTATCACTAACTGAGTACGGTACGCTGGTACGGTACGGTGGTACGGTGGTACGGTACGATGGTACGGTTACGGTGGTACGGTGGTACGGTGGTACGGTACAGTGGGACGGTACTGTGGTACGGGGGGATAGTACATTGGTACAGTACTGTGGTACAGTTGCAATATCAGGCTGTATTATACATTCATTAATTCAATCATTAAATAACATTTTAGTGCTGGGATATAAAAATGTACCATGGTACAGTAGGTAAGCACAGTTAGATACGTTGGCTTTGCAACAGCCCAGCGCAAGCATAGTTATCATCGCCCAAGTTTGCAACTCCCAGCAAACATTGCAACATGGGTCAAGTGCAGACAAGGCACAATGAACGCATGCAATCTGGTGGGGTCAGATTGGAGGAATTTGTCGAATCCACTCAGGTTGGGAGGCGTACAATCCAATGACCATCCTCCATGCTGGAACACCTTAGACAATCATCCAGTTGCAACCGCAAAATGATACTTCCGGTGCAAGTAAAATATCACATGAATGAATCATGTGAACCATTCTATTGCATCAATGGTATCAGTTGGCAATTTGGTATCATTATTGTATGTCATCCAACGCTGTGCACCAACAAGAGGATCTGATGATCTGACTATGGCTATCAGTCATTTTGAGTTATGCTATTATGTTTACTGCTGGTGGAAGTGGCATCACAAAGTTCATAGCAAACACATATCACATATCTAATTTGTACAGAAATGAAATCAAACACATCACACTTCTTCATACTTACTTTGACATCACAGAAAACAAGTATCACAGTAATTACTCAAGGTCAATAGCATCCAAACAAACGCCAAGAAACTACGATGCAAATGCGGCACACCAAGCCTCGCGGCTTGGACTTGGTACCGTCATTTCACGGCATGTATGGGTCCCATATTGGGAAGCAACCTGGAGGAAGAGGACTGTGGTCAGAGGATTTGTTGCGACAATACTTGCAGAGTTTGATGACGAGCTTCACCTTTTCTGCTGGACCTGCTGCCAACTCTTGAAGACTCCTAGCAGGACTCCCAGGGGCTGGCAGGCCATCCGATGGTGCAACTGACGAAGGCGGCATTGCAAATTCAGCCAGGCGCAATCAAAGGACAAATCACAACCCAGTGAAAAGAAGACACGTTGGAGTTGGAATCTCTGAAACCTGAACCAAACTGTCGCAAACCGGAAGCCGAGAACTACCTTGACGACAGAGATGCTCAACTCATTTCATGGCCGATAGCCATTCAAGTATCTGTGGTTTAAAATGATCTCCGACATTCAATATCCCTTGCTCAAGCATGAACTGTAGCCAAGAGGCCAAGAGATATGAAGCCCTTATGTCTTATGGCGCACGCATGGACAATGGAACATCTTTTTTTGTGTCCCTAAGATATGATCCATGCAGTCCATGCATCGAATTGAATTTGAGAACATGTCAACGTGTTCTCTGCCGCTTTGTCGGCATCTTGCAAAGTTGCTGCATTTATTTGTTCTGCTTTTGCAGGCAGCAAGCATGCTTGGAACTTTGTGTAATGTTTTACTTGATTCCCAAGTGTAATCAAATAAAGGTTCACACAGCACACTTGTGATTGGCACATGACAATTGATCTTTGTGAAAGGTCATGGTCAAAGTAAGTGTAGCGGTAGAGGTGTGGTGTGAACATTCATAAGTGTGTCACCTCAGGGATCTTCTTCAATAGGAAGGCAGACCAGAGCATTGAACCTCCCTGTGAAGACATAGAGTTGTGAATCAGGAATCACACACTCTCAACACTGGGTAATGACACTTTGAATCAAACTTTACTGAAAAAAACAGCTGTGTAACATTCCCATGTGTAACATTCCCATGTGTGCAGCAGCTTAGTCTCTTGACTGGAAGCGCCGCCCACAAACAAGGTAATTGATGCAAAGCTCCGTTGCATTGACTGGTAGAGGGCGAGCCAATCGCACCACGCTACATTTGGAATGCTTTTAACATGCCACCGAAAGCGAATCTTTGAAGGAAGTGATGCGACCTAGGCATTTATGCTGACACAATAAATGATCGTACCGAATCGTACCTCTGATTTACCTGCACATCATACAAACCGTACCTTGAAATCAAGGGGATTCGTACCTATGCACCGTACCTGCTGTATGTTTGGTTCGTACCTGCATTATAGCTGCCGAACCACGGCATTCTTAAATCTACATAATATATATATAATATAAATATATATAGGTATACCCGTTCACTATGCATCCCTTTCAGATGTTTCACAAATAGTTTTTCGTCTTCATCAAACTAATGTGATAGAACCCCATGGATTCATGCAGCGACATATGTACATATATGCATTTGGACGACCAAGCCATGGCCTTGCCGCCCCATCTCAGGAGGGTGCCATCTTCCCCAGATTCCCTCAACCAAAATCGATGTCAGCATATCTTCCCAAGTCTCCATAGTTTTCCCCATAGTTTCTCTCCATAGTTGGTCCCCAGAGTCTTCCCACAGTTTTCACATGATTTTCACATGATTTTCACATGATTTTCACATAATGTTCACATATGTTCCTGATATTTTCTCCATATCATCCGGTGACACGTCAAGGGCCCGCCAACTGCAGGTCGGTCACGGATTCAACGCAGCGTAGCCATGGACCTCCAAGCCGCCTGGCAGATGCAGGCGAAGACCATGACACAGGACAGGTGGAAAACGTTGCGTTAAACCGCTTGGGCCGGGTTGTGCAGACCTTAGATAAGTTGCAAGATATAACATCTTACAACCAAACGTGTGGAACAACAGAAAATAACCAGCAACTAATTGAAAAACAAGGAGATATTAATGTGTTTTCATGGGATATAAGCAACTGGATGGGTGTATCACATTCTAATTTTAACTTGGCATTTATGAAATGTCAAGTTTTTTTGCTTGGTCGGTTGGCTCTACGTTCTACAAGTTGGCATACTCAGCAAACTTGATGGGTGTTTAACATTCAAAGTTCTTCAGCCGTAGACGTCAAAGGCCATGTCTTACCGAGTGGATTTCAAGCGATGGTATGCTGATATCTGTGCACAGCAATATCAAAAATAACTGAAAATAAACAGCAACTTATGTTGATATTTGGTTGATAAAACAAGGCTACTGGATGTGAAAGAGATTTAACTAACAATCTATAGTGGAAGAAACAAACAAATTTACGAGTATGAAGAGACCATGAGTACTGGGTGATATTTCATTAAGTAGTGGAAGCCAACGGGGTTTAGTTGAGTGATCAGTTGCTATGAAATCTATTCATGGGACAACATGAACTTCTAATCAAGATGAATAAGTATGTTTTTGAAAGCATCCATGCTTGTGGAAGAAAAACATGCCACACACATCCACACACACAAACTAAAATTACATAGTTTTTTTTTTGGGAGCCGATCCTCAGCCTGCCTAAAATCCTCCAAATTACGCATTGGGCAGGTGCTTTTGGAGCAAATCATAGAATCACTTTGAACGAGAAGAAAATCAGAATCAACCAAAGATATATCACTAGAATCCAGCACATGTGTGTGGATAGCATAGCCTGACCCCAAACAGCAATCACTGAATATATCTATACATATCATATATCATATATCGATATACATATTAGTAGTATATCTAATTTATGTACTTTGACTAAGCACCACACTTCTCAAAATATATAAACGATATATGATATATGGCTCATCAAACTAATTTAATACAAGTACAATTATGCAGGAAGTCTCCGCCCCACCCTTGATGCGCCTGAACCGTGATCGAAGCCGCGACTCGGCGGTGGAAATTCACGGGAAGACATCTGTTTTATGCGATAATCATAGAAAATGAGAAAATGGGTAGTTTTGCAGCTAGCCAGGCGAGACTACCAAAGCGTAGCATGTTTTTGATTGGAAGATGAGGAGATTCAATGCAACGTGGTGAACTAAATACTCAACAAACAATCCTCAAAACGGAGGTCGAATAGGCATTGGAGGTTCATCATTGTGCAGTGGTGAGCGGCACAGCCAAAAGCAATTTGTCCGGCCATGTCCGGGCTTGGGACTGTTCTATCATTGGACAATGGTAGATAATGGCTATTACTAGTGGATAACCCATTGGATTGTGATATGTCAGACTCAAAACAAGATCTCTTCAAAGGGCTACCCCTTCACCATCTTTCATGAAGGCACCCTTGGTGTCCCGCTTGCATCAGGTGCTGATAACCTTTGGGAGCTCTTGGATGACCCGGACCTTTGGCCTGGGAATGAATCATCGTGGGATGGCTATACCCTTTGGCAATTTACCAGTTTATGATGGTTTAGATGGCCTGTGTATAGACTTTATACGTGATTTACCTGCTAAACCTTTAAAAAATTCGACCATACTCAGAAGGTCTCATGTCTACCCTAGGTTCTGTTCCTAGATGTTCTCGTCTCAAATTGTGATTATGTCATGCTGGTTGAAATATGTTGACATATTCTGAATGGTTGCACAATGTAGACCGGTCCGCCTACTGAGTGGATTCGGATGGAAGCAACACAAACATGTGTGAATGCTTTTAGTAACTCTCAAAAGACGATAGAAAAGTACTTTACCAGTATTTTGCTCATTATTTTAGAAGGATGTTGTGTTTCCCTCTTTTCTAGGTTTGCCCTTCATGTGTTGTACACATGCCAGTACTTGTACGTTGTTTGCTGACCCAATCCCCATTAAGAACGACACAAAGGTGCTTGATGATTCTTGAGGTTTTGAATCCGGATGGTCGGCTTAACTTCCAATTTTGTTGCTGCCAACGAGGGGATCCACACAACTGACCATCCGCTTATTTGTTGTGGCTACTGAAATTTAGATAAATTTGGTATTCACTTTGGTACTCAAAGGGTATCATCCAAATGTATCATTATCATGTGTCATTTGCTCTGATATATCCTGATATCCCAAGTTTAGTTGGTAGAAACCGCATGAAACTTGACACACCCATAAAACGAATGGTATTTCCCAATTATTCTCCCAAGTATGATATCCCAAGCAATATTTTTTTTTTAAATTGGCTCCCATTGTTATAACTTTTTTTAAAATCTTTTAAGCTATTAATCCATGGGATGGGATGGGCCTGCCATCCCAGGACTCCAGTCGGCCTGCATATTGGATCTCCCAGTTCCTCAAGGTGCCCGGTGATGTCATGGGAATAGCCTCCGGTGTCATCATGGCAATTGGAAATTCCTGGAAAAAATTGTGGGTGTTCCATTGCCACGTTTGAGTACTGGAGGGTAAGCAGACAAAGAAATCACATGGAAATTCCAACACTGTACAATATGTACCAATCACTATTTAATCTAATTGTGTATTATAGCATAAAAGATATACCCGTTGCCCAGTCTCAATCAATTTGACATTTGACCACTTCAGGATATCAAGGGTATTAAAATCCATCTCAAGAAATGGTGGTTATCATTATGTTTCCCATGCCACCCGCAACAATACGTGTGTGTACATATATATATATATATATGTGCGTGTGCGACATCATTCCATTTTCTATAGATACGGGATGCTGTACCTCAGTTCAGCACTTGTCACATCATCGGTCATGCAAATGCTGAGGGAGTTTGTACGTGGTAACTATTTTGCGGATATTATGCAAGTTCCGTTTGTGAAAGCATGCAAAATCAGTGGAGTAGATTCGTGCATCTTCTCCTGAGATGGCGATGGACAGAGAGAGAGAGATATATATATATATGTGCGTGTTCCAGCAATGCCGGGATGACAAGGGCATGGCCCAGGCCAGTAAATAGGTGATTTGATAAACCTCAAAGTTCGATGGGCAATCAAGTATTAAGTATTGATCATACTTTGGACCTTGGATACTTGTTTTACTGTATTTTGTTTGTATTTATCTACTACGTTTAACTTTTTTTATCAATAACATATCATATATAAGTATATATGTGTAACTACATAAATGCGCACATGTTATTGTATAACATGATATTTTCATTAGGGTACATACATGGATTTGCACGATCTACATACTTGGTGCACCCTGCGAGGTCTCAGTGATCGTTGGCTTGGTCATTTCACAGGTACAGACTGGCGAGGCCCAAGACATTGCGAGAGACCAACTGATGACAACTCCTTCAAAGATCATAGAGATGTGTTTAAAAACAACAATGCTATAACCCCCCAAAATGATAGAAAGCTACTTCATCACTATCTTTCATTCGGATCTTACCAAATTCCATATATCTTGGGGGTTGCTATACTGTTGTGATTCCAGGAGCCTGTGATCTCAGCCCACCTGGCGGTAGCAGTGGAAACCACCTTTGATGTGGTCTTCTTTGTGGAATTCGTCTGTCGGATTACGCCCCTTGGCCATTTTGTGTGTAAGGAAAATGCAGGTTTTAATGGGAATTTCCTAGCATGTATAAAAATGACTAAATCATTGCACACATTGTGTTTTTTTTGGCGATTTTCTCGGGAATAAATTGGGAAAATAATGGGAAGCAATCAGTTTTGCAACCAGCCACTTAAAAAATGGGCTGCTTTGAGCTGACCTATGAAGGGTGCGTGCCATCGAAAAGTGCTACTTGGTCCCACATGGTTTTAACATGCATGTATATGACCAACCACTTGCGATTCCTGAGATGCACATCCAACTATCAACGTCCTATGGGTTTTGTGAAAGTGGTGGGTGGCCCGTTTCCCTTGGTGGTGGAGTTGATTCAGTTGTCGATACTTCTCATCTGGTTTGGAAACATTCAAATCATCACAGTCAGTTCTTATATGGACCATATCTCACACAACAAGTGAAATGCTTGGTACAGACACATATGTCCATATGTCACATGAGTGCCATGTTTCGTTTGAAAGTAAACCATGACGGGATATGACGGGTGTTGGAGCGAGAATCGTATGATGGTTTTTGTTTATCAAGGTGGATGCAGACGTGTTTTGGTGAGTCGAAAAAAAAACGCTTACAAAACGGCGCCACAAATTGTGTAACTTCGTAGTGCACCGTCTCGTTTTTGGGTACCAATGGGCGGGCTTGTACTAGCTTGGGCTTTGTGCGCATAGAATCAGAATATCAATATAGTTGTGTTTGTGGACCAACAATGGCCCTTACATCCACTGCTGTTGCCAAAACAGTGGTAGAACTGTAGAACTCAAGCAAAACGCTGCATGGCGAAGGTGTTTTAGGTCGAATCTAGGAACGATGATTGCGTCTACGGGGAGCATGCCAATTCGTAAGTGGTCAAGAACCCTGTCTTTTACTGCGATGTATCCCACTTGGTTTTCTTTATCACCCATCCTGTAACAGCTGGAACGCACATGCCAGGGGTTGTTTGCTTTCCCGGCTACATCGTCCAGGACAGCACCTTCCAAACGATCCTATGCTGCTCGGAGAAATCTTGTTGACGTTCCGATGACATGAGCAACGTCCGGTTGATCCCTGTGCGGTTGATCCAAAATGTGTGATGTTCTCGGCATCAGAAAATTGAGTACAAAGTGGCCCTGAAATGATGCTTGTTATTACACTGCAGGCCACTTTTGAAGGGTGTTATGGCTGTTATGGACTCCTCCAACATGGGAGCCACTATCAGCCAACCAGTGGGTCCCGGGATGACTTGGGTAAAGGGTACTCAATACACTTGCAGGGGTCAGGGTACTGCTTTTGGTTTGCTCAATACACTTGCAGGAGCCAGGCCACAACTTAGAAGATCATGTTTGTTCGCAGTATGACTTCTAGCCGGACTGGTCGCGTTTGGTCTCAGGAATTGAATTTCACAATCTGATCAATCTGTAATTTGCTGCAAGGCGGATCTCCATAGTTGGCTAAGCTGGTTTAGAAGTAGATCAACTAGGATTCATGGTAGATGTAACATTATTTAACTGATACACACATATACATACATACATACATACATACAAACAAACAAACAAACAAACATACATACATACACACATACATACACACATACAAAAATTCACATAAACATACATACATGCATGCATGCATGTATGCATGCATGCATGCATGTATGCATGCATACATGCATACATACATGCACACCTACATACATCCATACATACATACATCCAAACATACATACATACATCCATACATGCATACATACATCCATACATCCACACATGCATGCATGCATATATGTAGACAAAAAACATACAGACATACAGACATACAGACAGACATACATGCATACATCCATACATGCATGCATACATACATACATACAATACATACACACATACAAAAAATCATATATACATACATGCATGCATGCATGCATACATGCATACATACATGCATACATACATACATCCATACATACATACATACATCCATCCATACATGCATACATACATCCATACATCCATACATGCATGCATGCATGCATATATGTAGACAAACAAACGTACAGACATACAGACATACAGACACATACATGCATACATACATGCATGCATGCATGCATACATACATCCATACATACATACATACATACACACATACAAAAATTCATATATACATACATGCATCCATACATACATGCATACATACAGACATACAGTCATACAGACATACATACAGACATGCATACATACATACGTTACATATTTACATTTGTTGAATGTGTATATATATTTATATTAGCATGATATATCTATAGTTCTTGATGTTTATAAAGCAAAGTAAATCGAAATTCTGCGCTGCGCCACGCTCTCATCCCAGGTTTTGGATCCACTGAACTGGGCGGTTCCTTGGGTCCATTTCGTCCTTGGATGACATGCATATTATATATATATGTGATAGTAGCAAGCCCAAAATAGATCGAAAAAGTGGGACACTTGGAAATATGTATTAAATATATTTAAAGATCATCTATTACCTCCTAGAAACACTTTTTTTTGGGGGGGGGATGGCTATAATGTACCTGAAGAGAGCTAGTAAATATATGTAAACATTATGTTTGAACATCAAGATCATAGAGGAGTATGGCCTTATAAGATCTATGAATCAAGGCGATTCGCTGCTGGTGAATGGGTGATTTGGAATGTCAGGAAGGGATTCCGGGCCAGGACCAAGATTTTTCAACGTTGCATCAGTGTGAATGACAGGAAGCAAACTTGGGAATCGGCTGACTCGCCGCCCTGCAACTGTCGATATTTTTGGTTCTTCATTCTGAAGATGACATGACAGAAAACCAGTTTTTTCCCCACCTGCCAGGTGAGGGTTGTTAGATTTTATGTCAGTTGCTTCCTCCTCGTCCTCCTCGTCCTCCTCGTCCTCGTCCTCGTCCTTCTCCTCCCTCTTCTCGTCCTCCTTCTCCTCCTCCTCCTCTCCTCTCTTCTCCTCTCCTCTCCTCGTTTCCTCTCCTCGTCTCCTCTCCTCCTGCTCCCTGCCGGACTTCAACCGCGACCATCCACGCCCAGTGTGCCCTGCCGGACCTCAACCACGACCATCCCCGCCCAGTGTTCCCTGCCGGACCTCAACCGCGAGTATCCCCGCCCAGTGTTCCCTGCCGGACCTCAACCACGACCATCCACGCCCAGTGTTCCCTGCCGGACCTCAACCACGACCATCCACGCCCAGTGTTCCCTGCCGGACCTCAACCGCGAGTATCCACGCCAAGTGTTCCCTGCCGGACCTCATGTAGGAAGATATGGGACAAAGAATGTGCAGAAGAAAGTTAGAAAGAATGTCAGAAAGAATGTCAGAAGATATGCCAGAAGATATGCCAGAAGATATGCCAGATAGAATGCCAGATAATATGCCAGAAGATATGCCAGATAGAATGCCAGATAGAATGCCAGAAGATTTGCCAGATAGAATGCCAGAAAATATGCCAGAAGATATGCCAGATAGATATGCCAGAAGATATGCCAGAAGATATGCCAGAAGATATGTCAGAATATATGCCAGAAGATATGTCAGATAGAATGCCCGAAGATATGTCAGAATATATGCCAGAAGATATGCCAGATTGAATGCCAGATTGAATGCCAGAAGATATGTCAGATAGAATGCCAGAAGATATGCCAGATAGAATGCCAGAAGATTTGCCAGATAGAATGCCAGAAGATATGCCATATCATATGCCAGAAGATATGCCAGATAGAATGCCAAATAGAATGTCAGAAGATATGTCAGATAGAATGCCAGAAGATTTGCCAGTAAGAAAATCTATAAATGTCATGGTGGGGATCACACGAAGTAAAGTAATTTTAATGCTTTTTACATTTTTCATTTTTGGAAGGCATTTAGAGTTAGAGTATCATTTTGTACTGCTTGAGCCAATTCAATATGAAAAACATGATTTTTCGTGCGGGCGAAATGGTCATTTTCTTTAAACACGCCGAGAAAAAAGTTTGGAAATGCCTGTTGATGCAGGAAATCCCACGCCCAAACGGCTTAGAAGCATCTTTCTCAACTCTGCCACAAGCATTTGGGAAGTTCTTCCAAAATGGAACTTGTGATGGAAGCATTTTGCCTCCACTGGAAGCTTCGCGCCCACTTCCAACGATTTTCGTTGGTTCCTCCATGGGATTTGTCTTTTTGGGCAAAAGCGATTGGCTTCCATTGTTTCAAGTTGTTGTTTTTTTTGGGTATGCGCAAACGTAACAACATATTCTATCAACGTAACATCAAACTTATGTTCGCCCACGTAAACAACATGTGCAAGCGTAGCAACATATTCTATGAACGTAGCATCGTTCGCACACGTTAACAGCATGTGCAAGCGTAGCAGCATTTTTTACGGTAGCATGCCACAGGACGTTATTATTCCCACCCCACCCCACCCCATCTCTAACGTAGCATATCGTAGCATCATGTAGGTGTGCAAGTACGAAGGAACGCTATTAGCCCCATCCCATCCCACCCCACCCATCTCTAATGTAGCATCATGTAGGTGTGCAAGTGCCAAGGAACGCTATTAACCCCATCCCATCCCACCCCACCTCTAACGTAGCATCATGTAGGTGTGCAATGGTGTGCAAGTGCCAAGGAACGTTTTTGGCCCCACCACACCCTACCCCACCGTATACCGTGACCGAATCATACCTTGCACAACATCGAAGTATACGACAGCAAAAAGTAACAACCCTTCTGGGACGGGGAGTCAGCCGATAGCCGCAAACTTCTAGCAACAGAAAACGGGCAGACCTGTTTTGAAGACCTCATTGGTTTTGACCTCCTTGGCTTTCGTTTTCCTTTCTTGTCAAGCCATTGTTGGATGAATGGACTTTGATGCTTGCGTTTCGAAACCTGCACGGTTGAACCGGCGTAGTGATGTTCATCTGATTTTGACATTGAAGGAATGCGGCGCCCTCAACTCAAAAAAAATCAGACGGCGTTGGTCCCGGGAATCATCCAATTAAAAATCATCTTGAGGTGGAAAACCGATGGGTTTAGGGCAGCTCTTCCAAGAAAGGCCCGCAGCAGTGCTGAGGACCTCTTTTCCGCTGCGGGTCTTCCGCTCCGCGCATCGGTGGGTTTCCTGGTCTACCCCGCACTACAGGAGAAGCGTCGCTCGACCGTGGACGTGGGGTCGCGTTTGGTGGGACGCCCAATCACAAACCCAAAATGACGATTTTAGCGATGAAAAAAATGATGTACATTGCAATCAGGGGATAACCTGTTTTCGATCATTTTCAGGTTTGTTCATTTGTAATTTTCCCACATGGTAGAATTGGGTCGGTTGCGTTATTTTATGTTGGGTTTCCTGCCTTACTGTAGCTGCTGGTTGGGCCAGACGAGTTGGGGTGAATTTTGAGTTTGGCATGGTGTGGCGCTTAGGAAATGTCCAGCTGATTCTTCTGCTCTTTCTCCCCATCCTTCGTTTCTTGAAACTCCTGCGGTATTTCGACACTCGGCCATGCTGACGGATGTGGCGATGTAGCTATGGTCATGCAGACAGGCAAGTATATAGATTGTCACGGATGGTGTTAGAACAGGTTAGAACAGTTCTTGCATGCTATGTCAGTTGATATTGGGGAAAATGGCAGTGCATGGTGTTAGATATGATGTGCTATACAACTGCTACATTCTACTAAGTTTCTTGTCATGTTAAGGAAAACTTCTTGCAGGAAGCCTGGTTGATGAACACCGCACTGATTCCAACGCTGGCACCAAAAGACATCGGTGACAAAGAGTATTGCTTGGCATGCGCTGATTCCTAGTCTCTACATGCGGCATTTGTGCATGCTATCCTTTTTGATCCTTTTTGTGTGTTTGATCGAAAGTCTAAACTCTATATAAACAAATTTCCCCTCAGCGTTTTCATAAAACGTAACGCCTCTGTTCCATGGAGTGTCATTTTATGAGTTATAATATATTTTACCGCTATATGATTTACCTTCTGGGCACAAAAATATGGCACGCCAAAACCTCAATTTTATTGCCCTCCAGGAAACCTTTCGTTTATTGATCCACGCTGCTCGCAATGCCATGGCAGCGCTACCGGTGCTCTTCTACATCATGGTGGTCATTACCTTGGTGGTCCCCACCTGAGTTTGTCTAAACGTGGCATGTGGCATGTGGTAGTAAATGCACACTGATTTGCTGATACAATTTTATACTTCAGGGTGATATATAGTGATATACATATATATGGACATGTATACATATATATATATATATGTGCATACACATATAACATAGACCCGGGCAAGCCGGCGGCGGAAGTTTCCCAAACATAAATGACCTATAGTTCAAAGACAACCTGTCCCGACCGTGTCCTTCCGTCGACACTCCACACCTCACACTGCACACTGCACTCTTCGCACTCCAAACTTCAAACTTCACACTCCACACTTCACACTTCTCACTTCTCACTGCTTCCTTCACACTCCAAACCTCACACTTCACACTTCACACTTCACACTGCGCTCTTCGCACTCCAAACTGAAACTTCACACTCCACACTTCACACTCCACACTTCTCACTTCTCACTTCCCACTGCTTCCTGCACACTTCACACTTCACACTGCACTCTTCACGCCCCACACTTCACACTGCTCTAAACCTACGTGCAACAAAAAAACACTAGTGCCAAAATGGAGAAAATCTGCTAACAAATCCAGGTCGCAGCTTTCATGCAGCCACTCCAAGACGATTTCCGAGATCCAGCTGCAAAAGACATTAGTATTACGAATGCAGCCACAGCACGAAGCAACCTTGACGCAGCCATTACAATGCGATCTGCAGAGACTGAGTTGCAAAACACAATAGAACTACGCGCAACGGCGTCGGAAATTGTAGCTCCAAAACCGGAT
>CAMXCT020000634.1:192456-228686 GCA_947184155.2 Cladocopium goreaui | reverse complement strand
CCTGCCGGATGGGAAAACACCATGGTAGTAGTAGTAGTAGTAGTAGTAGTAGTCCGAAACAAGAGTCAAAAGTATTATTCCCTGGCACGCTCCCCCTTGCGTCTGCCGGGGTCGGCGGATATTGACTGCTGGCTACTGGCTGGGTGCTGCTGTCTTATTCCCTAACGCGCTCCCCCTTGCGCAGCCGGGGTCGGCGGATAAGATAATATAATATAATATAATATAATATAAGATAATATAATATAATATAACATTATATTATATACATTATATATGTATATATATATATATACATATAAAAAGTAAGTCTCTTTGGGCCAGTAAACGTTTCCAAAAACCACTGGGATGAGAACTCGGTCACCGAGGAAGGGCACGGAGGACGCTGCAGATGCCGTGGATCACGAGCACCACGAGGCCGAGGAGACCCTTGGGGGTCAAAGGCATGCCCTGGGGATGGGGCGAAAAAAATGGGCCATCCCAAAATATTGAATTTTGACTAGATGAACCATCACAACTATTGGATTTTGACTAGATGAACCACCAAAAAAAATGTTTTTTGCCTATTTGAACCACAAAGAATGCGGAATTAAGCAATTTTGAAGCCATCAACAAATTAGGAGTTCGACATGGTGATTTTATTTATCGTTCAAATTGAGGTTTGTCCTGAACTTGGGAAGTGACATTACACAATGCGGTTCTGGAAACAAGTAGAAGTCATGAAGAGCAATTTCCACTACTCTGGTGATTGCGTTATGTCTTTAGCTGAACATAACTGAACATGACCTGATGGACTGCTGCATGGCAATTTTCCATGAGCCCCGGTTTTTCCGTTTCTTGTCCAAAATTTGGTGGTTATCAGTTCCTGACAGATTCAGCACCTTGCGATTCATTGTCCCAAAATACATCTAAGATTTTGCATTGAAGACAACATGATCTGAACCTAGGCCGAATATGAAGTCAAATTTGGATTTATTACCTCCTGAATCGTCCACTTAAAGATGTTGCCAGAATTAGCGATTCGTGGTTAGTACCTCGGGCACATCCCAATACATCCCAGTGTTTGAAGGGATTTCAACTGATTTCAACCAATTTCAACCCTGACTGAACTAATCTGTACTGACCAACATGTAGACGAAATCCATCGAAATCCCACAACCTTATCACTGAAGGACGACGAACATGAAGCCGAGGGCTCCCATGCAGCTGACGTACCCAGCCTCAGAGGGAATCTACCGCTGGGTGATGTCTGGATCCGAAATGGATGATGTGACACACGCCAAAATGGAACGTGGCCGAAGTCTGTGGCTTTGTGGGTCTTGTTAAAAAAGAAACCAGACTCGTGAAACATGGAATCCCCAAAATGAACATGTTCACTAAACTTCCATGCAAAGTCATTTGCTTGACGCTAATTTTCCGGCTCCATGTCAAATCTAATTGAGGAGTATAGGTGCAATGAATTCACATTCCAAGTATATGTGATTATATGTAAAGCATAAATAGTAGTCCCAAGTTCTATAATTAGCACCATATCGGCAAGCTGTTTTCAGTATCCTCCCAGACAGATTTGATAAAGGAATTCCTATTAATTCGGGTTGATGCTTTCAAACCACGTTGTTCTCATCCCTCCTTGAGAAGATACTCTCTTAATCGACGAGTTCCTGACTGACAAGCAATCATGTTAGGTTGTTTTGTTCTTCTTTTACATGAATTAACATTAGTTGTCATTAATATTCATTAGTTTCCATAGTCTTAAAGTCGACTAGAATTAGTTGACTCCACCTCCATCGTGAAAAAAAACTCACCTCAGACACAGCCATTCGTCCAAGGAGATCACACACCTCCAAACACATCGCTGCAGTGCGAAGGTTGGCGGCTTCTCTTAGCGCTTGGGGAAAACAGACAGAACCACATAGAACCACGGTTTAGTTCGTTTATTATGGTTACGGATATAAAGTGGTTCGCAGTTTTATTGTTTTTTTTTGCAAAGACTGTGTTGGACTTTAGCGGACCGAAGGATCGCAGTGTTGAGTTCAAGTGGGGGTCAATGTGTAGCCACAACATACAATGGAATATATACACACTATTCTTTAAGTGATTGAACGTGGTGGAACATCATACCATATCATACCCCCCTTTGTTAATTGTGGTATATCATTATCCTGGATATTTGCTACACAAATGGTGCCACTCCAACTAAACAGCCCAGAGATTCAACAAACTCCGATCTCCAGGCGCTTTCGATGGCTTGGAATGAGAAGACCAGTACTGCATTGCTGGGCCTCACGAATAATCTGATGGAGTCAGTTCGAAGCTGGGCCTGAAATGCTGAGGCTAATCCGGCAACTCGAATAGGGAAATCCGTGCCCCCTAATCATGCTTAAATATATAGATAAACACCAACCCAAAACTCCTGGTTTGGCATTAGATCATCATATTGTATCATATTGTATTATATCATATTGGATCATGGTATAGTGGGTCTAGTTGTTTGGGGCAAAATTGTCATTTCTCCTGGGACAATCATTTTCCAAACCGACTTGTTTCTTGTGGATTGATCTTCCCGTTTTCAAGGGGATGTTTCAAAATTCAAAACTGTCCTTTGTGAAGATCATCTTTTTGTTTGGTAGGAAACTATTGATACCTATTGATACCCTCTGGTTATTTAACATAGCTATGGAAAATGGATGATTTATAGTTGGTTTACCTATTAAAGATGCTGATGTTCCATAGCTATGTCAGTTTGATAACATCTATTGTCTATTGTGATATCATAAGCTTGTTTATAACGGATAACATCATAAGCTATTGTCTATATATTTGTTTGATAACATCTATTGTCATTGTCCATTGTGATATCATCTATATTGATATCAAAACTATTGTTTATAGTGATGAATCTTGCTGCGCTTCCCTGGATCACCCAGGAATCACAGCAGCTGAGTCCCAGGCGAGACGCGGACGGGCGTCGTTGAACCATGAAAAATGCTGACTTAACGAAGATAAATGGCGGTACAAGGGGGATAATATATATATATATATGTTGGATACATATATAAGTGTATATATATATACAGTGTACATATATATATATATATACATAAGTGTATATCAATGTGTATATATATATATGTATAATATATACATATACAGTACATATACATATATTATATTGTTATATTATTATGGTATTATATTATTATGTTATTGTATTATTATATTATTATACTATTATGTTTTTATTAGTATTAGTATCATTATGTTTTTATATTATTACATTATTAGTATTAATATTATTTGTTATTGTTAGTATTATCTATTATGTAATATATATATATGTATATTATGATGTTATATATCATCATCATCACCATCACCATCACCACCATCATCATCATCATCATCACCATCATCATCATCATCATCATCATTTGCCCTAGTAGAAAAATAAAACAACAGCAACTCGTACATATACTTCATTTTCAGGTGCACCCTGGAGTCGCCGAAAAGATGAACAAGTCATTTACAAAGTAATGTACAACTAGTTTTGACTGTTTGTTCAGTGTTTTTTTCTGCTCTATTTGCTTGTCGGTTATAGCATAGAACCTGGGATGTTTGGTGGATGATCAAGTTGATGTTTGGCCCTCTTGAACAAGGTGCCAAGTGAGCGGTGGTGTTCCAGATTTCCAGTCGAAAAGGGAGTCTTGTGCAATCATGGGCCACTTTGCAACCAATCTGTAAAGATTTGGGGGTGGGAAAAAACACTGTTAATACATGTTAATACCGTTAGTTGGGGGATGAACATCCATGAAGATCCATTTACCACTTATCTTGATGTTCACCAGGTTTCCAACATTTTGTCCTGTAGGACCCATATCAGAGCCAGGAAGGGCCGGCGATTCATCTGGAAGCGACTCCCACTTTGGAGTCGGGTCTCCCAGGAGAATTGGTGACGGAAAGGTGAGCAACTCTCCATTCGGGTCAAACTTCTCGGTTCTTGATGCTAGTTATACAGTACGTATAATAGTTCTATTGTTTTCTATTGCATTCTACTGTATATTCTATATATATACACACACGTGGATGATTAAGGTTATCTCCATGTTTGACGGTTCAAAAAAATATGGTTCACATCCCCAAAAAGCGACTTCCATCATTGCACTGGCCCTGCCAGGTTGGCTGGGCACCGCACGGGTGTTCGAGCTTTGGCAGTGGCGCAAGATGATTCCATGTGTGGCGACCGCACGAGTGATGGGTGGGAAATTGGTGGGAAACCATAGGGGCTATAGCCATTGGAAACCATAGATCAGTCGAAATTTCAGGACAACACCAGGTTGCCATATATATATATATATATATACGCAATATTCCAGAGCATCTTCTGTGGGGATATTCCCTGAAATTTCGCGATGTGTTCGGTACCTCGAGGTTCCTAAAATGGCAATAGACGTTCTTCCGCCACTGGCAGATTAGAGGTTCCCCCCATGAAAACCAACCAAGAAGTTGATAATAGTAAGTATACCAGATGGACCCCATGAGTTTTCCTTGGCAATTGGAATCCAAATATTGTGGGATAACCATACCCCATATACCATGTTTTGACCATGGCGCATGTATTTGCGGAAACCTTGGATGGGTAGCAACGACCTCGCCACGACGTCACTGTCAATGATGGGTTTGAAAAGGGTACTTATCCTAAATTGCCCCAGATCATCTGATTTTAGGTTGTCAATAATGGTTTTATTTAGACAGATGGCCCAGATGGCTGAAAATTAAGCCATCAAACCCAAAAACCAAGGATCAGCACATCCGATCGATCTAGATTGTTGGGGGGGGCATGGAATCAGTTGGGATCATTTGGGACCATGGTATAGCCGGAGTCAGCGTCCAATTTATGGGCGAACAACTTGTGAACCATTTGCCAACTGGGATGCAGGTGCATAGCCATTCCTATTTCTCAAGCTTTCCTGTAGGTCATTAGATAGCCAAATAGGGGGGTGGAGGAAGAATCTCACTTCATCTTACTAAAACTTTGTTTGCTTTAGGGTTCTATGAGGATAGCCGAGTTTGATCTTCTTTTTTGCTGGGTGTTCTATGTCAATGTCGCCCCAGGTTTATGTCCTTGAGTTCGGAATCTGTGAAGATTTGGAGTGCCTCTACCGGCCGTTGTGTAAGGACCATGCCGCGCCTTGTTCAAGAGCAGAGGGCGTTCTGGGTTGTTTTCACCATCTTGGTAACTTTGATAACACGATAGAACGGTTTCAGCTTGCATAATCCTATAGTAGTATGTTTGGATATCAGATATCAACAAATTTTCATGAATCATCAAACACCTGACATATCAGTACAGTCTAATATGATAAGACACAATATAATGCACATATATTGCACATATAATGATAAATAAATATGATATCTTCCACAATATGTATACACAAAATATCACAAAATTATACTTAAGTACCGTGTCCTTAAAGCCAATAGCGGATGGACGTTTAACAGAGATCTTCAGGACCAGCTTTGTACAGTTTCAATATTAGCAATACATGTACCATCTGGTTATTTAACATCGCCATGGAAAATCACCATTTTTCATGGGAAAAAACTCACTATTTCTATGGCCATCTAATTTTCCATGGCTAACTGTTAAATAACCAGAGGGTATCAATAGATCCAGTGGCAATATGGCCAACAGATTGCCAGCAGGTCCAACACACCTGGGGATGGCCTCGTTGAATCTCAGGTCCGGCTATGGCCTGTGTGGCTTTTTCATCGCCGGCAACGAGCATGTGCTGATTGGCACCAAGGTGAGGCGACATTCGGAAACAGTGAAAAAGGTCTGAAAAAGGCAAGGAGACGAAGGTGAGGCCTTTCTCTTCATATGTTCCAATGACTTTATCTTTATATAATTTATATAGTGTATTTTTTTTATGTATGTGTTTATGTTTCATTATTAGTGTTTTTCTGGTTTGAATTGTTCGACTGGAAGCTGCACTCGATTTCTTCCGGCTCAC
Organism: Cladocopium goreaui; assembly: GCA_947184155.2. Lineage (NCBI taxonomy): Eukaryota > Dinophyceae > Suessiales > Symbiodiniaceae > Cladocopium > Cladocopium goreaui. Next base: position 222,675 of record CAMXCT020000634.1, on the reverse strand, counting down.
CTTGAGCATTGGCACCGTTATCGAACGCAAGTTATGCCGTTACCATGTTTGATCTGTGTCCATCGTTTATAATAAGTATTTTATATTTATGCATCAAAAAATTGCGGATTCGCATTTCTGATTTTGACTATGGAGCGGTGCTCCCCTGGGATTCCTTTGATATTCCAACATGCAAATGTTGATGATTCATCAAAGGGCAAATCATGACCTTTGTGACGGTTGTGACGTGTTCCTGGCAGGAGGGCAAACTGGAGCTATACAATATCCAGCTTGGGGAGCCTTTTGGTTGAAGCAAATCCACTGGGTCACTGGAGGTCCAACCTGTGTCCAACCAACTGGGGTGGGTTTCCCAGGTCCCAACCAGTGGTACTGCGTCTTCGCCTGGGAGTCTTTGTGATTTTAATTCCAAAATAAATGGCCAAGTGATGCCAAGTGATGCCCCAAGAATCTGCAAATCGGCATTGTGAAATGTCCTGATTGTTCCATCATGCTCCATCCGCATGTTGGAGCCAGGCTTGATAAATCTGATTGTTGAATCGACCTAAAACCGGCCATTCATCCAGATGGTTATTGACTGATCAACCTTATTGGGCCCCCAAGATTGTTGGTTGGAAAAAGTGATTAGTCTCTTGTGGGACCATTGGTACTCCAATGACTTGACAAAGTGACAAAGTCTAATATGCCAATTATTATTATTATTATATATATATATCTATATATACATACTGATACATGGCTATGTTTTACCCATTCAAAGCAATTTCCATATCATTGTAAATGGCCATCAATGGTGCCACCGGTCGTTGAACAGCCTTTGTTTCCTCCCAGGCTTTCGCAGAGTGTGGAGGCCCACAGTGGAGCCGTCTATGGCTTGGCACAGCGGCCCGATCAGAAAGGTGCGGTGCGAAACCCTTGGGCTTTCGTGAAACAAACGGCTGAATTTCATGGTGAGTACTCTCTGGATATTTAACAGTTAGCCATGGTATAGATGGCCCATAGAAATAGATGGTTTACCTATTAAACATGGTGATTTTCCATGGCTATGACAAATAACCAGATGGTGATGCCTGAGTAATATTAATGATCCCCATTAATGGTGAGTACGTGATTATCATTTATTAATTTTATTATCACATGAATATGGTGTTATAGACATAAAATATGATAACAATCATGGTGAGTAATGGGGATATGATATGATATGATTACAAAACCAAGTAAGTATGGTGTGTATATTATTTATAAACATTGCGATTAATGGGGATATGACATGACGTAACCAAAATAAGTACATGAGAAAAATGTGAATATCAGATTCATTCAATGGACATTTAATACAACTTGGATATCGGTAATTAAACATAGATGAGGAAAATAATCATTTCTAAGGGCTAAATCGTCTATAAATGGGCAATTGTCCATAGCTATGTTAAATTAGCAGATGGTGTATATATATATAATTATATATAGTGATAGTCATCTTGGACTAGATGGAATATTGAATTGTTCATGAACTCTCAAAACATCCTCACCCAAGTGGGAATCTGTTTGAGAATCCCATATATTCCATTTACCATCTGGTTATTTAACATAGCCATGGAAAATCACAATTTTGAATAGGTAAACCATCTATTTCTATGGGCCATCTATACCATGGCTAACTGTTAAATATCCAGAGGGTACTTGGATGAGAATCATGCTTTTCATCTATAAATGGCTCCGACATGGTGAAGTTCCTAACTATTTTCCATTGGACACCAGTCCCACTTAGATGGGCGGACATTGTTTTTTGATGACTGAGTTGTATCACCTTCGACATGATAAGCCATGAATAGCTCAGTGATATTGATCAGTTAACCTGGTGCCATAGAGCCAGCCTTTGCCCTCCTCCTTTGCAGCGAGGCTGCGTCAGCTGCTCGGCGGACCGCACCTTGCGTTTCTTCGACTTCGAATTTACGAAGGTCCCAGGGCAGCTGGGTTCATCCCTGGAGCAGATGAGTTAGATGCAAAGTGATTGCTCAATATTATTGTTAGATTAGATGAGTTAGTTGAGTTTGAATCATCTTCAAATATTTTCAATATCATCAAATATGTATTGTATCTATCATCCGGTTACTAGCCATTATCTCAATCAGCGACTAGTGGTACCGCGATTTAACATTTACATACCTACAGCGTTTTGGAACCCGATAGGGTTCCAATGCACATGCGTTGACACAGTTGAATGATCATTTTTTGCGTTCGGAACTGCTGTGGTCAACCCCCGGCATAATTGACACGGAAAATCCACATATGGACTCAGCGGACAGATTCTAAAACGGAAATTCCATATAGTCTATAATGTCTAGTCTATAACATCCTACAACGTCACCTTTGAGCCTACACAAACATACAACATGTATAACATCTGTCCCAGTGAACCCCCGTTACGGCCCGCCCCTTTCATCCCCAACAGGGTTCCGCCGTTCCACGCAGGGCTCCAGCAGCTCAGTGAAGCTGCTGGAGCAGACGGAACGGTCCACAGAACTACCAGATGAGTTGCTGGCGGTGGCCTACTCACCCAACAGCCACTGGAAAGATGGTGGATTCGATTGGAGTCCCAAAAAGACGGCTATCGCATCAGGACACTGTCCATGGTTAAATGATGTTAAATGTTATATTATAGATCTATATGCCATACATACATAATTGATCATAATTGGATATTTACCTACATGGCTGGGACATGCTGGGACCATGTGGGGCAAAACATATCACAATATGTCACAATAAATGTCAAAATGATGCGGCTCATACTCAGCATGGAGCATCTCGCAAGGTAAATACATCAATGTCGCCCTCTTGAACCACACTGTGGTGGTGCTCTTTGAAGATTCGTCACCTGGCAGACTGGTCCCAACTCAGCAGGGCTGGGAAATCCTCAACGAGGCTGGGCATTTCACAGGGAATGTGATTTTCCCAGCAATTTTCCGTTGCCATGTTTGATGACACCAGAGGCCACTGTAATCCTCGAACTGTTTGTTGATTGCGATTCGCATAAATCTGGAGTTCCACGGCTTGAAGCAACATTTAGATGATCCAACATCTGACCTCAAACCGTGCCCTGAGACCCCACAAAAATGACTTTGCGGGGCCAGTGAACCATAGGTTTGACCTTTACCTCATTTGTTCAATTTCGACATCCCCTTTCTTCGTGATGAATTCTCCACGTCTGATGTTGATGGTTCATGGTCAGAACTCAACTATTGATTTTCACGGTATGTTATCGATGAGAGTTAGAACATCTTACAACATTTGTTCAAAGCTGAATTGTATCCCATGTTTTGGTGACTATTTCCACTATCACAGTAGTCACCGTTTTTCTTCGTTAAACCATTAGTTCAACCATGATCAAACCACCATGTTTCTTGTTTTTTCGGTTCCCAGTGGTTTTTTCCCACCATCAAACCATAGTGGAAAACCCACATTTTTTCCACTCATAGAATTGGATGATGGGAAAATTTACAGGAAAGCCCAACCAATTTGATGGTAAAAACCCATGGGTTTCCGGTTAAGATTTTCCCGACTAAACCAATCCAATGATCCACCATTTCTGTTGCTTCAAACGACTGAGGTTGAAGTTTTATCTCTCCCTTTACGGTCACCGTTTACCGGTGATGACACTGGATGTCTCGGACGACTCGCAGCTCATTGCCTCGGGCTCGGCGGACAAGAACGTGAGGCGCATGTTGGAGCCGAGATGTGTGGGTTTTAATGCGGAGGAATGGGGATTTCACATGATTTAACATGATTAAACATGTTTTAAACAAACCATACTAAAGCATACTAAAGCATCATTTTTTGTTTAGTTAGCTAAGTTGGTTTAGTTAGATGACTAATAAATTAATAAATGCTAATAATTATAATATAACTAGCGTATATGGATGCTTATTGTAGATATATCGACCCAGTTAATGTGGTTATATACTAGCAAACAGCACTGGGTGGGCAGCACCCTGAAGAGTTTCGGAGGGTATGGTTGTGACTATTTGAATCCTGAACATGTAGCAACAATCATGGGGATATGAACCAAACCAATTGGCGAGCTAAGAACCAACGATAGTTTGGTTGCAGCCAAAAAGCAAAAAACAAAAAAAAACAAACAAACAAGATGGGGTCATGACAAACCCAGGTTTCACAAATTCCGTCGTCAAATTCCTCTTTGGTTCCACTGGAGTGGAATTGCATCAGCAGATTGTCGCTTTTTGGGGCTTTAGTTGATCCCCTGATTATCAGCCAGAGCTTATTATATAGATAATTCTGGGCTGACATTGAACCATATCCAAACTTGTTTGTAATGATGTGTATTACGTTGATCAATTTTGTATAATATATACATACATATATATATATGTAATTATACGTGTATATAATATACAATTATACATACGTATATGTTGTCCAGTTTGAGTCTTGACCAACCAACTGAAGTGCTTAAAAAACACTTGAAACGATAGTTTCATGGAGGTCAAACTGGCTACCTGAAGATGGGATGGCTGCCCCAGGTCTTGATGGTTGAATCCTTTGTTGTTGGTCAGATCCACGACTGATTGAGGTTAGAACATGCTCAATGTCCATTCATTGTTGGATGTTGGCTACTGCTAGATGCCCAATGAATTCTATATCATTTCCCTACTGATGGTTAACTGGTCCTGCATTGATTCAATTGATGATTAGATATCTATGTGTTGTTGGGCAACACCTGGCCCATTGAATTCATTGAATGTTAAGTTAACTTTGACTGTGAACTGTGTCAAATACATTGCGTTGTTTTTCAAGGTTGAAGATTTGGCAAGGAACTCCTCGCTTGTTCATGGTGAAGTTCCCCTCCTTCAATTCTTCCATGTTCACGGACTTTTGTTGACTAAGTCTCCTCTAGCTGATTGTATTCATATATATATATCAAACATAAACATTAAACATATGCACATCCCGAGCTTTTGCTGGTTCAATTCTTGTTCAAAAGATAGGATGCAAAATGGCGGCTTGTCCAAGCCATGTTCGCCCAGCAGGCTTTGGAGCACGCAGTTTGGCAATTGCTTACGATCATTGAAGGCGCACAACGAGTCAGTGATGCAGGCGACATCAGCCGGGCCGTGGCCTTGTGTAACTGTCCTAGGACGCACCTGGTGTTGCTTTTGTGTGGCTGTGACTCGAGATTTTAAGATCCAGTATCCGAAACATCCCAAAAGATCTGTCACGCAATCTGGGAAGTTCTCCATCTCACTGTCACTATTCTGTGGTGATTGGTCCCTATGAATGGGACATAATGGGACCATGTTTTGAAGATCCACATCCATTTACCAACTCTTTTGGTGTCCACCAGGGGCTACCAGCGGCTTTGACCCACATTTGTTGCAGAAGGTGTTTGCCACCAAGTGTTGCTGTGTGTTTTGGCAATGGTTTCTCAGAAAGCTTGACACCACCGACCAAATTCGACATATTATTTGAGAGATGCCATTGATGCCATCAAATATTACGGGCAGCGTTATTCACAAAGGTTTTGCCGTGCCAATAGAAACGTGTGAACGTGCAGATACCAGTACGTTTGTGTTTATGTGTTGTTTGCGCACAATTGTATAATTCGATATAATTCTATATAATTATTCTTGTCAGGACTGGATTTGTTGTTTGATTTCCACAATTACAGTCTGCAGTCCATGCGACAGAGCATAGACCATGGCCACTAAGTAATTAATTACTCATATATATATATAATTATATATATGATGTGTATGGGCATGTTTTAATTGCACTTGAACACTCATCCAGTAGATGTTACCTACTTGTATACTTATCATTATCTTATCATTATTCGTGTCTTCTTTTAGGAAGAACAACAATTCCGGGTCCATGGATTAACCCATACCTATCCGCTGGCTGCAGGTTCGTTTTCTACCTGGGACCCGCTATTTGGCAACCGCTGGCCGTGATCACATGTTCCTTTGTCAAGTGTCAAGCCGTTAGGCTACTTTCGGAGCCGCAAATGTGTGGTCTTTTTTTTTGCACCAATCATTAATTGTTACTATCATTATTATTATAATGATTATTGTCATTATTACTATATATATATAGAGATTGATTGATTGTAATGTCAGCTGCATAATAGTAAACCCCCACTAAATAAAATATTTTTTTAGGAAAATCCAGGGGGGGGTCAGCATTCCAATAGTAAAGTCTTGGAACCTTATAGCTGGGATCATGATATGTATCTGATAGATTATCCATGGTTTTGTTGGGTTTCTGAAAGATTCTGAATGGATTTGGTTGGGTTTCTGATAGATAGGGTATGGATTTTGCATGGATTAGGGTTAGTTTCTGTTAGATTCTGCATGGGTTTGGTTTGGTTTCTGTTAGAATCTGCATAGGATTTGGTTGGAAAAAAATTGGAGTTGCGGAAAAATGTTTCTACTATTGACAAGAGATCACTATTGGCTGGGCAACATTATGATATTAATACCTATTAGATATTGTATTATTACATATTATTATCAAACACAACCATTTTTTTGGGGTCCCATGCTCTCGATCCGTCCCATTTCTGCCTAAAGCTGTTGGCTCGTTGAGGTTTCTTGCGCCTGGAAAAAATGCTCGGCAATCTTGGAAAATCATCATCCCACATATAAAGTTGCAAGTAATACATTTTCCAAAGAGCAAGGACATATCCTTGTTGCCAGGATTTGAGCAACTTTATGGAATGGTTCGGATTGAGCGTTTCCTCTCAGTTGTTGTCCTGAAGGAAACCTTCCCTTCATGTCAGATCATGTTAAATTCCAATTGTTGGCAAAATCCTCACTCATTCATCATTTCTCTTGATCCAGTTGTGTTTAGCTATGCTATGAAACATACATGTCATAGCTCCCCAGGCTCCCCTCCCTAAACGTTGATGCTAAAAATACCCCCGCCATGTGGCGCCCGGAAGCTGAGGTTGAAACTTTGGGACTGCGACAGCTACGAAGTCATCAGCACCTTGGCAGGTCACGCCACTGAAATCCTGGCCATGGCCCTGTCGCAGGCGGATGGGTGGGTTAGGCCCTCCGGTGTCATCAGACGTGTTTTTTTTTCGAAAATCCTCCGGTGAAGATGTTTTTAATGAGGATCTAGTGGGAAAACCATCTATAAAATGGGAGACTTTATATATGGCCATGTTTGATTATCGGAGGGGATTTATACTGTATGACAGGCTTTTCAAGCATCAAAATCTCTGGTATTCCCATTCTTTATTCGGCGGTTTTCACGGTTAAATCCCCGATGATTCCGTAGGAAATGATGGTCGTAATTGGTGGAGGCTGTGGAGTTAAAGGGGGATATAAGGAACTAATTTATGGACGTGAATGGAGTTTATAAACCAACAATCATACAAAGGTTTTGGTTTAAAACATCCATATCACTCAAATTTTTAGCTTTGACATTCGGAAAACCCGCAGATTGGGGATCTAAAATTTGTGGTGACCTCAAACAACTTCACCATAGATGGTCGGAGGCAATCCTGAAACGATGAAAGAAATATATATATATAGAAATATCTTTAACCGGGTCCGGATTCACTATAAATTCTTCAACATGTCAAGACAAAATCTCTAGAGATGGTTGTGGCTCGGACGTTGATGATGTTGTGATTTATAAGATTTGACGATTTGATATCGAAAACTAAAGTATAATGAACAATATGTTGTAACCTGTATTGTGGATATGGATGCACTAATGCGCCAATGTTAGACAGTTTCTTCAAAAACAACCCACCAAGACTCGACGTTTGTTGAGTATGAGTTGGCAGGACACCAATAATTCGAGACATACACAACGGGTCCCAACCATAAGATAAACACTGTTTAATTGCAGCATCTAGTGGCTGCTTGAGGCATAGGAAAAAAATATGTTGCCCTGGATCTTCTAAAAAATGATTGTGGGACTTGTGTCACAGTATTGTGCTTTCAATGAAAAAAACTCTATTCAAAAACGGTCCACAACCATTTACAGAAATTAAAGCCAGTTTCCTGACAACTTGGGTTACGGAGCCCTTGGGTTCCGCCACTGTGGGCCACAGGATGCCGCTTTCATCATCACTGCTGGAAATGACAAGCAGATCCGGATGTGGAAGCGCACGCAGGTGCCACCAGGTAAGTAAGTGGTTTATAGTTTATAACTTATAACCCTTACTATACAATTATGTATATATATATATATAATTATATATATACATATATTATATAATATGATAATGGAACTGCACTTCCAAGTTGGGCCAAGGGTACCGATTTAACATCGTTCCGGAAGCCATGGCCCATTTTGTTCGCGATTCACCGTGATGAAAACGGGTGATTTGTCATGCCGCCGCGTTTGTTTATTGGAGATTTGGGGTCAATCCCATCAACAAACCTGGTTTTTCAGGGATTCCGTTGCCAGGTTTCATTGCCAGAGGGGACCATTCCCTTCATTGTAGGATGTCCACTAGGTACCAATACCATCCAATACCAAGATTCATTGCTGTAATTTACGAAGTGATGTGTTCTACCAGTTGTTACATACAGCGAAGGTGATTAAGGATTTGAACTAATCTATTTGATGGACAGCCTGTCAGCAAAATTACAATTCACTTGCCACCACTGGTTCTTGCAGACACATGCCAACACCATGTCATATGTGTTGTTGTCGGATTTGTCATCCCTCGTTGCGGGTCATGTACTTGCTTCTGCCCTTTTATATAGGGTTGCAGCTCCCAATCGTTTGCCGCTCCCAATCACCAAGTGATCATAGATGGGACCATCCACGAGCGCCAATTTCCAGCGACCTCAAAGGATCCCATCTTACCACGGTGTTTTTGATGAGCAAAATCATCCCTGCAGTCACTGGTTTGTGGAATGAGTTTGCCCATCATTCCACCCATTGGACGTCAGAAAAGTCGCAAAACATCCCCTGGATATCCATGGGCCATCGATGGCCATTCCATTGGTTGGACACCTGATTTCCTAATATTTGATGGCCATTCATAGTTTTATGATATTTTATGATATGTTATGAATATCATACCCTCCAGTAAATTATCAGATTTTAGAGTTCAACCCTGCCATTCATAGGGGGGGGTTGGAAGATGAGTTTCAGCGCGGAGCTTGGCCCCAGGAGCAGCTCTTCTTGTCGGAGGAACGGGCCAAGGAGCGAGCTTTGGACTTTGGACAGTCGATGCTTTGAGGATTTAAAGATAAAAGACAGGTCTTTCAACATCAGAAAACAGGAGTCAACCAATCCAAACAGATCAACTAGTTTAATCTATTCTATTTGATGATTGTATATTGTACATATGATATTGATTGATACTGTGTATGTGATATGTATAATTTTAGAAACAATTGACTCATTGAAACATGGATGTGTTGACAATTGAAAAAAGTGGCAGTAGATATGTTTAACAGATTGCTGTCAAGCACTCACAGTGATTTATCATTTTATGACTATTCTAAAAACAAATGTCCCAATCAACTAGTCTGGGTTTGATGGTTTGAGCCATAACAAAATATGGGTGGACGCCCCCACAGATTTGACCATCAAAAATGCTGGTTTGAACCAAACATTGGCTTTTTCATCAGCCACACGTTTAAAATCCACAAACCTGTTTTAACATGTTGCATATAATGTTTTTGGTTTTCTTTTCAGATTGATATACGGCCGGTTTATTGTGGTTCGAACCATCAACAAAGTTTGTTTTCAAGCGCACACACACAAACTTGTGATTGACAATCAACAAGACATTTTTTTCAACCCAGCAAACACTTGCTTTTCAGCACCAAACTATGTCTCTCACCGCCCGTGTGTTCATGCCTAGGACATGGGAGGTTCATGATCCAAATTTGTGCTTCCATCATGAAATCATGTTGGTGTCAAGCACAAGAACAATGTTGTTATCATCAAACAGGGGGTGCCAACCACTACTGCAGTACTTGTCCCATCAGCCAGGAGTTGGAAGATCAATTTGAACAAGAAGTGGAGAGAGAGGCAGCCGAGATATGCCGGGGATAGGGGCAACATGGAGCAGATTCTGACCTGGCGATGGAACAAGTCCAACGCTTGCCTGATTCGAATGCCATCCTAGGCTCCTGGGGTAAATTAACATCGACTTTGCCATGAGTTGGGGGTGCGAAGATGAATTTCCACTAAACATATAGAAATATATAAACACATCTAAAACTTGAATATGTTCAGGGTCTATGTTAATTCACTGGAGGGTGTATATGTAGTTTAATTCATGACTATGATACCGTTGGATACTGTGCCCTTCAATGCCATTCATATCAAGTGTTGTTTCCAATCTGCCCATTATTTCATCATTGACTTTCTATCAAAACCAGGAAAAGAAACACATGGTGAAAGCTATTGTAAACATATGTAAACCATTGCTTAAAAATCAGTACTTAAAAAAACTCATTGTTCACCATACCATTTTTTGATCGCTATAGTATTTCCCATGTTTCAGCATCTTTAGACATGACAAATCCCACTTGTGTAGATCTCAAATGTAGTCAACGGGATTTTAAATCCACCCATAATCAATGGTAGTTATATACTCTTACCCATATCCATTTGACTTTGCTTTCTTTAGCAGAATTCAATCTCAACATTTAACCATGGTCACCCATTCCCGTTGTCGCAGAGGTTATGCTGCTTGCTCTCCGTATCCACAAAACAATAAGGCAAAAGTCAGACCGCCCAAATCTGATCCATTAAATCAAACACCCAAAACATCATCAGAAACCAGTCTGACAGTGGAGTATAAGAGTTATAACATGTTATAACATCCAGATTAACCAGGTACAAGCGTTGTACAACCTCCATGGGACCCATGGTACAACGGTTGGCACCAGGATCTGCAGGCTACCGCTGCCCCGCGCCCCTCACGGCGCACCGTGGAGAGCGTTGGGCGGCCTTGAGGGCTGGTAGGACGGATGGGGGAAATCCTCCAGATACATGCAGATGTAGAGGGAAAATGGAGAAATCATGGAAAATCATACCAAAAAGTTGATTGGTGTGTGAGTTTTTGTGTATGTTTGTACTGGATTTGCGGCTTGAAGGTGCTGTTTAAAATCATTGCGTGTGCGGACACTGGAGAACCTGGACTTTTTTCGGTGTCGAACATATTGGGAGCCGACAGAGACCTTGGTTTTTAGCCGACAGAAGATCTGCACGGGTAATGATGAGTTGAAACCACTCAGAATTAGCACAGGCGCGAATCTAAATTCCAAGGACCTCTACCTATAGATGAGGGGAAGGGGACCTCAAATCACCATTCCATGTTGGTGATATATTGTATTTGAATCAGACTGTAAATCGGCAGGTGTTAATCTAGTGTTGTCAATAGTTCCTTTGTCTTTGGGTGTTTGGTGAAGAGACCAAGATTACATACATGATGAGTCTATCACTGTCGGGAGTGTATGCTGGCTGGGAATGCTACCTGCGTGTGGATATGATATGATATGATCTAGTCACCTAGTCTACAGATTTGTTTACATCATTGAATTATATATATATATATATACATATACATTGTCACATATATATATATACGCTAGTATATATCAGATATACATATTACCCGTTTGTATATGCAATATAGCCCCAAGTTCGGGCAGACATCGGATACGTCCTTCTTGTCCCAGGTCCGGACCACTGAACGGTTGATGGCCCCTTGGAGAGTAGGACAGTGGATGGAACATATGTATTTGCCTGGTAAAATACAAGATGAGTGGTGCTTACTTCCTAGTTGATTGGATCTAAGTTCGAAACTTAATATTGATGTGTATATCGTATGTATATATAATTATATATATACTGTATATATATATACATATATATATATATTGTCATGATATGTTTTTCTGATTTGCTTGAAGGGTACATCAGGTTGGCTGTGGTTTCATCCCTGGCAAAACTGTTCCAGAATTGTACATGTGTATGTATATATATATGTACTATATACATATCCAGAGCATCCATTGCCTTTATTTGTAATGTATCAGTAAACCAGGCCCAGGTCAATGTACCATTGGATGTGTGGTAATCTTTCACCCTTGCTAACGAACCTCAACCTCTTGGCCGTTTGATCGGGATGTGCCATATCAGTTGCAATTCTTTTTTTTTATCTCTTTTTCTTGATCAAACACCCTAAATAACTCAAGACTTCTTCTTTTGTTTTTAAACCAACACCCGAGGTTGACATTGTTGCAATTCAACAGGTGGCACTTGCGCATCGGCCAAACAATGGGCAAAACTAGGGGGTAAATCAACCTCCACCCATGGATGTCCCTTACCTGCTGCTTGATTTATTTATAGAGGGATTGACGATGGCAAACCCCTATAATAAGTGATTCCAAAGCGATTTGCGAAAAGACCGTCTTTTTTTTGCACCTTCAATGTCGGAAGTGGATGGCACATTAATGGCACAATCATGTACAATAAAGAGGTAGGTTTCAACGGCCGTTGTTTCCTGTCCGGACGGGCGGCCTGAAAGTTCAGCCAACCCAATGGACCATCCCGTGATGCTCAAAAATGTGCAGGGTCCCCCCTGTATAGTCGGATTACCCAGGGCTTCCTTTCTAAGAATATTGGCCAAAATTATAATGATCCCCCCAAAATGGATGGTTTGCTACAGTTGACTGTCACAGAAAACTACCCTAGGGCCTTAGGGTAAACTAACATAGATGCGGAAAAAAAAACACACCATGAAATGTGTAGATCATGTTTCTAGGAAAACCGATGGGTTTTCCACATCTTTCTGTAGGTTTACCATAGTTGTGATTCCATCCCTCGCTGAGGAGGTGTTAGACGAGGCCAAAGCAGCCGAGGAGCCTCATATTTGGGCTCTGGGCGACCCCAGGTTCTGGCAATGTTTGTGGCAAAAAGAGTGGAAGAACCTCTGGATTTTGGATGATTTTGAGGCATAAACTCGGCATAAACCATAATATTCAGGGCAAAACAAGGCATCGAGTGAAGCATAGAGTTACCTTCATTTGACAAGAGATCATTTTTTGACTGTTGCCCCCTGCGAGGAGCAGCTGGAAGCGGATGGAGTGGATCCGCAATCGATCGCAGAGGTTGGGCAAGGAGCAAGTTCTCGGGGGTTGGTGGTCAAAGTGGGGTCTGAAATAGGGTACCCCCAATTTTCCAATGGATTATCATAATTTTCTCCATTTAGATTGCCATTTTTGGGGGGTATACCGCATTTTTTAGACAGAACCAAGTGGACCTTCTTTTTTTGGCTGTTGGATTTGCACAGGAAATACCACGCTTTACCACTGTGATAAGTTTATGATATATTTTTGATCCCTTCCCCTAAGAATTTTTAACACCCCCAGAGTCACCATGGTGAAGGAATCAAACCACCGTGATTTATATATTAATAGGATTTAATAGGTGATTTACTATTTATATACTATTTATTATTGATATTAAACCAGATGTTAGTAAGGAATGAAACTACAGTTAAACTTTAGTAATGAAAACACCATATATTTGGGATCATTAACCAATGCTGGTCTTTGATATAGGTAGATGGGATTGATCCAGATTGGTCACCAGAAAGATCAGCCAGTGGCCGAGCGACGTGATGGGCTATGTCTATAGTTTTCGCAAAGCTATTCGGATTATATATAATATTTTATATATAGTACATACATATTATATATGATATACATACATATAATGTTATATTTTGATATATCTTGTATATAATGTATTATGATAATATATATATATATATATATATATATACATACGTATGCATGAAAGAAAAATGATAATTTCATAATGACAGAATTTGATCCTTTCTTTGAGAGCAGAAACGAGCGGCATGGAAGTGCAACCTGCATATCTTTTTCAACCTTGTTCAGGAGCACGGCACCCCTGTGCGCGAGCGATTGCGTACATTAACACGTTGATTCTTGGCAACAGAAATCCGGATTTTCACTACCAGTGGGCATTCAACTTTGAGAATGTTGGGAACCCCCTCAAAATCCAATCATTTATCATCGATTGCAATGTATTGAAGTGTTGGATTATATTAGCATTGCTTCTCTGGGACAAAGCATGACAAACCTGGATCTTTGGTTTACTTGTGCTTAGTAAATGCTTCGCAAGACTTGGCATCTCATATAAAATTCCATCTACATCACCACCTACATGTATCCAGCTTGCTATAAGCAATTTCTTGATTTGAAGGATCAACGATGTTCATTCCTTCCCAAGGGCGACGCCCCAGAATTTCTGCTGGGTTATTAGAAATGGTGGTGTGTTTCAATTCCACTGGCCAAAAACACTGGATTTCTATGGATTTCTCACATGTTCATACATTTTCCCCAGAATATGGGTTTTTATTAAGGCCTTTAAACAAGACATGCACAATCGATCGTGGAATGGCTCAGGAACTCCAATAACATCTACGAAGTGCTCTTGGCCTTGCCCTTCTCCCATGCGCCCCGTCGTGATTATGGAGCGATGGAGCCAAGAAAATGGAAAAAACTGCAGGAAATGATGGATATCCATGGTTCTTATACCGTGAAACCTGGGGCTTTCCTGTACATCTTCCCCTGATCCAATTGTGGGAATTATATATATATACATATTATCATAAAAAAGATATAGTGTATATTATATAGTAATTATATCATATGTATGATATAAATATATATATATATATATATGTATTATACACATAGATACAGTGTATGTATGTATGTATATATATATATATACATACCTCCCTGAATTTTGGGAACCCCGCAGTTGAACTGTGTCTTGTAATCCTGGAGTGACAGATTGGTGAGTAGCTAAAGGTGATCCTAGAGGTGGGGAGTGGTCATCGAAAAATGATGAACCTCACTTGGGTATCGTTTGAATCACTATGAAATGGATCCAACTGTGTGGTTCATGTGTTTGTTTTTTTGTTGGCATGTGTTTTACATACAGATGATCAGGGTCCACCTTGCTACTAAGACCCCCAACAGCCCGCCACAGGCATTTCTCCCATTCAATATCATTTATGGAGTTTGGTGGCAACATAGGCACCCCTCAAACTCAGTAGGATGTTGGCCACATCGACGAGAAAGAAGGACAGCATGGAAACCATGAAAACCCCTCTTTGTGCGACCTTTGAGAACTTTGTTTGAGAGGGATATTAGACAAGAATGGAAAAGGATCAAAAGATAGAGTTTACCATCTGGTTATTTAACATAGCCATGGAAAATCACCATTTTTACTAGGTAAACCATCTATAAACGGGCCATCTATACCATTGCTATGTTAAATAACCAGAGGGTAGTTGCCCCGATGAAAACTAAGGCCATACTCAGAGGTGGCATGACCCAAGTTGTAGATACTCTGGTGATTCAACATAGCTGTGGAAAATGGATGAACATGGGCCCTTTATGAATGAATTACCATATGATTTACCTGTTAGAAATGATCGTTCTCTATAGCTATATTAAATTACCAGAGGGTGTTTGTATCCAGCACTACTACCGTGATGATCTCTGAAATTCAGAAATAGATGCGGAATATATCCCAATATATCGCAACAAATTCTGTGCCATTCCAGTTTCTTTCTATATTTCCTGGCTAAATCACCAACTTATGACATAAAGCAACATGTATTTCATACATATTATATGTGTAACATGTATAATTATAGATAGATAACATAGATCAATAAAGATTGCTATTTAGATATGTGTATTTATATAGATGGGTAGATGGACAGATGGATAGATACATATAGATAGCTAGATAGATGATAGGTAGGTAGATTGGTAGATAGGGAGATAGGAATATATTCAGTATATATATATATAGGAAGGTAGATAGATGGATGGATAAGATAGAATAAATAGAAAGACACAACTATAGAACGATAGAATATAGAAAACCATATGTATAGATAAATACTTAGATAAATAGATAGATAGATAGATAGATAGATGGATGGATGGATGGATGGATGGATGGGTACATATCGATAGATGATAGATATCAACCTCAAAATGGCGCCAAGGCCGTGCTGCTGTTGAAGGTGATCCTGCGTTTCTTTGAAGCCGTCAGCGCGCTGCAAGGCGGCGAGGGTGCTCAAGCACGAAGCAAGGCCCCATGGGATCCATCGGTAGCTTACGATCCAAGTTGCATCCAGCTGTGGATCATCCAGGTACCTTCTGGTAATTTAACATAGCTATTGAAAATGTCCATTTGTAGTGGATTTTCCCATTGAATGGTGATTTTCCATAGCTATGTTAAATTACCAGAGGGTAAGTTGTTTCGAAATGATAGGATAGTACCACCTTGTTCTATCCTATTCGATTTTTTTTCGTTGGGAATGAACTTGTTTGTGACCTGCTGTAGGAAGGCTTACCGGCAATGTTGGTAGGGCTCGAATTAAGTTCATGGACACCCAAAAATTCCAATAATGTCACCTCTGGATCAATGAACCCTGGTTTAATTTACCAGGGGTGTCACCCCAAAAAAGTGAAGAATTACAGTATCCTCACTGGGGTTACCCAGGATATCCCAGGATTAAACCCTGCTCTTTCACTGACCTCGACACATTTCCCAGGCGCTCTCGGCCGCTGCCACTCTGCAGACGCCTTGTCAAGCAGCTCTGATCGCGGCTTATGTGCATCACAGTCACTGGGCGCTGGGGAGAAACAATGGGCCACTGGCTGTAGAGACCCATCAGATGAGCAGTTGAGTATGAAAGCCATCGCAGGATGCCATTCCGATGTGGAATGACACCGTTTTCTTGGCGTTTCAGAGGTCCAGAGGTGTTTCAATGGTGCGTCTGGTTAGAGCAGTACTGGTTTGTGGTTTCAAACATTTGTTATTTTCCATGTCGTATATGGGATGTCATCCTCCCCATTGACAAACTCCATCATTTTTCAAGATGGTTATTGCACCACCAACCAGAGTGGATCATATCCACATCGTTGGTTCCATGGCCATGCTCTCAGGCGAGTTGGCCAGCAGCAACTGCCGCCCAGTGCTGCTGCGCTTGAAACAAGAAATGCAGAAATTACTGCAGGCCGAGAAGGCCTGGATCACCGAGAGCCGCAACACGTTGTGAGCGGGTTATGAGTTATAACATGTTATTACCCATAGGATCCATGTATGGTATATATGCTAACATTTGGGGTATATTGATGGTAAATGTTACCATATATATAGCATACATGGATCCTATGGGTTATACATGACTCAATTATAAGTGGGACAAGACCTGAATCAAAGAAAAGGTAGGGGTTTCTATTTAGTGAAAATAAGTAGGATAATCCTCCAAATGGATCCAAATGGTTCTTTGGAACTCCCATGAAAAATGGCAGGACAGGTCGGAGTAGGGGAAATTCTTGTAGCTTTTGGGCTGGAAGATGCTGACATGTGTCTCGCCAGATGTGGGTTTGTCTGAAAATAGAGTATATATTCCCAATGAAATAGCAATTTAATAGGGATAGTGATCATTAACCATTGGGTTTAGGGGTACACTATTTTCAGACACACCCATGTGATGCTTATCATCTTATCATTGTCTCTTGAACACAAAAGCGCATGGTCTGAGATGAATTTCGCGCCTCTGATTTGCCATACCTGTAGGGTAATGGTCGGATGTATCCCTCACGGACATTGTCTACACGGGCTTATACGCGTTGGTGCTTGCGAGAATATCAAAAAAAAACCTCAGATCTCACTGATCTCACCCGAAATGTCTTTCCAATATTTTTCCAATAGCAAGTCTATGAATTCTTCAACGTTGACCCAATTTGGTGGATGCAATCCATTTTTTTTTGTTCTTTGAATCTCTGCTCTTTATGGCTTGAGACTATCATCTTATGTCATGCCCATATCACCATTGGAATCACCATCGTTATGTGTCACATCCAATGCCAGGACCGTATCGGATTGACGATGGCGGGGCTCTCGCACTTGCAGTGCCTGATGAAACGCTCTGGGATGCGGGCCGTTTCCGCCGATGCCAAGGCTGTTTCCCAAACACATGAGAAGTTCGATGTTGAAAGGAGATGAAAGGGTATATTATATATAATATAATATATAATATGTACAATGTATTGTTGAAATTGTATCACAACATCAGCTAGTTGAATACATAGAATAATATAGGATGTCATTGTTCTCGTTTCCTGTAAGTGTTCCCTTATATACCAAAAAATATGCCCTAATTGAGATGCTTCCCCAATGACTCTGATTTTTAGTGGAGATGATGGAATTCCTTCCTAGTCCCATTCATCGCTGTGGACGGGAAGATCAATTCATGCACAGGTTCAGCCTTGCAAGAGGGTTCAGTGGAAAAGGCAAAGTTTGGATACACTCTAAATACGCTACAAATCACAGATGTTCAGATCACTTTCTCACATGATGCATCTCAATGTTGTTCGCCAAATAGGTCATCACATCCCCCTGTTGCTGCTAGACTCATCTCATGGTGCAAAATATATTACACGTGCTGCATCACGATATGTTCATTGAACTAGCTGCCAATCAATGTCCAGACCGGATTGGCGAGCGTTTGGCTCAAGCTTAAGACTCCGAAAAGTGGCCTACGGATTCCTGGAAAATCACGTATATACTGTCCCCATCTCTCAAAACAAACACAATCGTCTTGATTTGGAAGAAATCCTCTTAGCTCATTTCCTAACAAGTTGAACGCACCGTCTTGATTCCAAACAGGTTCACTGGAAAACCAGTGCGTTAGGATCTTCGATCCCTGAAATTATTCTGACTTTTGTGCTGCCATGTCCTCATTGTTTCTCCTGGCCTTTGTCACAAGCATCAATGCGGTGGGGAGAATCGTGCTGCATTGTGTGGCGGGCGCCTACCTACAGAAAGCTGGAATCCTTCACAAGGCCAGGGAAGGAATTCCCACAGGTGGATCGAGACGTTTCATCCTAAGGCTGCAAACAGTCAGAATACTGGACCTCTTCATAAATGCACGGTGAATATGATCCGCTGCACATTTTGAATCTTAGTGTGATGACATGAGATGACAAGATTGACAAGGGTAAGATGGTGTGTCTGAATATTGGGGAATGATATATTTATATATATATATATACATATATATATATATATATGGTTTTCTTGGAGCCTCATTGTTTAACGGGAAATAGTTGATCCCATGTTTGGTTGGTGCGTTTCCTTTTTTAATGTTCATCCATAATTCTGTGGGATGTTCATCCCCAATTAGTATGACTTAATGATTTTTTCCAGTGGGGTTGAAACCACCCAAATTCCACTCTCAATATCAAAAAATGTGATAAGATAGGCATATTGCCATAGGATACCAATAAATCGAATAAATTACCCTGTGGTCTGGAGGTACTCCATATGATAAGCCATAGCGTAGCCGTCGGAGCAGGAGATGAGAAAGGGTGTCTCGGAGATGTTCGTCAAGCTGCTGCTGCCCTGCCTGCTTTTCACCAGGTCCAACTTGGGGGGGCGCTGGCTGGGGAAACCAAGGGCTGAAGAGCGATGTTTATCTGATGTATTTGTTGTTTATAGATGTTTATAGTACTGTAGTCTGTTGTAATCTGTTAAAATCTGTTGATGTTTTGCCACTTTGTGGGGCCAGGCAGAGAGCCATGGTATCTAAGATTGGCCAGGTTGTCAGTGGCTCCTGGTGTTTGGTCATGTGAGTTGTGTCTCACTGTTGAGAGGGGATTGTTGTCACTATCACCCGTACATAAATTTTGTCGTACTCGCGGCAACCAAGTACAGCACTGGCCAATTTCGCATTGCCGTCCCCGGCAATAGGAACTGAGGCCACTGTACTCTGACAAACGATTCTAAATCTATGCAAGCACGACATAATTCATAAGGAACATGAGGCAATTCAATATGTTCTTGTGAGTCCGCAAGCTTTCCCCACGAGATACAGCAACCCGGGAAGCTGTGCTCCTTGAGGATCCTGCCAATCATCTCTATTGAGACACTCCCGAAGCTTGCGTGGTTGGCCCTGGCCAATTTGGTCTATGTGTTCCTTGGCCATCCCAGCGACAATGATTTTTGTTGAGTCATCGATATGAGTGGACCAGGTGGAAGCAGAAGAGGGGTCTCTAAGAATTTGTTGTTTGGTAATGGAGGCTTGTTGAATATGTTTCTGGCTTTCCATTTGGATCTCTGTGGTATAATCTCCAATGATGGATCACGCGGGGGTGGTGCGCAAAGATGTTAATCAATGCTAGACCCATTGATGCCATTTTATATTTTCTACATTTTATAGTATCATGTGTACATTATATATGTATATATATATATATATATGTATATATATATATATATGTATACCATTGTATACCTAACTATACATAATATATATATAACATGTATACAACATACACATATATATATATATACAGACATAGACACCATTTCTACGTTATATCAGCCTACTTGCAGGATCTACGGTACTGAGTTTATCCAAGTGCCCTTTGCTACTGCTTCGATGCGTTTTTTGAAAACCCTGGTGTTGGTTGATGATGAGTTCGGAGGTATTATCCTGCGCTCTATATCAATTGCGGATTATCATGATCATTATTCTCAGATCGTAGTATCAGAATCCCAGTTGACCAACGATTGTAATGAGGGATTTGCCAAATAATGAGCCCCGAATTAATATAAGTAGCTGTGCAATTAATATTCATGATTTCCCCAATTATACCAGAATAAGCCATTCATGGGGGATATTCATGTTATAAGGATTTTCCAGCAATTTCCAGATGTTTCTAGATCCATCTGATTTGTTCGATGTTCGCTCAAGTCCTAGGTCCACAGGTCTCCTCATTGGTTCTTTGAGTGCCCTGCTGTGCCGCGTCCACTCCCATAGCCTTCGACGGATCATGACCGCCACGCCAGCCATTGGTCATGCCAACACCATTCCCTTCATGTTGGTGGGCTTAATCGTCTCCAAGGAGCCACGGCTGGCTGGATGCGGGCTGGGGTGTCCCGGAAAACAACAACAACAACAACAACAACAACAACAACAATGATGACAATGCGGGTTCTACCTTCTGGTAAACGAACATAGCTAGTGGACATGGCCTTTTATAGTTGATTTATGTTGATTTACCACTTGAAAATGGTGATGTTCCATAGTTATGTCAACGTTTACCAGAGGGTAGTCCCACTTTTGCTGCCCGGATTTTTTTCTTTCGGGTAAGATTCATTGGATAAACATGGAACAATTTATCCTAAACCAGTGGATGTTGGGGGTAGACGATCCTAACATCCATCCTGATTTGGGATGATCCAACTCAATCGATAACACTAACCGTTGAGCATCATCCAGTCATCGAGCAACAAGTTTGTTAGTGGACATTCTGAAATGTATATTCTAAGATATAATTATATACAATCGTATCTATTGTACCGGTCTCTCCACTTCTATGTGGCAAAGTTTCTTCATTACTCCACAGCCGGACGAAAAGCACTCCAGGACCCAGCTTTTGAAGCAGATCATGGAACAGCTCAAGGATATGTTGCCTTGTACCCTGCAGATTGCGGATTCGGATTGATGTTTGGACGGCATGAGATTCTTCCCATAGTACGATGTACTGTATCAGTCGAAATCAACATGCCCGTTTTACATGGCCATGTTTGGTTTCCATGTAGTCTGTACGCTTTAACAATCGGGTTGCCGTGGTTTAGGTGCAATGTTGGAAAAGTCAATGGCGTAGTTTTGTTGTATATTAATATGTTTTCTTGCGTTCTTTCATGTGAGATTGGTATGCGGAGCTTTCGCGTCACAGCACAATTCCCACAGTCAGAGGATTTTGCTCCGGTTCCCTCCATCGTTGAGGTATATGATCATGCATAGCATCACTCTGTGGGGCGTTGCCTGGATTTATTCATTTGCTCATGTTCTTTTTCCCCCCATGAACCAATCCACGAGTTTGTAATCTACATGATGCTACATGTGTTTTTAATTGGTCAATCTCCCAAGGGTATTTCATTTCTAGCTCCTAAAAGTGTTTTTTTGTTGGACAAGCGATTGGATCTCTGATCTCTCCAAAGGTCGGCATGAACGTCTTCACCAAGGAGAAGGAAGAGGATTCAGCTGATGCCCTTCCCCCATCAATCCCATCAGGCTCCAGCTCCGGGCTGCCTCTGCCGGTGGCTTTGGGGCGGCAGACATCCGCAGCCACGGCCCCCACGGCCGAGTCGCCCGCGCCCAGCGTTGCGGGAAGGGCGGAGGGGACGGAGGGGACGGAGGCGCCAGGGCGACGCTTGGTGTGCGGCTGGGGGGACTTCGATGTGGCTAGGTGGGTTCCCAGCCCTTTGAATTAGGGACAAGGATGATTCATCAGTGGATTTGGATTTAGGGCTATCGATTTTTGATGATTTTTGGACAAAACCAGATGAAATAACCCAGTTATGTATTGGATATAAGGATATACACCAGTACTGGATGGGTCACTACTACTGTGGGATACATCCTCATGTATGTTCAGAAAGTTCTTCAGGCAAGCGGTTGTCCAAGACATAAAAGACATCAGAAATCTGTTGATTTTGAATTGATCATAGTCTATCAGAGTTGATAATTTTTGATCCTCCGATTTTAGGTTTTGCTGACCTTTTTGTTGCTTTTCCACCAAGTGGCGCAAGATCCACCAAGGACTGTCGAAGCTCAAGGCTTGGATTCCTTCATGGCTTAACCGACCAATGGGAACGGCCATGGTCACAGCCATTCTGGGATTCATCCCTGGAATCAAGGCGTTGTTCGTCTCCGGACCCTTGCGTCCCTGGCCAGAACCAGCGGGTTTGGGCGGACTTTGAGCTGTGCAGCTGGGAAGTTGTGTAGCCAGACGGACAATTCCGGAAACTCCATAATCTGAACACAGCTTCAAGGTTGCCAGTTAAATGTGAAGTGAATGCCTGAAATGGTCATAATTCTTGGATCTACCGGGTTGGTGTTTCTACTTTGTAGGCACCCTGGCTTGTCCACTGAATGCAACGACCACCAAGGACCTGTCTTTGGTGCCATGAACAGCTTGGGTACTGCTGGGCCATCCATCGTCCTGCTTTCAGCGCCTTGGTGGGTGATTCTGGACAGAAGGACCCCACTGGGCCAACCTTACCATGCAGTCAGATATGGAGGTTTCCTAAGTCAATCTAAGTCATAGGGGTACCCCTAAATCATCCATTTTTTGTTGGGATTTTCCATTATAAATCATCCACTTGGGGTACCCCCATTGATGGAAACCCCCATGTGGAGGATCATCCGGAAACATGTGTTACCCCCTGATCCTCAAACATGGTTTGCTGGAAAACCATCCATTTAGTTTGAGGTTTGAAAATATAGTTTAAATATAGGGGATTTTCCAGCCGTGTTTGATTGCCGGAGAGTATTATTGGCTTACCCATAGGATCCATGGTGCTGCCATATATGGTAACATTTACCATTAATATACCCCCAATGTTAGCATATATACCATACATGGATCCTATGGGTTATGGTTTATGTATTTGGTGAGATATTTTCAGGATTAGAGTGGCCAACACACAGAATGTTGGGTGGAGCCATCGACTCACAAGTGCGTATACCACAGATAATTGGGGATATTCCATGATATTCAACGCCAAAGCCGGGCTATTTCATATCATGGTCAAGCGCTTATCATTATCACAATTATTGGTGGTTACATCATGTTTATAATACTCAACAACTGTATATAATTGTTCTACTATGTTATACTATTAATTGTTGTCACAATACAATTCATCATGGTTTAACAATATCATACATGTGATAGTTATCATTGCCAACAAGTATACAAACTCTATAATTCTTATACGATTATCATCTATTATCAACATTGTTATAATCAGTATACTAACGATTTTGTCCGATGGCTGTAGGTGGGCGCCTTGTTCACTGCCGATGGCTTGCCCCGACCCTCACTGGTGGGCTATGCGCCCTTGTGCGCCCTGGTGGTGGGCCGGTTGATCATCCTTCCAGCATGTCGTTTGGCGATTGAAGAGTAGGGATTTTACCATGAGATTTACTTGGTTTATCCATGAAACAAAGGGGGATTTCATGGGATTTCTATCGGACAAAATGTGATACTATATTAGTTCCTATATATTATATTATATACGATTATATAATATGACTTATTATGTCATATTGTATTTTATTATATTATATATTATGTCATATTGTAGCTTATTTTTCCTATTATACATATATATATATATTATATTGTATTGTATTATACTATATTTTATTTCATTGTTATGTATTATATTAAATTATATTATACTATATTATATTATATTATACTGTATTTTATTATTTTGTACTATATTATTACATTTGTACTATATTGTTTTATATTATATTATACTTTATGTTTATATTATATTATAATGTATTGCATTATGTTATATTGTATTGTATTGTTTATATTATACTATATGTTTATATTATACTATATGTTTATATTATGTTATATTGTATTGCATTATATTATATTATAGTGTATTGTATTATTGTGTATTATACTATAATAGTATATTGTATTATATTATATTATATTGTATTATATTATATTGTATTATACTATATTGTTTTTTAGATCATATTATATTATACTGTAATACTTTATGATTATTTTATATTATTTTATAGTATATTATAATATATTGTATTATTTTTTTCATTATATTTTAATAACATATTGTACTATATTAATTTATATTATTTTGTATTGTATTGTATTTTATTGTCTTGTATTGTATTGTATTGTATTGTATTCTTTAATTTTATATTATATAATATTTTATTATATCATATTTATTATTTTATATTTTGTTATTTTATATATTAAATCATTTTATTATTTTATTATATCATATTATATTACTATATATACTGTCTATATAAAGCTGAATGGCCTTGGCTCTGGTATGAAAATGAGGATTGACCATTTCTACTGTGTTTTTATCATCAGAAATGTATGATGACATCCTTTGAAAATGATGGTCTAGATTCTTGGGAATCCTTGGGTGGATAGGGATTTAAGCATCAATCATGGGGTTGCAACAACACCAAATGATGGGATTTAATCGGAAACAATGGGTTCCCTCCAGCAATCAAACGTGGCTTGCTGGAAAATCCCTTATTTAAACTTAGTTCGATGATTTTCCCAGCACTGAAACCTCCATTTAGTTAATCATTAGTTCGGGAATATACATACAGTAGTGGGAATTTAATCAACAATGATGGGGATGTGATGCAGATACAGGGGGAACTAAAGTCAATTCTGGGCAAACCAGCTGCATCGACTCAGTTCGGGGCTGATGTCATGTGATGTCGATGTCGTTTCAAATTTGTTTCCTCATTTTCCTCCCTGGTTGGAAACCGCCAACTTTCGTTCTGAAAGTTGGGGCCCAAAGATTAAGAAATCCCTTAGTCCTTAGAGGTTGGGGTTCCCAGGTTGTGGAACCAGAAATCCATCATGGTACTAATTTGAAATGCAATGAAGTTTGGATGCAATGAGTTGACTCCTTCTTCTGACAATAACATGAATATCATACATACGTTTGATATAATCATATATATATAATATAATATATTGTTGCAGATCAATAATAATGAAACACATACAGTACCTCGGACCAATCATGGCTTTCACCACTGGCCTGAACCCGAAACAAAACATTGCCGGACCCACCTTGCAGCTTGGATGACCATCGCAGTTAGTTCGTTGGCTACTTCGTCAGCTATTTAGGTAATCCAACTGAATGTGTTAAAGCCAACAATGAACCTAATCTCATAAGGCTTAAAAACAAGGGAACAACCCCCGATCCGTAAGTGGTTGTTTGATGTTGTTTGGTGATGTTTGGTTTGTTGTTGGGTGGAACCACTTACTGGTGGCTGATCTCAAATATTTCATGACGTTCCCTTTATTTGGGATGATGATCCCTACTGACAGACGAAGGTTTCCTAAAATGGTGGTACCCCCAAATTATCCAAATTCGAGTATTTTTAGTATTTGAAACCTTTGGGGATCCCCCAATTTTTTCGAAACCCCCAAAAAATGTTGTCATTCCTGGAATGCGTTGTTCAACCACCAATCATCTTACGATGATCCCTGAAGGTTGCATTGCTTTGTGGATGACCTTGCGACACCACCTGTCTTTCTTCCCCAGTGACCCCGCTTTCATGCTGGTGATGTGCTTGGAATGCTGTACGCCGACGGCTTACCAGTTGGTGTCTTGTCTTTGAAGGGCAAGGTCCACTGAATAGGGGCTGGTAGATGTCATAGAGATTTTACTTGGGACGCTTTACCAACCGTGCCAAACCCTCTGTCCTCAGAATTACGTAGTTTGTTTGTCCAAACTCGTAAAGTGCACATGTTTGACTGAAATCCAGTGATTGATATGGAGCTCTTGATAGAGAAGCATCCACGATAATCCAACGTGTGTTGCTGATTGTGGCAAAACATTGAGCACCAGCCCAAACACACCACGAGGGGAAACTTGTTGTTCGAATCTGTTCGAATAAACAGCACCAAATGAGAACCCAGCAAGCCGAGACATGAGGTGACGGTGTGTATCTTGCAAGGAGTCTTGTTCAGAACGGCAGCTTTTGACTTTGTACTTTTGGCTTTGGGAGCTACCACAACATTTCTGGCTGGGAGGCCTTCATTTTCCCCACAGTTCTTAACGCAGGAGTACCAAATTACTTCATAGTTAATTAATCACCAATGTTTCAAACAATCTTCAGCCCATTTGTGCACCGTGCATCGTCAACTGCTTAATGGTTTAACCGTTTAAATCTGCTTCTTTCCACGTCTGGGATGATTGGCAGCCCGGGCCGATGGAAAACGCCCCAGGAATCCGTTCCCAAGAACTGACCACAGGGCTTTTCTACCAGAACTTGACGGCCATCGTCGTCATGACAGCCTGGACCACCTTCATCGTTTACTATGTGATTTGAGAGCTGTCTGCACCCGAGGGACAAAAAAAAGCCCCTGCTGGTTGATTATATGATCATGTACGATTTTATGGGTGTATACTATCCGACTATGAAGTATCCTTTAGATATTGGGGGATTATCACAATTTATGGGAAATCAGATAGTAAATATATTAAGTCGTTGACTTTTGAGCTGGACCAGCTCTGATTTTGGCAGGATGATCATTTTTATGATTCCTAGCCTCACGTTCCGCTGGTGTCTCATAGACTGTATAGACAAAATTTTGCCAGCAATGAGCTGAAACCCAGGTCACAGAAGCAAACAAACCCAACTTGTGTATAATTTCCGGATGATACTTTGAAAAAACAAGCAGTTCCAGTTCCTTATACTTTGATGTTGGCTCATGACCTGCCATTGTGTACAGTGCATTCTCAAGCTCCATCAACGTACAGCAGGCCAACCTGAAGCTTACGGCTACGGAAGCAGTGTTTTGAAGCGAGAACAAAGGAGTGCGAGCGCGCCGTGGATTGAAATCTCCAAAATGGGTATTGGTCCAAATTTTAGGACCGGGGGACCATGTGGGAGACTGTGGGAGACTGTGCCATATCCAACAAACTGATTCTGTGATTGGTTTCGGTATCAGAGCATGTCCAATGATTTTCAGCTTAGTGATCTGAGTGAAACCAGAGCATGATCTGACATGATTCTCTTGGAAGTGCTCTGGGTAGTGAATCTTCACCCCAGTTTCATCCTGTGCTGATGATCCCCAATGGCGGATCAATATGTGTGATGATCCTCAATGACTATGCAATTGTTGGACTATGTTTAACCGTGTTCAACAATTTTTGAGTCTTTTTATTACGGTAAATCTCAGTAAATACATGTAAATTATTGTAAATTCATATTACCCACACCAATAGTCACATCTCATGTTTCGCTGATTGTTCATCATATGTTTCCCTGTTAAAATATGTTAGAATGTTAATTTCGGCTATTACAACCCATGTTTGGACATACTGGGTACCTAAATCCCACCTTGCTATTTTTATGTATATATAGTCATATAGTTTGTTTTTTGTATTCCATTACATCCACTACAAAGCCTCTTATTTTTCATGGTTAAAAGTCAGCCCCCATGTTTGATACTTAAACCCGAATTCTCCGACACATCCAATTTGTCACCATAAACAAACACCATTCGTATGGTTCAAATCCCATTTTATCCTATTAATTATACTATATATTCCAAATAAATCCTATTGCACATGAATCCCGTGATATCCCATATTCCATATACATTCCATTTTGATCCATTTTGGTTAAACCTCCATTTCCCATGACATCGCCAGGACAAGCCTTCAACGCCCAAGGCCAAGGCCGCGAAGCGGCGCCGCAAGTGACCGAAAAAAGTGAGCGCAAGTGACCTCAGCGTGCAGCTGAGGTTTTGGGATTGATATGGAGGTTTCCTAAGTCATAGGGGTACCTCCATTTCAGGAAACCTCCATGTGGTTAGGAATTGTTTATTATTGCAGCCTAACCGCCTAACCACTACTTATTGATATGGTTATTGATATGGTTGTAACCACTATTATAAAACCAGAAGCATATCAATTGCAGCAGCTTTACTGCAGTTGAGAGAAAATCAATAAGTAGTGGTAGTAGCGGTTGCGTTTATGACAAATGATGAAAAGTCATAACAGTTGATTGAAACCAATCATTATGTTGTTTCAGTAAATACGTTTAAGCAACTGATTATGTAGTAATGGGTTTCAAGTACTGTACATAGATTGTATGTGAGAGAAACCCTCGTAAAATATTGTAGAAGTATCTAGAAGTTACATGCATATCATACTTGATCAATTGTGTGAATTATCTACTGTATGATTGATTGCATCACAGATACTAAACTCATATGTTTTCTATACATCCCATACCTTGCCCATGGTAAATGCAACATGCTGGAGCCACCACGTGGAGTTGGGATCCATGGTTAACCAATGAAATGATCATTGATTTCATCATCGGGATATAATGACATAAGCATGATATAAATTAAACCTCAAACAAATATGAATCAATAATTGATATATATATATGTATATATTAAATATATATATATATATATATTATACATGTTGATATGATATATTTGTAACTAAAGACCAAAACCTCTGAAATGATGATGGGATATCCCATGTATGATACCCTTTTTGTTATCACTTGGCCCTCAGTCTGAGGCGATCCAGTTTGCCTCCAAGGAGTTGAAACGGGACCCTGAGGTGCTGTTGAAGGCGGACTTGTTGGTCATGGAATTTTAGGTGTTTAACATGGTTTAACAGTTTACCCTCTGGTAATTTTATAATGGTTTAATGGGATTTTATAGTGATTCAATGGGATATTAATGGGATGTACCCTCTGGTTATGTCAAAATAGCTATTGAAAATGACCATAGAAATAGTGGATTTGTCCCAGCTAGAAAATGGTGGATCTTTCCATAGCTATGTTAAATTACCACAGGGTAACAATCAAAAAAAGGAAGAGTTTACTCGATATGTATATATTATAAACCATGAAGAATGGGATGCTCATCCGGATTTTGTGGATGGATAATTCAGGCGTATAGCGACCTGGCCTTTGCGTCACTGTCATTGTTTGCCATCGAAAACAAATGGCTTGCTCTGAAAAAGAAAGGATAAAGAAACATGTATCCATGGTTTATGATCATTGTCCCATTAACATGGCAGTAACAGTAACACATGGATATATATATATAAGTGAGATATATATATATAAGCAATATATTATATATAAGTAATATATATATATATATGAGTAATATATATATATAAGTAATATATATATATATATATCGGTGGTATCCCTTCACTTTCGGACCTTCGGACAAACCTGTATGGAGATTCATAAAACACAACAGATGGGAGATAGAACGTTTGTGATTTCTGATGAGCATTTCTCGCATTGTTTTGTTGGGGTTGATAAAGGACATAAGGATCAGTATCCATTAATTAGCCACTCATAAGGACGAAAGTGGGAACCAATCGGTTTTGAAATTGGTTCACTTGGTGATTGGGGCATTGGGCCCCATTCACTGGGACCAATTTGTTCACATGGACTTATGATCGTGTAACCTTATCAACCTCAACGCAATTTCTAGCTTGTTCTCGGACGAGACTCGGCATGATCTGCTTATGGGTCAAAAT
>CAMXCT020000634.1:47456-187456 GCA_947184155.2 Cladocopium goreaui | reverse complement strand
ACTTGTCTATCACCCGTCACCCTGCATCGGGGTAACTGAGGGCTAAGATGGCCATGGTGATCCAATTTGATCCATTGGGACCAGGAAGACGAGGATTTTGTCTTGATGGCTTTAGCTCGAAATGGCATGGCGTGCCTCGGAGCTTAATTTTTAGCACAAAGGAGATTTCAACCCATTTTGAAGCGGGGCTTCAGTAATCATCCACGTTGAATCTTGGCGAAACATGGTGGTTGAAAAATGTTGTGCGTGTTTTCCATATTTTTTGTTTGGGGACAGTTTTTGCTGGGAGGATGGTTGTAACAACCAGTCTTGATTCAGGTCCTCATAAGCTGGGAAGGTGTGAGTTCTGTGACGTGTTCCCTGGATGTCACCCCTGCTCAGTCGTGGATTGAATCTGTATGAGGTTTGTATACTCTCCAAAGCCTCACATGTCTGGATGAATTGTAACGACGTCACTGCTATGTTTTGGCATATGTTCCACAATTGTGTTTTCAAACATAAGAAAGTTTTGACGTCTCTTGTGCTGCCTTTGCTTTTTGTTTTAATATCAGAAATTGGGGGAAATAACTAGGTGTCAGTGTCACTATCATGATTATCATGTCCATCAGAAACTTGCATGACAGCATAAAATAGATGGCTTATTGTGTTCTTACGTTTATCATCATTTACTATGTGTCCATGTGTTCGTTGACCTACAACGGGGCCTTAAATAGTTCCTTCCCGGCCTTCCCAGCTCCGAGCTCCAGTCGCCGTAGCGGCTGAGGCTGCAACACGTGAACAAAAAGTTTCAACGGAGCGCTAAGGTGGTGCTGGAGGTTCGCTTGGCTCAAATCTCCCGGAAATCCCTGCGTGGAGGTTGAAGATGCTGCTAGCTGGGAGATTATCATTGAATTATGTAAATAGGGAATTGATGGGAATTGTACAGCAAGCCATGTGTGATTAGAGGGTAAAAGGAATGACTCAAGATTTGATGATTCTCACTGGTGTCTGATTTTAAGGTCTGGGACGGACTGGTCGTTCCTTCATGTATGGAAGCATCAGGATAAACGTGTACCACATCCAGATACTGGTCAATGGGTTTGTCTTACTTTGTTCTTCTTTGTTAAGTGTCGCTGTCAATTTTCCCCAAAAGACTCGTAAACATGCAACCAGGTTGGGTTAACATATGGTTAAATTCCTCTTGATATGGGCACTTTGAGGGTGGATATAGAATTACATTCTATTGTCTATTCTATTACGCACTGCTTTACCGTAGAGACATGTCATTCTTTCAATGTTTGGGGGTTTTCTTTGGCTTTTTTTTGGGTTATCAGGAGGCATTCCGCACCTTGAAATCCGCCGATTCAGAGGCGGTGAAACAAAATGGCCTGTCCTTGCAGTTCGCTCATCCCGATGTCCGAGCCGATGCCGATGCAACTGGGTTTGTGGATACACTGTGGCCAGTTTTTGTTGATAACCCCTTTTATATATTATTATATTAAATTATTTTATTGATATAAATATATTATAATATGATTTATATATATATTATAAATATTATATATATATATTTGTTCATATTATATATATATATCATAATATTAAATATATTAAATAACATATTTTGTAACATTATATATATAATATTTTATTGTTGTGAATTGTATTATATATATATATTATATGTAATATATAATCATACAATATATTATATGTTACGTGTGTGGTCTTATATATATACAATATATATTTTATGTTTTTTGTACAATAAATATATATATAAAATATATAATACATATACATATTATTTAGTTTTATTTTATATATTATATGTTATTATAGTATAGTGCAGTATACATTTTATATTAAATAGAAAACACATTTAATATATATATATATATATTATATTATAATAGTAATAATAATAATATATCGTGTATATATATATATTATACATATAGATTATATGTATATGTTATACTATATGTTATATGTATATTATATATATGGCATTATATAACAATATAAATATGAAACATCAAACATAGTCAAGAATGTGGTAATTTAAAACTATGTACATATATATATATAATGTAGTGGGAAAGAAAACAACCTCTCAAACCACCCAAGCCCTGGGTATCGAACTGCCACCTTGGACTCCCATAAAAGCTATCAAGGCTTCCATATGCCTGGTTTGGAAACCTGATATTATATGATATGTCATTGCATGATTTCCAAAGTGCCATGTGGATTTCCACTATATTTCATATATCTCTTATATATATATATATACTCCTTTTTTTCATTATTTCCACTTTGTTCCATTGCATGGAATTGAGATATCGATTGCTTGCCTCACAATGAGGGCCCCATCTCCATCGCTCTGAGAAAACACAGCTCTGAGGTATTGTTCCAAGGCTCCGTTCACAAAGTTTCGAGTTAAAACCAATCATCTTTCCAGGACTGGACAAATTCAATGTCTTGGAAACCACCAGCCCATTGTATAGTGTGTTTGATCCGAGATGGCCTCTGTGTCGCTTACTTCATGCTACTATTCTGGTGTTTTTCTCTCCAGATCTTTAGGGAAAATGCAAGCATTGTCTGGAAAGTCAAATGGGATCACCCCATGTGGTAAAAACATACACGAATTATTCATTCCGATTTGCTTGGGTAAATTCCAATGTGGAGCTTGTGCTGAGGTAGTCCTGCCTGCCGTGGCCCAAAACGGTAACGCCTTCGGCTATGCTGCGCGGCTGCTGCGAAACGATCCAAACATCGCGTTTCAGGCGGCTGGTGCGCTGCAACACCCAAAAAAGATGCCAAACAGATTGAAACCAGGACAGGATGTTTTTTTATTTCATGTAGATGTTTTTTCCCCATAATCTCCTGGGGGTTGCTTTTATAACCCATCCAGTAGAACAATTCCAGAATGGGCTTTTGGTAATAGCCCAAGTGACCTGTGATTTTGCTGTTATGCGAATCCGTTTGGGATATCCTCCAGTGTATGTATATATATATATACATACACAATTTCCCCATATTCTGTTCTTAAAAACACATTGAAGTAGTAAGTGGATGTAAGTGGTGTACCTCATATGATATCCCGGCTATAGTATAGGGGTGAAATTAGTCAAGTTACCATTAATTTACTTGTGGTAAGCAGGGAAAATCATGGATACGGCCTCGCTTGTGCCCGTCGATTTGTCTCGCTTGTGCCCGCACAGCCCCTTTCAGTCATTTTACGCAGCAGGGCTGAGGGAAACAGCATCGCTCGACAAGTTTAGCGTGTTCAAGAGCAAGCGACTAGAAGCATCTTGCCAATTTTTTCATGGCTTCTACACACACACACACCTCCTAGATCCTCCTAGCATCAAGGGTGTCTTCCAAGGTACTTCAACATGTCATCAAAGTAGCATCAAGATCGTCTTCCAGGTTACTTCAACATGTTTTAAATATAGCATCAAGGCTGTCTTCCAAGTTACTTCAACATGTCATCAAGGTAGCATTCAGAGCGTCTTTCAAGCTACTTCAACATGTTATCAACGTAGCATCACGAGCGTCTTCCAAGTTAATTCAACACGTTAACCTCATAGCATCAAGGGCGTTTTCCAAGTTACTTCAACATGTCATCAACGTAGCATATTGAGCGTCTTCCGCGTTACGCCAACATGTTTTTAATATAGCATCAAGGCTGTCTTACATGTTGCTTCAACATGTCATCAACGTAGCATATTGAGCGTCTACCCCAAGTCCCCCGCCCATGTCCCCTAAAAAGATAAACCCTAAATGGTTGTTTATGTACACTCTGATACCTACTCCCTCTCTCCTATTCCCCAAGTTCCCCCCCAACCCCAAGGGCCCCCCATGTCCTCTAAAAAGATAAGTTTATGTACATGAAGATAGGTATACATGAATGTGGGCGCAAGTGAGTCGTTTTGATGGGCGCAAGTGAGGCTGGTTCCAAAATCAATCCCAGAACAACATGATTTGGGGTCGAGAATTGAACAATGGGAGTGGACAGGGAGAGATGAATGAGACAGCAGACCCTTTTTACAATCACTATACACAAAATAAGCTGCATAAACAAGGTAAACCCGACAAAGCCAAGGACTAACCATCTGGAAATTCTTAGTGTTTTAAACTATCCCAAACAGATACCCCAACAATAGACCCCCCTAATGGGGATGGTGAGTGGGTAAGTTTACTAAGGACACATCACCAACTTTGGTAAATGTTGCTGGCCTGATCTCAGTGGTAAAACTGTTTGGTAAGCGGAAACACTCAGCAGTTTTGAGGTCTTTGTTTTATGAAAAAACATCAAAAAAGTCACTGAAATCCCAGGGAATCTGCGGAATCCCCAAATTTTGGGCGAATTTTCCATCGCGTAAAATTTGCAGGCGTTAGCACTGAACGGCAACGCCTTGGCACATGTTGGGGGGGCCCAGTTCCGTGGAGATCAGTGGCTGCGATCTTCCCCCTGTCGGTTGATGATTATAGTGGATGATACTACCCAATAAATTGATATATGATATAAATACATATACATACATACATACATACATACATACATACATACATACATACATACATACATACACATACATACACATACATACACATACATACACATACATACACATACATACACATACCTACACATACATACACATACATACACATACATACACATACATACACATACATACACATACATACACATACATACACATACATACACATACATACACATACATACACATACATACATACACATACATACATACACATACATACATACACATACATACATACCTACATACCTACATACCTACATACCTACATACCTACATACCTACATACCTACATACCTACATACCTACATACCTACATACCTACATACCTACATACCTACATGCATACATGCATACATGCATACATGCATACATACGTACATACGTACATACGTACATACGTACATACGTACATACGTACATACGTACATACGTACATACATACATACATACATACATACATACATATATACATACATACATACATACATACATATAATTTGTGTATATATATATATATATATTGGGAGTTAGAATAATCCAAGAACGGGGAATCCCCATCAACCAACCAGGATGAAATGGAATGGCAGTGGGGTTTTGAAGAATGCTCATTCAACATCAACATACCGTATAGTATAGGGTAAACTAAAATAGATGTGGAAGACTCATTGTTTTCCCTTCGAATATGATCTACAAATGGTGGGTTTTTCAACTCGATGTTAGTTTACAGGAGGGTATATCGAAATTAGTATGAAACTGTAGCTTATTAATTTATATCGAAGAGGATTCTTGTTACACATGCTGTATTTGGCAGTGGAAACAGACATAGTTGGGGAGGAGTTGAGTGTTGTCATGGGACCCTTTTCTGAGTGGCCGGGGCCCATTAGTACAGGAAATCATATATATATATGTTGGTCGTGTTTGGTATATGGTTAGTATGATTTACAGTACAGTATCCCTTGGTTTGGACTCATGTGGCTACAACTGGGGGTTGAACATATTTTGTTGAACCCGAACATGCTCGCATCACCCTGCACATCTAAGACCCAAATTCCACCTCGACGCAGCTGCAGACACAGAAACAACAATTTCAACGTCTCAAAATGAAAAAGAAATGCTGACACTTCCAGGTGGTACCCCCCCAATGAAACAGCCTGGTGTTTTATTCATCCGGGGTTGACCAATTCCGCCAGTTGGGCGATGCCTTGAGATCTGATGCGAATCAGGTGCTTCTGCAGGCACCCGAGATGCAGCATGTTTGTGTTGGAAAGACCTTGAGGACAACTAGTTGTTCCATGAAAAACTATCAAAACTCATGGAAAACATGAAACAAAACAGATTGAACATGGCTTAAGCATGATAGTATGGTGAATTATTCTGTATCAAAGATATGCGGAAAGTGATGGGTAGTTGAGTGCATTGAGTCATGTTTAGCCATTTTTAAGATTGGCTATGGGCCTCGGTGCGGTGGTGAAAACTTGCCGTCCACCTGCGGATCGGGTTTCCCACTAGATACATATGACATGTATACGCACATATACACACACGTACATATGTACATTGCATGCACACATATTATGCATATATTCATTATGTATATATATATATATATAATAGGTATATATTATAGTTAGACACGATTTAGATATAAATAAAACTATGATGACCCATGATTCCCAGTATTTTGTTTGATGATGATCTACCCGAACTCAATCTTGTTGGGGATAACCTACCGACGGCGTCCACTGAGTCTTTGCAGGTGACTCGAAACGAGGGCGTTGAGGAGTACACGCAGCCCTACATAGTACCTGCGTGGGCTGGGAAGCCTAGAACAAAATGCAATTTGGGAGTGGGTCTCAATGGATTGGTTTAAGGGAACATCTACAGGAAACCATAGATTTTCCCATTAAATATGGGGTTTCCTGTAAATTTTCCCTTAAACCAATCCATTGTGTGTCGAAGCTGGGGGAGCCTTGGTAATGGGTCGTAATGGAGGTCAAATTTTGAACATAGTTTTGACTCCTCTGATGGTGAGAATTTTTTTGGCCCAGGAGACTGCAGATATGTTCTATATGCTTAGTATTTTATTTTTTGAGCTACGCAACTCTAACCCATACCCATCTTTATTCTGAATCCATGTTTCCCTTTATTTCCCGCAGAAGAGTCAACCGGGATGAAATGTCTTTGATTTTCCTCCATTATATATATATATATGTTAGTAGCACCCCTCGAAAAAGATAAAAACAAAAGCCAGCTCCAATCCCAAAAAAGCGATCGATCGATCCTGTTCCGCATCTTTTCTTGGTGGGTGCTACTTTTGTTGAATCTCGGTCTCGGCAACCGCTGCAACCGCTCCAATCTGCCGCGCGTCAGGGGCCTTTGGACACGCTACGCCACCGAGAAGTCGTTTTGCGCTGGCTCGCCCGAAGGCAGGGGTGTGACGCCGGTGACCGGTGATGGAACGCGCCACTGTATCTGAAAATGGTGGTATACCATGGTATATCCGTATACCCCCACAAAATCACCATGTTACCAGGTAAAATAATGTATGTAAATGATGAATGTTTCTAGTGGATTGAGGGCACTTTGAATAACAGCACCTATTTTAGGAGGCCATTGTGGCTGGTAGTATTGGGGTGTTTCTTGAATTTGTTTCGTGTTTGGGTTTGTCTGAAAATGAGGGTACCTACACCTAAGTTTGATGGTCTATCATATCATTCTACAGATTGATATTGGTGAAAAAATATATAGACTATATGATCCCCCAGTCGTTGGCTTTGAAGAGTCAGCATTGCACACTGGCCTCCCGGCCTAAGGGAGGACCGAGTCTTTTGTTTCAAGCTTAAAGCATCTTAAAGCAATGTTATGCTTTTTTGGACGTGTCCACCAGAGATGAACAAACCGTGGTAGTGTGTTTATTTTGATGGCAGTGCAGATTATATACGCACCAGGGTTTAGCCTGGGGTTGACATTCCAAGAGTTTGCATCATTGGTGATGTCCCAAACGAATCAGCTGCTGAGAATGGGGGCAATAGATGTCCAGCTTATTTGGACACTACAAGAACTCTACATGTCAGTTTGATCCTTAGTGGTCTCTGACATGTCCCTACTATCCCAAAGTACACTGTAAGACTTAGTAAGAAGTAAGAAGGCCTCAAAAGAGTGTCATTTACATTCATTTACAGCCATTAACAAATTCTGATGAGCTTCGCCAATCCGTGTTTCTGGGGAAGATTCTTTCGCTGAAACATGATGTTTCACTAGTAGCTTGTGGTGGGGGATCCAGTGGTGAATGGAGGGAGCGGTTCGGCTATGGGTATTCAATGGTATTCATCTTACATCATACTACGTCATATTACCTTTCCTATTGAATGGGTAGCCAAGGAATGCCAAGGAGCTACAATCAGAGTTTCCCAACCACATGATAGTTCACTACATTTTTGAGAGTTAATGGTTAACCACATGTTTCCTAGAGTTGTATACCAAAGGTTTCGTCCCCGGCGAGGTGGAACATTGCTGGTTGGAAGAGTCCAAGCGCTCAGGGCTGAACCATGGTGACCCCTGTTGATGTGTTCTGATGTTATGGTAGGGGTTCTAGCCTATGGTGGAAATCATATGGGTGTATATATATATATATTATATTATATTATATTATATTATATTATAATATAATATTATATTATATTATATTAGAGATGTCGCAAAACGGAGGCTGGTTTCCTGGAGACATCAATAGGTGTCAAGAGTTTTTTTGGGGTCAGAAAGTGAACTCCACTTCCACGTTGTGTTTTTGTCCAGATATTGAAAGTATCATGCTGATGCGTGGACACCATCCTTTGCAACCAACTTTTGCCTTAGTTCTGGGCCTCGATAATAGTTTGACATGAAAGAGTTTGGGAAAATACACCATTGAAGTGGAACACCTGGTAAAAACAAACATGTATAATTAGTTATAGTTATAAGTTATATATATTATTATTTATATAAATTAATACCCATTTATGCCCTTATATAGTTTCAATTGTATACTGTAGACATGTGCTATGAGCGGCTGCGAGGTGGCGGTTTGCCCACCCGGAGTCCTTCCAGATCTTTCATGTCAGAGCTGTGCCCTGAACTGTCGCCTGTTCCTGAGTACAATACACAAAGTGACGTTACATTACATCGACATTACATCTACATTACATCTACATTACATATACATTACATATACATTACATATAAATTACATATACATTACATATACATTACATATACTTTACATATACATTACATATAAATTATACATTGAATTTCATTGCATTACATACCTATTTTTTGCGCTGCATACCTGCTATTGCATCCTTTTGTGCGATGTCCCATCGTTGACTGCATCCAGTACAAGACGTTGAATGATGTTCGGTCACATCCATTTTACCATTTTAGGAGTCGCAATGACAATGGCTCGACTGAGGCGAAGTGACAGTCCAAAGGGCCGACTGTTGCAGGGAAAATTCCGCGCTGCACCGAAGGTTGATGAACCCCGAACAAGACGATTCTCCCACTGGATATGGGTATGGATCAATACCTATTAATACATATTAATACCATTTTTAGGGGATGAACATCCATTTACCAGCTATTTTGATGTTCACCAGGGGTAATGTTGCGTCCTGATTAGTGTGTGGCCCCCCCCCCCTCCCCTAAACTATTTCTGGACTCTCTTTAAAGTAGAAAGTCAAAAATTTTCTTCCCAAAAGAAAAACATATCCTCAATTAAGTAAGGATTTCAATTGGCTACAATTGAAATCTAATTACTATTGTTTTTTTTTGCCGATGAAGTTGTGGTATTTGTAGTACTTGTAGTACTTGTAGTACATGTAGTACTTGTAGTACTTGTAGTACTTGTAGTACTTGTAGTACTTGTAGTACTTGTAGTACTTGTAGTACATGTAGTACTTGTAGTACTTGTAGTACATGTCGTACTTGTAGTACATGTAGTACTTGTAGTACATGTAGTACTTGTAGTACTTGTAGTACTTGTAGTACTTGTAGTACTTGTAGTACTTGTAGTACTTGTAGTACATGTAGTACTTGTAGTACTTGTAGTACATGTAGTACTTGTAGTACATGTAGTACTTGTAGTACTTGTAGTACTTGTAGTACTTGTAGTACATGTAGTACATGTAGTACTTGTAGTACTTGCAGTACTTGTAGTACTTGTAGTACTTGTAGTAATTGTAGTACTTGTAGTACTTGTAGTACTTGTAGTACTTGTAGTACTTGTAGTACTTGTAGTACTTGTAGTATTTGTAGTACTTGCTTCCCTTCTGGGCTTCCAGGGGCTGCTCTGGCACAGCTTGCTGCAATAGTGAACCCAGCAAACAAACCTACTAAAGTGAAATGGGGCCTCTACTGGTCCAGGGCCTTGGAAAATTGTGGAAAAGCTGTTCTTTAATAAGGGTTTAATAAGGGATTTGTTCTTTTGGGAAAGGCTTGCAGTTTGAATTTGGCAATTTTGGAAATGGCTTGCTTCCCTTC
The DNA here is from genome assembly GCA_947184155.2 of Cladocopium goreaui. Lineage (NCBI taxonomy): Eukaryota > Dinophyceae > Suessiales > Symbiodiniaceae > Cladocopium > Cladocopium goreaui. The sequence goes on along the minus strand of CAMXCT020000634.1, from coordinate 177,386 downwards.
TGCAGGGGCTGCTCTGGCACAGCTTGCTGCAATAGTGAGCCCAGCAAACAAACCTACTAAAGTGAAATGGGGCCTCTACTGGTCCAGGGCCTTGGAAAATTTTAATAAGGGTTTAATAAGGGATTGGTTCTTTTGGGAAAGGCTTGCAGTTTGAATTTGGCAATTTTGGAAATGGCTTGCTTCCCTTCTGCAGGGGCTGCTCTGGCACAGCTTGCTGCAATAGTGAACCCAGCAAACAAACCTACTAAAGTGAAATGGAGCCTCTACTGGTCCAGGGCCTTGGAAAATTGTGGGGAAGCTGTTCTTTAATAAGGGTTTAATAAGGGATTGGTTCTTTTGGGAAAGGCTTGCAGTTTGAATTTGGCAATTTTGGAAATGGCTTGCTTCCCTTCTTCAAGGGCTGCTCTGGCACAGCTTGCTGCAATAGTGAACCCAGCAAACAAACCTACTAAAGTGAAATGGGGCCTCTACTGGTCCAGGGCCTTGGAAAATTGTGGGAAAGCTGTTCTTTAATAAGGGTTGAATAAGGGATTGGTTCTTTTGGGAAAGGCTTGCGGTTTGAATTTGGCAATTTTGGAAATGGCTTGCTTCCCTTCTTCAGGGGCTGCTCTGGCACAGCTTGCTGCAATAGTGAACCCAGCAAACAAACCTACTCAGATAGAGATGCATTTACAGGCTCAGATAGGGAGATGAGCAAAAAATTGACTGAGCTACAGCGTTTTTGAGAAAAAATGCCTCTCAGCAATTACAGTTTTTTTTGCAAAAAAAAGGGCTCTCCCAATTTTGTTTTGCCACAAAAGCGAACCCTCCAAACAATACATGAGTTTCAGAATAATTTGGAAAAAATTTGCCACAATAGCGACCCTAGGTACTAATCAGGACTCAACATTATGGAAAATCACAATTTTTAATGGGTAAATCCACTATAAATGGTTATTTTCAATAGCTATGTTAGTTTACCAGGCCGGGTATGTCATGTTGAGATGTGACACACGTCACCCTGTGATTTAACATGAGTGACCATCCTCGAAAATTGACACCGAACCTGAGCGGAGTTGGTTGCCCCTCATCGAGCAGCTGTGTCTATCTGAAGTTCTTGGGATTATATTGTGATGTTGTTGGATTCACAGGACGCCATGTAGAGGAGAAACACGCACAAGAATTCCTCGCTTGGAGAGTGCAACATGTCTCGCGCAGCTCTTTATTATCTTTATTCAGAGAATAACATGGGGGTGCAACTTGGACTATACATCCATATACATCCTATCTCAACAAGCGATGTCACCACCAGAATCATCAGATCACCTTCCTACCCTCCGGTACTCAGTTCGGTGGCGTGCGGGAAAATCCCCACGCTTAAGTTCGGTGCTTTTCCCGTTGAAACATCCATTTAGTTTGTGGATTTCCCAGCTTGCCATGTGACTGATGACCGGAAGTTAGTAAGCAATGCTGTAGTAAACCATCCCTACAATGTGAGGCCCCCCAGTTATAAGTTGGTTTATAAGCCCCAGTAACTATAGTTATAAGTACCATATACCATAGTTATTGGAGTTATAAACCAACTTAGCTATCTTGGGGGCCTCACATTGTAAGTTTACCATCAAAAAGCGGTATAAGCCATCAAAATATGGTTGGTTTATGGTGGTTGATGATTGTGTAAGGAAGGTAGTGAAATTCCCGAATTAGATGGTGGATTTTCAAGCAAGCCACGTTTACTGAAGGATATATCATGAGATATCCCCAAGTTGGTGAAATTCATGACTATCCATAGTATCCCATTAAATTTCATTACAGGAAAGTATAATCTAATAGTTCCATGATTGATTAAATATGATTAAATTCCATTACAATTATCATCCATTTAAATCAAATTTAAATCAATTAATCCAGAATATAGATAATACAGGATGGGGCCCGCAAGATAGCTAAGTTGCCTTATAAGTGGCTTAACTGTGGTTTATGGTAGATTTAACTATAGTTAATGGGGTTTATAATCGTTTATAAACCAACTTATAACTGGGGGGGCCCATCATGTATAGTATATTACAATATATTATCTGGGCAAATTATAACGACCTCACTGTTCTCCCTCACTGGAATCATGGTTTTTATACGGGAATCATCCCCGACATGGCCCAACATTTCAGTGGGCCGGGGCAGCCCAATGAATTATGATAATTTGCCCAGATATTCTGGTCCCCCTATTTTCACAATAATATAATCACTGGTTGGTGGTTTGGAACATGAATTTTATGTTTCCATATATTGGGAATGTCATCATCCCAACTGACCTTCATATTTTTCAGAGGGGTAGGTATACCACCAACCAGAATCATATTAAACCCCATTATGAATAAAATAATCATCATGGATATATATCCCATTACCCAAGTATTATACAATAATTATTCTCTAAGTCCCATTTAAATCCCATTATAATATATTCCCATTATAAATTCTATGGTCCCACGATATTCACCAGCATTTTTGCAAATCCCCGATGGTCGCAGGTGTGGCCCTCTGCCCAGCACGTCTTTGATACGATGAACCTGGCCTTCACCATCACCTTCCTGGTGCTTGAGCCGCATCCAAAAAACGCTGGAGCAGCAAGTTGTCTTAAAAAGTCAGGAGAAAATCATGGTTTTAAGATGTTTTGAGATGTTTCGAGATGTTTTGAGATGTTTTAAGACGTTTTGAGATGTTTTAAGCTGGTTGAACTCTGAGTTTAAGGCACTTTCCAAAACCCAATGCCTGGCTAAATGGGGATGTGCGAAGGAACGATCAGATATGGTGACCCAAAGCAACGGCTGACATACTGAAAAACAGTGGTGGTTGCTGGAAGTTTGGAAGTGTCCCTCTTGCAGTTGAGGTATCACACGCTATACAAATCTGGAAATTGCCATGCAAGAGGGAATGAATGAGTTTTGTGGCAGATAAACTGGTCTTCCAAACCGAGTACTGCATTTACAGCTGCCAGAATGCAAATAGCCATAGTCAGAAATTCCTGCCCACATATGTCATAGGTGTCCGAAAAGTATGTCTTTCCGAGTCTTGTTCAAACGACGGTCAAAATGATGGATAAATTTTGATATCTCTAAACGCTTCAAAGATCAAAGTCCAAGCAACATGTCACGCAGTTTTTCTATTTTTCCCTTGTGGACCACACCCTCCGGCAAACTAACAGTTTGCGAACTGGAAAATCGGAATTTTTTAATAGTTAAATCATGGTAGACCAACAATCAATAGCCATGTTCTATGTCGCTATGTTGAATTAGCTTCGGAAGGGTCATCCTCATACATCCCATCACATCCCATTAAGTCCCATAAATAATCCCAGTAAATCCCTATTCTGGTGGGTGGTTTCAAACATGACTGGACGATTTTCCATTTCATATATGGGATAATCCTTCCCATTGACTCATATTTTTCAAGATGATTCAAACCACCAACCAGCTAGTGTCATCTTTCAATGTACCCTATTTTCTTGGTCTCTCATTATAGGTGGACATCGTCCTGCGCATTGGATTCTTGAGATACCCGGCAGCGGCAAGGGCAAACAACCAGCATCCCGAAAATGGCGATTTCCAATCCATGGGGGTACCCCCAAGTCATCCCAAGTTAGACCATTGTAATATTGAAGCCTTGGGTGACTTGGGGATCTCCCATTCTGCGGAACCACCAAATAGATTCTGATTGGTACTGTATATATATATATAGATATTATCTATTTCTCAGAATCAACCATGATCCCATTCTGATATGGACACAAAAATAACCCAACCAGATCCATATCACAAACCCATAAATATTGATATTGGAGATGATTACCAGTGCTATATATATATATGCACGATCTGATCTATATATTACATACAATAGCTACAATCTACAAGGCCATAATATATGTAAAGCCAACCATAATTAAAGATTGGGATAGAATCGGATAGATAAATAATTGATATATAAACCTCAAATAGATTGAAACGTGATTTAGTTCTTTTTAGTGTGAGGTTACTTTTCTATCATTTTTGGAGCTTAGTAGATTAGTATCATTATTTTTCTATACCTAGATCCACACATGACCATAGACATGTGTATATCCTCCATGAGTTTTTCTGCGTCAACTGAGGATCCATGGGTCCAGACACCATGGATCCATGACAGCTAGCAACCGTTCCAACCGTTGACGAAAAAAGGACGACGATCCCAAAGCCAAAATCCTTCAGAATGTCAATCCCAATGTGTTTCCTTCTTTTAAACATATACTCAATGTGACATCAATGGGCCGACTGCGATGACATATATATATATATATGTTATCAGTGTTTGTCAGTTTTGTAATATGGCGAATTATCAATGCCAAATTATTCCCGAGAGCGTCTGAGCGCAGGGTTCTTCCAATAGTGGGGGTCTGTAAAACATATTCTCATCTTCACATCTTCTCATCTTCACATCTTATCATCCTCACATCTTCTCATCTTCACACCTTCTCATCTTCACATCTTCTCATCTTCACATCTTCTCATCCTCACATCTTCTCATCTTCACATCTTCTCATCTTCACACCCTCACATCTTCACATCTTCTCATCTTCACATCTGCTCATCTTCACATCTTCTCATCCTCACATCTTCACATCTTCTCATCTTCACATCTTCACATTCTCTCTTGCCCTCTTGCTCTCTTGCCCTCTTGCTCTCTCCTTCTTTTCTATTTCTCTCTTGAAGGCGTGGGCAGCGCCAACGAGACGGCACGAAACGCAACCCTTTCCCACGAAATGAGGTTCGATAGCCAAAAACTGGTGTAAAATTGCAATTTCACGGGTCCGGTCTCTGTGCGTAAAAGTGTTTGTGTGTAAAAGCGTCTGTGTGTAAAAACGTTTGTGTGTAAAAGCGTCTGTGTGTAAAAGTTATTCTGTGTAAAAGCTTCTGTGTGTAAAAGCGTCTGTGTGTAAAAGCTTCTGTGTGTAACAGTCTCTGCGTGTGAATGTGTTTGTGTAAAAGCGTCTGTGTGTAAAAGTTTCTCTGTGTAAAAGCTTCTGTGTGTAAAAGCGTCGTAAAGGCTTCTGTGTGTAACAGTCTCTGCGTGTGAATGTGTTTGTGTAAAAGTGTCTGTGTGTAAAAGCGTCTGTGTGTAAAAGCGTCTTTGTGTAAAGTCTCCGGGTGTGAAGGTGTGTGTGTGTGTAAAAGTGTCTGTTTGTAAAAGCGTCTATGTGTAAAAGGGTCTGCATGTAAAAGCTTCCGTATGTAAAAGCCTCTGGGTGTAAAAGTGTCTGTGTGTAAAAGCGTGTGCGTGTAACAGTCTTTGCGTGTGAAAGTGTTTGTGTAAAAGTGTCTGTGTGTAAAAGCGTCTGTGTGTAAAAGTCTCTGGGTGTGAAGGTGTTTGTGTAAAAGCGTCTGTCTGTAAAAGCGTCTGTGTGTAAAAGCATCTGTGTGTAAAAGCGTCTATGTGTAAAAGGGTCTGCATGTAAAAGCTTCTGTGTGTAAAAACCTCTTTGTGTAAAACGTCTGTGTGTAAAGGCCTCTTTGTGTAAAACGTCTGTGTGTAAAAGCCTCTTTGTGTAACGTCTGTGTGTAAAAGCATCTGTGTGTAAAAGCGTCTGTGTGTAAAAGTGTCTGTGTGTAAAAGCCTCTCTGTGTGTGCAAGCTTCTGTGTTTTAGCAAAAACATAGAAACAAATCCACTACTAGCATGGACAATCACCATTTTTATAGGTCAATCCATCGCTTTTCACCATTTCCAATAGCAAAAACTCTTCGTTTTTTTGGCGCATCCCAAGCGTTTACCCACGATCTCCCCATCCGCCTTTGCGTAGGATTCCTACTACGCCACTCCGGGGCAGATGGGATCTGCCACACGGCGATTACCAGGCCGATTCGTGGAGATCGACAGTGGATCACATGGTGGTCCCATGTGAAACGAAGAAAATTGGGGAAATTCGAGTTTTGAGCCCCAACAAAAACCTGATGTTTGCCGGTTGGGAGTGCGTTTAAGGAGTATTTTTTTCGGGGAATTTGGGATGATGACCCTAATGGACAACATGATATGTCTAAGATGGGTTGAAACAACCAGCCAGATTGGCGTTGGATTGTCGTATCAACAGAGTAGAGCCCATCAGTACAGCTAATAGAAGGTCTCACCCACAAAAAAGGGCTTAAACATGTTCACTATGATACTAGAAATAACAACATATTCAGTTTAGACATCATTGCATCCATAATAAACATACTGTAAGTATAGTTTACAAACAATCTGTTTCTTGGCATTGTTTAAGTTTAAGCATGTATTAAACGGGTGAATTTCACTGTTCCATACTTTTGTACCTTTTTGTGGGTTGCCAAAAAGAACGTCGCGATGCCCAGCGATTCCATTGGCACATCCTGCCGTCGTTTAGGACGTTGGGGTGAGCGAATTACCATGTCCTCTTGGGAATTTCCATGAATTTCCTCTACAGAGTGGGTTCCAGAAATTATTTCGATGCTTTTTCTAATTCAAGTTGCCATCAATTTTGGCACTTGAATTTGATTCTTGGACTAAGATATGAGGCTATGACAAGCTCCAAGACTGCTTTCATGTCAGCCCCGGATTCTGATTCGGCTGTGAAAAATCAGGGGGACACCATTTTTCATCCGCAAATGACTTCACTGACATCAGTGACATCACCAATGACTGGTTGGTGGTTTGGAACATGGCTTTTATTTTTCCCATCATATTGGGAATGGTAGAATAATCATCCCAACTGACTTTAACTCCATCATTTTTCAGAGGGGTAGGTTGACACCACCAACCAGTGACCAACCAGAATAACCCGATGATTTTTGGTGACCTTTCTGATTTTGGGTAAAAGTCTCATTCCCGGGCTTGTAGAGCCAGCGATCACTCGATGGCTGATGATGGTTGCTGCATCTCCAGGCCTTGTGTCCTGTGAGCATCGCATGTATCCTTACAACCATGCCGCCATCAAGCTCACTGGCGCTATCCTGTTGGAAGCTCAGGTGGTCTTGAAAGGATCATCAAAGGCTTCGACAAAGAGATATTTTACATCATTTGGTTGATCCACAGTGATGGAAGGAGATGGAAGGAGGAATCAACATGAGTTGAAATGGTTGACGCGGTAACCACAATCATAGTTATCCATCTGCATTGGTCACACGGTCACATTAGTGGATTCTGTCGAATAGAAACCACACAATTTTTTTCCGCCTCCTCGAGCCATGAAACCGAAGAATCATCAGAGGGAAACATATATGTATATGATGTCTGTACATGGCTTTTTCATGAATATAATAAATAAATATAAATAATGTATATATATATGATTAATTATATATATATACACATGGCTTTTAACCTTTTCACGAATGGGGATGGCGAAGTACAACATTTCTTGCAGAAGCCATGTGCCCCGGACCCCCGGTTTTTGCCGGTTTCCTGGACCAAGGTCCAACAGTTTCTATGCGTTTGGACTTTGGGTCTCCAATGCAGAGGCGCAGTGTCGGTGGGGTGACAAATCCATGAGGAGGACGATGACGATGATTATATAATGATGATAGTGATAATGATGATGATCATGCTACTATTCCTATTCTCATTTTTGCTCAATAAAGACTAATATATCATTATCGCCATTATTATAATGGTATTAGAATACCATATAATATCATTATATAATGTTATATATCATTATATATCATTACCTATCATTATATGGTATTAGATATGAGATGAGAATCGTATTTTGGGCAAAATCCGTGGATCATTTTAGAGATCAATGGCCGGCGCCCCTTTCTGCGCGTACACCGCGGTGAGGTGTACGAGAGCTCACAGAGAACCGCCTGGAGGAGCTGGGTGAAAAACTCGGTGCAGGGCATTTCGAAGCAGAATTCGGAAGATCCAAAATCATGAATTCTGGTTGGTGGTGACTGGAACCATGGAATTTTGAATGACTTTCCATGAACAGTTGGGAATTTTACAGATCCCAACTGTTACTCACTCCATCATTTTTCAGAGGGGTAGGTTGAAACCACCAACCAGTTTTGGTACTACATTCACTACCCGGGATGCACTGGCGCAGTTCTTGAAAACCGTGTCATCCCCTGCTATAGGTAGGAGCTATCAACTATCATACATACACCATTTGAGATCATGAGACATAGGTAGAATATTCATATTAACTGTACTTGGTCAAACAATCTTTTTGAACCATCCCCAATCGCCGAAACACAGATGGTACCTGAGTTGTCTAAGAGGTACGGTACCATGGGTACCCCGAAATCTCATGGCTGATCATCATTTCACATCATTTTCGCATAATATTTTCGCTATTCAATCGGCTATTTTAAGGGGTTTCCCACATCTTACAAATCACACATTTTTGGCTGGCGGTTTTGTCTGCTTCGTGTTGAATCATCAAGTTTGGCTTGTCCAACCGGCCCAATGTGCCCCCAACCGCTAGAAGCCTGTTGTAAGTTTGTTGGTTTACAATCCCATCCAAGTACAGTAACTATAGACATCTATAGTTACAATATGTTACAATCACCATCAACCCGTAGGCACAGTTGTAAGCCAACTGAGCTACCGTAAACTGGGACACCACCTTGTGTGCAAAACTTTTTTTGGCTCGCCATGGCATGAAATTATGGGCATTTTGAGGGTCCAAATCTGGCGATGTTCCGGTTTTTGCCATAGAAAAGTGACATCATGAAAACTATCCGAAAAAGTGAAGGCAACATAAATAAGAGGATAATTCCAACTGATTCTCCCAAATGTAAGTCATACTTTTCTATTAATCCTTCTAAACCATAGAAAACTACTAGAATCCTATAAAACCCTGTAAATTCCAAAAAGTAACGCCCAACATCTGTTGATTTTCTCTTCTTTTGAAAGGCTCCCCAAGAAACCAATCGCCACCGGAGCCAGGATCTTCACGGTGGATATGAACGACTACCGGGTGGTTGGAAACCCAGCTGGCCTTCGTGACTGGATGCATCAAACAAATTGGGGACAAACATCTCATTTTTGATGTGGAATTCACCAAAAAATCAATGATTTGTTTGGTATACGTCGTATATGTTATGTTTTTTTTTTGATGGGATTTGTTCAGCACAAATGAAACAGAAACTGACCCAGAAATGCTCCAAGAGTGGAATATGTATCAACGTCTATAACAACAAAATGAGCTGTGGGTAGATTACAACAGGTAAAGGTTGAAATATCATAGGTTTGAAGTTGAACATGGATGCAGATAAGACACTGGGTCCTTTGATGTGTATCCAAGGACTCGTATTTATATGTACAAGAACCCATGATTATTCCCCACCTTCTCACTTCCTGGGTCCCCAAAATAGCTCATATCATCATTGTTGATATATCTTTTCATCCGATTTGTGGCTGGTGACATCCTCATTCTTGCTGGTGAAATTGTTGTTTTCTTCAACATGCGGTTTTCGTCAGAAAATAGGGCACCTCCAAATTTGATGGTTCAAGATACATCATTTGTGCTCATTTCCCTATTACTATTATTGCTATTACCTCATTTTCTCTATTCCCCTCCATTGGTGGTAAATCCAGCATTTTTTTGGACACAGCCAAATATCAAGTTGTTCCTATACTACATACACATATAATACAATCATAATACAATCATAATTGATGACAATATCATGATGGTTTCTGAGTCTATCCCCCATTTTTCATGGGACCACGCCCCCCGTGCCGGTCCCCGGTGCAGGACGGGACTGCCATGCCCATCCCCATGGCGGCGCACACGGCGCGCAATCTGCCCATGTCCGTGGACTCGACGCAGCTGAGCTTCGGGCTCTACCGAGCCGCTAGGCGAACTTTGGAGCCCAAGATCTACTTATTATATCCATAATAAGAGTAGATTACTAGAGTATTATGATCTATTATATAAATTTATATAAGATCTATTTGATCTATTTTTTAGAGGATGACCTATTATCCATGGTTATCTATTATATTCCTTATTTATTGTTATTTCAGGTTGGGCTTATGTTTAGAGTATTATCTATGACCCAAGATTATTATGATCTATTATCTGTTATTATGAGTATTATTAGACCCATTTATCCACTAGTGTATTACTAGAGTATTATCTATTATCCAATGGTTATTACTTTTTTTTTTTAAAAAAAATCTATTGTTATCCATGGTTATCTATGATATTCATTATCTATTGTTATCCATGGTTATCTATATTATATTCTCTTATTGATTGTTAATAGTGATTAATCATTGTTCTTACTACTATTATGGTACCTATTATTTAGAAATTCTATTCTACCTATGATTATTATCATAATGTATATTTACCAGTATATTTATGGTGATGAAATAAGTAGAGTCAATTATCAAGACCCATGTATCCACTGGTGTATCTATTACAATACTATTATTGTCATAATGTATAGGAATCAACCTAGACCGTTTTTTTTTACCTATTACTATTATTATCATAATATGTATATATATATTTACACAAAGTATATATATATAATAGTATTTATTTCACAGACTCATTTTATAAACACATGGCTATTATTATTGTCATCTATTATTGAACAGATTGTCTTGGATTGGATCTTAGGAACCGCTTTGGCAAGTTACTATAGGGGGAGGTTCTTTTTCGGATTTCCTGGTGGAGACAACTGGCTGAAAATAAGCAAGACACATGGGATTTTTTCAAGGTTATGTTAGTTTGTAGCAAGGCTAACATGAATAGCAGCAATGGCAATAGTGAACATGATTAGTAGGATTTATGGTGATGAAATAACTGGACTTAGATTTATGGCACCCAAATGGTTGCCTTCTGTTGGTTTATAGCTACCTGTAGACTAACAACAGAAACCACACAAATGATAACGAACATAACCAACACATAACCAGGGGCCACCACCTTGTACAGCCGGTTTCTTCTTGTTTATAAGTATAATTTGATCATGATTGGGAACAATCCCCACTTTATGGCAACCTAACCCCCTGAAGTATGATCGCTTTATTCCATGTCATTCTCAGATAGACCCTACAAAAGTCATGCCCGTTGTTCCAACACAGTCGATGCCACTGGAAGCCACGTTGTTTCTCAGACTGTGCCACCTAAAAACGCATGAATCAGAACTTATAATACCATATTTTGGCAGGATGACCATTCCTTTGCCAACTATTTTGGTGTTCACAGTGTTCACCAGGGTACCAGGTTGCGACCCATACCCATTTTAAGACCAAAACTGGAGGCCTCAGGAAATCAATTCTAAGGCTAGACACCTCCAGGGCACTTTGAATCCAAAATCAATACATAAGATCTCTGGTACAGTAATAGCCTATCTATCCACAGTATTGCTGCTTGTATTCCTGCTGTTTGGATAGACCGATAGATTCTTGTACCAGTTATCATAGATCTACGTCTGGAAAATCTGAAATCTTTGGCCAAAATGAACAGGAACTAAGACTTAATTTCTAGCCTCGGGGTGAACATGGACCCGGTTTTTGGGTGTTTCATCATAGTTCTTCGGATCGCCACATTTTCCAAACGAGGCTCAATTGAACACCCCGACGACACTCAACGTGCAGGACGGTTGCATGATCTGAACAAGTTGGGGAACATATACCCTCTGGTAATGTCAACATAGCTATGGAAAATCACCATTTTTAATGGGAAAATCCACTATTTCAATGGCCATTTTCAATAGCTATGTTAGTTTACCAGAGGGTAAGTTTCATGGGATTGGTTTTAAGGGAAATCTCCACTAAATTGCCTGGTTTTTATGAACCAATTTTTAGGGGTCCCAGCCCAGATTTTCCAGCTCAACACTAAAATAATTGTTTCTATATGTTTCTATATGGGGAGCTACCGGTATATTCTGATTCAGCGATATATAATGTATATAAATAAACGTGTTCGGACATGTTTGTATATATATATATACACGATACATTTAATGGGCACAAACAATTTAGATTGGCCCAGAATTGTGATAGGATTTATGGATAGTAAGCGGGGGGTATAACAAAATATCCTGGTCATAGGGGGCACCACAGAGTCTAAGGACTTCATGTCGTGTGTCCAACTTGTATGGAGGTTTCCTGAAATGGGGATACCCCAATAGTTGGATGTTTTTTTTTTCAATGGAAAATCCAATTAAAAATGATGATTTGGGGGTACCACCATGACTTCGGAAACCTCCATATATATATATACACCTATGACCCACGTGATTATTTTTTGGATATTTCATGTCATACATGTGGGCATTTCATATATAGTATTATATATATATATATACTATCCAATAATAGCTATGACCCATACAACTGGTATAGTATGATTACCCTCCGGTTTGCTCAAACGTGGCGAACGCTGGACAGTCCCCGTGGCCAAAAAAGCGGATTTGACGGCGCCACGTTTCATCACCGGAGCATATTACCCAATTATGATTCCAATGATTATTCCATACCAATTACAATGGCTCTGAAGTATTTTTTTTGGAGGTTATAAAGATATTACCGAAGTCATGTATAATTTCTGCATATATGACTGAAGTAATGTATATTCCATACCCTCATTTATTCCAATATATATATATATATGAGACTATATATGTATGACTGAAGTATAGTATGGGTATTCCCCACGTTACAAACTGGTCACATCCATGTCATCGAAATTTCCGCGCAGGTATCCTTGATGAATGCCATGCCGTATTCCATGTCGGGACACCCAGCGAGTGAATGATCTGTGGAGGGTCCTGTTTTTGGCGTCAGCTTCTGTCTGATATCTTTTGTTGACTAGTGTTTCTGTGATGTCTCAACCAAAGAAAAGATATATGATTGAAACCTTTTCAAACCGAACAGATTTTGAAAAGTTGATTTGTTTATGGCTTTCCACACCCCGGAAAATACTTTCTGGATTTGCGGCCGGTTTTCCGAAAACCCACCGTTTTCAGCAATCAGAGAATGCTCCATGGACTTAGAATGTCCAACCAAAGTTTTCATGGATTTTCCAATTGATGGAGGAGTTTCACTCAGGCGGTTCGTTCGCAGGGGATTTCAGGAACGCATTCGCAGAGAACAGTAGCGACAGAGGTTCGTTCAGATGGCCGGGTCCATCGAGCAGGACGCTGTGAGAGTGCACTTTTTGGGAGAAATATACTGTAAATGCATATCAGAGATAGTTGGAAAGCTGGGAGTTGAACATCAGAATATGGGCTGGTCTGAAAATTGGGGGAAAACCTTTGAAATCCCATTGTTAATGACCATTTCCATCCATTTCCCCAAAATTTAGATGGTCTTTTAAAGTGTGTATAATCATCCATTTTCAGACAGACCCATATCAACCAAGTAGACAAAATGGGACAACTGAATCCATAGAACTGACAAAATCTGCTGGAAATCTCTAAGTGTACGCTTAAGGTGAATAGAAAGTGAAAATCTAAATCCTGGCTTTGCCGAACTTTGGATGGTTAAAACATGAACCATCCAAAAATGTGGGTGAACCTGCCTAAATGGAGGTTTCACCATGAAAATGGGGGTTTGACTAACAAAAATTAGGGACTCAACCAACAAGACTATGGGTAATTCAACCATCAACAGGGTGCCTCCAACCTATTGACCTATTGTAGGCATAGAAATTATTCTGCAAGAGGGGAAATTGGTGATTCTGCTTCTTTATTTTGCCAATTAATCCATCTGGTATCGGATTAAGATGATGATTTATGCACTGATCTATGGAACTGGTATGAAGCTTGCAAACAGCACTTGGAAAGACTTCGAGGTCCCAACTGCCTTCAATTTAGACCCACACTCAGGTAACATACACATCCAGCGGTGTGCTGTAACCTTACATGGATACATTTCCAGCTAGAAAGAGGGGTATGTTTGATATATGTTACTCTAGATATAGAAACACAACTGAAGTTCGGCCCTTGTGGCTAAGGGGTTGCAGTCAGTCTTGATGATGCAGAATTGGTTTTCAGAGACACTAAAGAAGCAGGACCCCGAATTTTCGCCTGGAAACATGAACCGGAAGCTTTCCCCGGACATTTTTTTTTAGTGGAGGAAAAGACTTCGCAATGGACAAATCCACCATAGTTCATCATAGTTCGATGATTTACCCTGCTATAGACCTCCATTAAGTTCGGGGATTTTCCAGCTAGCCATGTTTGATGTGACCAGAGGGTATATCCTAATCATAATCCCATGGCCCATAAATATGAATCCCAATTTATCCCATGCATATTAATCCCATTAATGACCATTAATCAACCCCAGATATCCCATGACCCATTCTTATCCCACCAGAAGGTAAGTGGATTCCTTACACACCTTTTGGGCTGGAAAATCCACCCTTCGATTTTTCGATGGATTTTTCCAGCCTTTCAACCTCCATTGCTAGGGGACTTTCCCCATGAATTTCCCCATGGATTTTCCCTGGCTCAGGTCTATGCAGCGTACCACGGTCACCATTTTGCCACTGCGGGTGCGAAGGGAGGGCAGAGGGCCATAGAAATAGGCCATAGGCTACAGGATGGGGCCCCATAGTTATGTGAACGTTGGCTTATAAACCATGAAATAAACCCCAATAAGTACAGTTATATCTACCATAAACCATATAATAGATGATATACCCTCTGGTTATTTAACGTAGCGAACTGGGAAATCACAATTTTTAACAGGTAAATCAGCAAAAAACAACTATTTCTAACGGCGATTTTCCATGGCTATGTCAAATAGCCAGAGGGTAACGCATATGTATATAATATGTAATGCATGTGTAACCCGCTTAATTTGAGTGAAACATAGTGGAACTATACTATATATATAATGGTGATATTCCGTGCAAGACTAATTAATATGGTTGTCATGTATTTTTCCTATGTTATATATTTCACGCATTCTGTCAACACAAATTCGCGAAGCAACTGATGATTCCATCTGTAGTTTCTGGGTGAAAGCCCGCTGCCATCAACGCGGAAGTCGAAGCTCCAAAGCAGATGGGTTTGTCTCAAAATGCTGGACTGAAAGATACTGAAAGTTAAAATTCACCTGCATGCTTTCCTATATCTATGTATATAATAAATATGGATAATAGAGATATGCATACGCAGAGTATATATATATATAATTATATAATATAATATTATATATATATGTATGATCTATAGTCACAATGCATTTCTAGATACTGCAGGTGTGTGGGACCCGAAAAAAAGACCTATCTAATCCTCTTTTGGAGGGTCAACCCTCCATTTCACTGGTCGAATTCTCCATGGCAATGGAAAATCGTCTCCAAATGATTCTGAATGGAGGTTGAATTGTAAAATTATGTAACATATTGTAAAATCATCAAACTCTATATATATATATATAATTATATATATACATAAATGGGGGATTTTCCCTTGCCATGTTTGATTACTGGAAGGTGCCGCGTGGATGTTTTACTGAGAAAGATCAAGAAAAACAGCACCTCCCGGTGGTCAAGTCTCAGAAGATAACTGGACCCCAACAGTGATCATGATGGAACCTATGTCAAAAAACATGAGGTTAGAACCTCATTTCCCCACATACCCTCTGGTAAACGTCTACAAAAAGCTATGGAAAATAACCATGTTTAATGGGTATATCAACTATTTCTATGGCCATTTTCAATAGCTATGTTAAATTACCAGAGGGTAAACATCATAAACAGGTCATTTTTGATGGTTTAGAGGAATCAAACAGCTGATCTCATGGTTTAGCTCAGCTCATTTCTCCACCGCCAGGTGGTTGAAGAGATCAGCTCCACTCTGCGGGTCTCATACTAAGCGGGGAGAAATTTCCGGACTGGGGATGACTGGGATTCATGATGTCAATATACTATGAATATATATAGTATATATATATATATGTAGTATATACATATATAGTATACATATAGTATATATATAGTATATATATATATATATTGTATATATATATATAATAGTATATATATAGTAATTATATATAATATAATTATATATAGTATATATCCAATATAGTATATATATAGTATTAATCCCACTTTTTTTATTCATCTATAGTTATTTTTGTAAATATATCAATTCAGTAAACAAAGTGGAGATGGGGATGACTATGACTGGAAGTTTTTGCGCATGAATCCCACGATATATTGATCCTCTATGAATGTTTATGAACTGTTATGGGATTAACTGTTATGAACTATTCAAAAAACTACTTGCTGGAACTGGAACTAGGCACTGGGCAGTTGGTATATAACTTGTAAACAAACAGTTTGCGAACTTGAAAATGGCCATAGAAATAGTTGATTTACCCATTAAACATGGTGATTTTCCATAGTTTTTTGTAAACGTTTACCAGAGGGTCTGAAGTGATTAATGGGATTAATGGGGATATCCCGGTGATTATATAATGGAAGTAAAATTCAATTAGGATTCATAGTGTTGCCATTGTGGGATTATCGGGAGTATGATTATGATGATTTATGAGTAATGTCAATGGTGACTAATGGAAGTAATATTATTAGATGGGATAATGATTGGGATAATAATCGGGATATAGAATCAAATGTGCCAGTGGACAATTCTAGTTTCATGGGTCTTCAATGGGAACAACATCGAACGAAATAGGCGCTTTTTCCATTTCCACGGTTGATCGCCAGAGGGTAATGTCTTTAAAATCGGGATGAATGATGATATACTGGGACACACTGGATATGATTTTTCACAATACATTGTTATTATTATATACCCGAATATATTGGGATATTTCATAATTATGATACTGGGATTATATATTGTATCATATGATATGCCAGGATATGATATACTACCTGGTTGGTGGTTTGGAACATTTTTTATTTTTCCATATTTCCATATATTGGGAATAATTATCCCAATTGACTTTCATATTTTTCAGAGGGGTAGGTCAACCACCAACCAGCTACGAATCTTTGTTGTGAAAAATCATGAACAATACCCTCTGGTGAACTAACATAGCAATGGAAAATCACCATTTTTAATGGGAAAATCCACTATAAATAGCCATTTTCAATTGCTATGTTAAATTACCAGAGGGTACCCACCTGCAAAGTCAATCTCCGATTCTCTTTGGGATTCATCGACAGATCTTCCCTTTAAACAATCCATGGGGGGCTATGTTTTGTGAGATTCCCTGAAGTTAAGACCTGACATAGTCAGTACCTCCAATTTAGGTTCGACATAGGAAATATGATATCCCGAAATTCACATAAAATAGTTCTTTAATTACCTTCGTAACCATTGGTTTTCAATGCGTTGTCATCCTATCATATTCCCACTTTTTGGTTGTTCTCTCTCTTTGTTGGTACCTGGGAATATCATAGCCATGAATTTCATAACCATGCCCCCGGTTTCAAGAATTCTTGCTATGGGAAATCCCTTATAAAGTGTAAATTTCATGGGAACATAGAACTAAATGGACAAAAAAATCCATTGCCACGCTTGATTAGCATAAGGTCTATCCCAATAATTGTCCAATTCAATCCCATTAACATGAATCCCATTAATCGCCGATGAGATTGTTCCCGTAGAAATCCCCATTACCCTGGTAAACATACAGAAAACGATGGAAAAAAACAGCATTTTTATAATAGGTAAGTCTCAACTATATTTCTATGGGCCATTTTTAAATAGCAAACTGTAACAAATGACCAGAGGGGTACCAGAGGATGTGCTGGATTTGCCTATCCCCACTCCAATTGCCCCAATTGCCCCATAGAAAATTCGAAAATCACATCGTCCCAGCATTCGTATCCCATCCAGGTAGTTCCTTCTTGTAGTAATTACTTCTTCTGAAAATAGATGGTTTATTGATATATTTTTCCCGTTCATAACCATTTTTGTATCCCCGTTCCATGAGATCCCATTCTCACAGGATTGACAATTCTTGTCCTATGAATGGGAATCAATGGGGATAAATGGGTCCCACTTATCCCATGGATATTCATCACCATTCATAAATATTAAATATCCCATTAATAGCATTCATATCCCCATATTATACATTCATAGCAAAGACATAGTTCTTATTGTCATGGTCATGACCATGGCAACCCCAGAGAAATATCATTCACCATCAACGGGATAAATGGGCAAATCATGGTCATAATCCCAATGGGATTATGAATATTCATCACCATTCATTAAAAATGGATATTCATCACCACTTATACAATGGGTCCCGCCATAAAATGGGATCATATTCAATCCAAGTGATGAATTCTTTCATGGCTTGTCTACATTCATCAACAAAATTAGACCAATTTGGTTCATCCCCACATCAATCCATGGATGTTTCATGGGTCCCATGGACAAATCCGGGGCCCCCTTTATCCCCCCCCGTTTCGTTGGACAAAAATCTCCCAGGTCATCTCACCTTTCGGGTGCGGATCCATGGGGCGTTTGGAAACGAGTTCAGCGGCGAAAAAACGATGGTTTATGGTAGATATAACCAACTAGTTCATGGGGGTTATTTTATGGTTTATAAACACACTTGTTACAGGATGGGCCCCATCCTGTAAACGATTGTTATTATTCTAGATCAATCTTGGATGGGTAAAAACTAATCCTTTAGTCTTTTGGTATCAATGGGATTATCTACGTTCACCAGCT
Source organism: Cladocopium goreaui (assembly GCA_947184155.2). Classification (NCBI taxonomy): domain Eukaryota; class Dinophyceae; order Suessiales; family Symbiodiniaceae; genus Cladocopium; species Cladocopium goreaui. The sequence continues at coordinate 158,719 of CAMXCT020000634.1, read as the reverse complement.
AAGAATTTTTCATTTTTTGCAGGGTCTAAGACTGGCCATGTATTGTTATTGTTATTACTATTACTATTATTAGTAGTAGTCGTAGTCGTAGTCGTAGTAGTATCATATTATAATTAGTATGTTTTTTACTATGATATGTATATATCTAGTCTTATAACTATCATTACTGTTATTATGATTGCTATTCATTATTGCAATTCTAATTATTATTAACTGGTTGGTGGTTTGGAACATTTTTTTCCAATATATTGGGAATAATAATCCCAACTGACTAATATTTTTCAGAGGGGTAGGTCAACCACCAACCAGATTACCCTCTGGTAAACTAACATAACTATGGAGAATCACCATGTTTAATGGGAAAATCAACTATAAATGGTCATTTTCAATAGCAAACTGTTAAATTACCAGAGGGTAAGCATTTATCGTTATTTTTAATGTCTCGAACATATGGTTACCGGCGAATCGACTGGCATGATTCGCAGTGAAAATGATGGGTTTACCCTGGGGGTGCATAAACCCCTGGGGGTTATGCATACAAAAAGATGGAGAAAAGCCATGGGGACTGGTTTGTTTTCCACATCTTTTTGTATGTTAAGATTGCAAGAGGGCCTTGGCAAATTCTCAGGTGTGTGAATCCTCAGGCAAAAATGATTTCTGGAGCTTTAGTGAAGGGGCATTGCATCAAGAATGCTCATCTTGGAAATATGCGATTGTAGGTCATATCGTCAGTAACTGAAACATCCATTTCTGCCAAAGCCGAATATGGAAGCAAACAGGGGCCATGGTTGTTAAGCTTTCCTCCCAATGGACAATGTTTTTGTTAGGCGGCGAAGCCGGTTGAATTCTCATTGGAATCACACCCAAAAAAAAGGATGGGGAGCAAATGTTACCCTCTGGTAATTTAACAGTTTGCTATTGAACATGGCCCATTTATAGTGGATTTACCCATTGAAAATGGTGATTTTCCATAGTTATGTAGACGTTTACCAGGCCTGGTAACATCGCTGTTCCACGGCGATGCTGAAGAAGTACAACCAGTACAAGGGATGCTGCTCGCAGGGTACTCCCCAAATTTACCATATTCACCATGAATCATTAAAATACTATTAGGATTGGTTAAAAAAACACATTTTCAAAAAAAAACAAAATCGATCAAACTCGTAGTTGCTTAATTATAGCCCCATTATATTCCCATTTGACATCCCCATTGTAGCCCCATTTTTGTTGGTTAGTTCTCCCCATGCATCACATTGAATCACCACATAGCACAGGTACGACTGGGATTTCGAGGATTCGGAATTCCGGCACCTGGCCTTGTTCCCCAACGCGTGCCTTGGCGACATGAAGGGAATGCATATTGAGGCGGTTCCACCGCCGTGTCAATGAGGGTAGCCCTTTATCGCTGGAACATCCGATCTAGAAATGGATGATTTGGATTGATTTGGGGGTACCCCCATGACTTCGGAAACCTCCATAGAATGTTATATACGCAATGGTATCCATATGGCGGTTTCCTAAAATGGGAAATCCCCAAAACTATTGTTTTTTTAAGACTAAAATGGTCTGATTTTGGATGATTTGGGGGTACAGTACACCCATTTTAGGAAACCTCCATATACGTATCTAGTGGTGTGTATATATATATAATACACATAAAAATAACATTGTATGATTGTGTGTGTATGTATATATTCTCTACATAGATAAGTGTCTTTATCATAGATGTTTGGAGAACCTGCCGAGACAATGCTGGTCACAAGATCTCCAACAGACATGAAAAGCTATCATTACTTTGGGACACAACTGACACAACAAGCTGTATCAGCATAGATTAGCAATTCGTTTGGAAGTTCAAATCCTCTAATGATTGCGAATGGTTCCAGTTTTTTGATAGTTATGGGACTTCTTCAGGATTTGACAGCTGCTAAGCGGGAGAATCCTCCAAGCATCAGTGGAGGCATCCTACGGAAAACTTCACGGCATAGGTCCACTTCCCATTAGGGTCTGTCTGAAAATGAGGAGCTATACCTCGAAATGGTCAATTTTCCAAAAAGGGCAAATGAGGAAATGATGATGACACATGATGACATGTGATTGATTTTCTTGGATTTTGGAGGTCCCCGACATTGACAAACTCTACCGGTAAGTTGGGAGTCAAGATTGCTGCACACATCCCGACCTCCTCTAGAGACGGGAACTCTATGACACCATTGCGAAGTCGATTCCGACTTTTACGACTTCAGAGGTGTAGTGTTTTTGCGCAGAATTTACACTGCATTTTTTTCTTGCTTGAATAACATTGTTCTTGCTACAGCCTCACTCTTGGTGGTTAAAATTCCCAAATTCTCGGCAGATTTTTTCTCATCTTCAATCCAATTGTTTGTTGTTAGTTGACTGATGATCTCATCTTCAATCCCACTTTTTGTTTGTTTAGTTGAACTTCACCTCCCCAGACGTTGTTAGTAACACCAGTCTTTTTTGCGCAGCCACGAGGACCCAGAGCTTGGTGTTGCTGGGAACCAATGCCAATTTGCCAGGAGCTGCTGAACTATTTGAGGCTATTCGTATTTTAGGAATCCCCCATGTATACACGTACACATATATATTATTGTTATTATTATTATATAAATTATTATTATTATTATTTATTATTATTATTTATTATTATTTATTATTATTATTTATTATTATTATTTATTATTATTTATTATTTATTATTATTATTATCATTATTATATATTATATATTAGATAGTATATATATATAGTATATATATATACTATATATATACACATTTGTTGTGGATCTAGAAATTTCTGGATCAAAAAACTGGTGATTCGGTCAAGAGATAACCCTTTTTCATGGACCAGAAGAGATCTTAACTCAACCTTGTTCTGGTTAAGATCCAGAGAAATGGTGATATTTCGTCCAGAAAAATGGGTATTGGTGCCATGATGCCATGACAAAATGGTGAAACGAATAGGCCTTTTGAATAGGGCTTTACGCACCAAACGGAGTATATAGAAAGCTGGTCTATAACCAAGGGTATACCCAATTTCATAAACGTCTGGAATGTTTTATGATTCGCCTTGCCACAAAAAAAGCAGCTAGTGGTTCTGGTTTGAGCCCTCCAGCTGTGAAGGAGGCTATCCGTTGCGTCAAGGCAATGTGCTTCTCTGGAATCAGGAGCCGACCCAGTCCTGGGGAACAGCTACTGGCGATGAGACGTGAAATGACTGGGATGGGGAACTTTACCCGGCCTGGTAAACGTCTACATAACTATGGGAAATCACCATGCTATTAATGGGTAAATCCACTATTTCTATGGGCCATTTTCAAGTTCGCAAACTGTAAACGTTTACCAGGCCGGGTAAGGACTTTCGGACACGGAGCGATTGCTCGGACGTTTCGGACTCTTAAATCGGACACGTATTTTTCTGGGAAAGTGATGTTTCTGGGAACAGATGTTTTGACAGAATGGAGTATTGTTATGTATTGTTTATATCAACGGTATTATATATATATAGGGATCATTTCTGAAAAGTACAGAAACATAGAATAACATAGACATACTCCAACTGTAGTTATGACGTGGACATGATGGGCATTAAGGATTTGTATTGGTGAGTTACAAGTCCACTATGACACATGGTAACATGTTGATCTTGGCAATGGCAGCTTTGGTTCGAAAGGTCTTTGTTTTCAGGGTTGCAAAACTCCTACTTTTCTCCCGCGGAGTGCGCGTCTTGGATATCTTGGATGGGAATGCTGCTCCTTCATGTGTGTCAGAATCCGTTTTTCTGAGAATCCGTGACTGAGTAGTAAACACTGGGTAAACTAGCCATGGTTATTCACCACTGATATCCACAGTAGTTTTTCACACTGGGGATCCACTAGCCATGGCAGCATTCACCACTGATTTCTGGTTCAATCCGCATCCAGCCGTACTGCAACTGCGGTGAATCGGAGAATCCGGACTGCGGTGGACAGGAAACCAACTCATGTGGTTAAAACAAGCAGAAACTGTTCCCGAAATCACCAAAATTACATGGGTGCTATAAACCATCAAAAAGGGCTTTATTATTGATTTAACCACATTATATATATATATATGTATAGCATTTTGCATGTTTGTTTTTTATTATAACCAACTGGTGCTTATACAGAGACTGATTCATGTTGGTTGATTGTATTCGATGCCATTCCAATCTTGCAACCCCACTTGAATGGGGACAGACCTACAAGGTGGGGATAGGTGGGGCATCCAACCTATAGCTGTTGGTTTATAACTAATTAGGTTAACTATGGTTTATATGGTCGGGGGTTACAAACCAACGCAAAACTAGGAGGCCCCATCTTGTACCCAAAGCCCCTCTATGAGGTTTTTTCCTTGTGCGGCCTAAACACCAACCAGTGATAACCCATCTGCTGGAGGAGAGTGTCTATTTGCCCAACGAGACCTACGGGTGGTAGGCTCAGTCCGGCAGCATCTGGTTCCAAAAAGAAGTTTTCAGCGCTGTAAATTCAGATCTGTATGGCATATGTGTCCTCAACTTGCGGAGCAAAGGTTTAATACAACACTTGGAACAAAAGAAAGATTTTGTGGGTCACTACCCCTTGGTACTCCAAGTTTCATACTCAAATTTCCTGAAAGATTTTTTTCCCTGCCATTTTAACCTGAGGTTCCAAACCTTTGTGCGAGTTCCAGACAGGCGCAGCTACAGCTTTCGGAATTTTTGTTTTGTTGGGATTGGGACGCAAGAAGCGGTGGAACATTCGCCATTCTTGGTTATACACAGAATTACGTTGTTTTCCAGGTTTTTGCGCAAGAAAACATGGGTAAAGGGTAAACATCACATACCTCCCCGTTTGACAAAATGGGATCAGGCGACGAGGTTTTGTTAGCACAGCCTGCTCTGAGATGATAGGCAAGGTTGATTGCTGATCCATTCGTGATTTTTCTCATCTTATATATCTACCGATTTCATCATGAGTTTTTTTTCCTCAACATCCAAAGGGAGCAGCCCTTGAAAATTTTCCAAAGTGATTATATATATATATACATAAATGACAAAAACACACACATATATATATGATAAACACATATATATATAATATGATATATATATATATGTGTAATATATATATATATGTGTGTAATATATATATATATATGTAATATATATCTATATACACATGTACATACATATGTATACTATGTAATATATATATACATGTATAATATATATATATATACATATTATACACGTCCCATTATATCCCGATGATATTTCCCACGTATCGTGTATCCCGTCTTCGCCATTCGTCCATGGTTTCTTCGCGAGGGGTCCCACCTCATCGCCCAACGCCTTCATTTTCGAGTTCGGCCACGTCTGTGATGCTCAGGGGCCATGATGCCATGGGATCTGCTGATGGCTGCTGGTTGGTGGTCTCGAAACTTTAGGCTTGGAGAATCTCTGGAAATGTAGGAAGACCCAAGATCTCATGGTTAAATATAGGTCATCTTCCCTATCAGATTTTCATTTACGGGTGGTATTGGGGGTAAACTCCATTTTCAGACAAATCCATCTTTAATATATTTTTTTCCACCCAAAAACCTAGGAGGATGATCATGGATGATTCGAACATTGACAAGCGTATTTCCAGGGTTAAAACCACCAACCAGATTATGTTTGGAGTTATACAGATGAAATAATGATATAAACCTTCAAGAGTGAGGATCTAACATGATCTACCCCTAGACGATGGTTGGTTGATAGTCATCAGTAGATACATGACCCATGTGCTAATAATTCACAGCTATTGTCTTCTGTTGAGGCACACTTTCAAGGGCCAAAGCCCCTCATGCGGATGGGAGGTGCTTGAGTGCGATGTTGAACCCGCAGTTCTGAGCTCAAGTACCGCAGTTCTGATGGCACAGCTTAATCATGAAGGGAAACTTTATGGGAAACCAGAGTTTTTACATGTTTTCACTAGCAAATCTGTGGGGGTTTCTTGGATCCATGTCAATTTTCAATGAACTGGGAATGATGCCACATTGACACTTGCCAATTTTTTTTTGGGAACGACTTTTTTTTCCACCAGCCGGGAGCAGTTTTCAAAGTGGATCTTCCAGGTCCACCTGGGTCCACCTGGGTCCACCTGTCCAACCACGGAGCAGTGGGATGATGGCGACTTGGAACGATGGCTATTTTCCAGACTGGGGCCCGGTGCTTTGACCACCTGCGCCAGCACCTTGCAGAATCTTGAAGAGTGCATCAGTTCAATCACTTCTTTTTCGTGGAAACATATATGGGATCTTTGAACACCAAAGTGAATAGCTTTTTCCACATTGGTCCCGGAGTTCTGAGCCATACTTAGTCTTGGCTATTTCATTGGTTGGACAATCTTGGAATCCTTTCCAGCAATTGAAAGGCGGTGAGGTTGAAGCCGTTGAGGCGTTCCATGACTCGGGACTTGGGACCCAAAGTTGATCTACGATCCGAAGGACGAACCCGGGTTGTTCTTGGGTAAAATCTAGGAAGGTATTGTTCACATTTTTCACTGTTGTAGCCAGGTTTCAGGGGAAAAAACACCTGCTGTTTGTTGGTCATGCCGTGAAGCTGGCTTCACACACCGGAGAACTCATTGTGGTCAGTGTCAGCGATAATCACATTGTGTAGGTGAGATGATTGGTTGATGATTGGTTCCCACGCAACACACATTGCCTGTCTGAAAGCAGCATGTTTGGCACCCTTGACGAAACTTCACTATACGGCATCAGGCACAGGGTTATAAAATGTTATAAATACTCTCAGGTACATCCCCATTTGTGGTGGGTATTTGATAACAATATACCCCCTGGTAAATTAACATAGACCCTGAAAATCACCAATTTTTAATGGAAACTAGTCTTCCAACCCCATCTGCCAGGGTCTATGTTAATTTACCAGAGGGTAACCCTATTGTATACAGAGGGTATTTCTGTTATAATTGGGTCAACCCATCCCCTCATTTGTATCAATTTGGGATGACCCAAAGATCCCAAAGATCCCAGGGTTTCCCCGGTTTGCCTAGAGACAGTGGAGAGTTTTTGGAGTGAGTGTTGTTGGGAAGTCCCTTGGGCTTAATCTAGTCTAAATTGGGATTTATATATATATAATTATATATATATATATTATAATATATATATATGATATATATTTAATATAATATATATATATATGATAAAATATGAAATATAATATAATATATAATATAATATAATATGTATATATTTATGATATAATATATAATATATAATATAATATATAATAATATATATATAATATAATATAATATATATAATATATATATAATATAATATAATATATAATATATATAATATAATATAATATAATATATATAATATAATATATATAATATAATATATATATAATATAATATAATATAATATAATATAATATAATATAATATAATATAATATAATATAATATAATATATATATATAATATAATATAATATAATATAATATAATATAATATATATATAATATATATAATATAATATAATATAATATAATATAATATAATATGTATAATATAATATAATACATTCATAGGATTTTATGGGATATAGATGGATATAGTTTATACTTGGCACAATCATTGGGTTAATCTTTCCGCTCATTTTGCACATGGCCAGTTTCTGCGATCGGATCCAATGATCCACATGATCCAACATGTTTCAGGTTGGGTATCCGTTGGCAACCGTTTGTAGAAGTATATTTTCTATGGATGATATAAACCGTTGTTAATATCTATTGGTATCCATTTACAGATTCTACAGATTCTATACCCTTCGATTTCTATAGATACATAATCAGGTTGCTGCAGGTTGCTGGTGTTGGTATCATCCCATATTCATTTCTTGTCGAATTCTCTATGTGGACTTTTTGGTCAAGTTGGTCAAGTCGTTGAGTACCTCAATTTTTTTCAATGGCCAAGAGCACATTAATTTACATATATATACATAGAAATTTATCACATCTGCGCTTTTTACAGAAATTTACCCACACCTTTTTGCCAGTCATCTCCAGTCATGACTAAGTGTAAAGTGCACCAATTCTGACTGGATTAGCCCACTTAGTGGGCACCAGTTCTCAACCACCACCCCATTGAAATAGATGGGCCCCAGTTGCCATCCAGGTAACTAACGCGAACTGGAAAATTTCACATATAGATGATTTACCGAACTTACCACATAACTTTAACATAACATAACAGCTATGATAACTATATAATATATATCATATAATATATTACCATAGTTATCATAGCTATATAATAGAATATATATATACCAGTTATTATTACTATGATAATCACCATATAATATACATCATATCACTATATAACTATGGTGATTTTCCAGTTCGCCTAATTTACCACCTTTGGATCCCTGGAGGATGGTCCTCCAGTGGCTTCCGCCCCCAGGCATCTGCCGCCGCTGGTGCGCCCTGCTGCACCCCAGCGGCCTCGCGTGGCGTGCTGCGACGAAGAGCGTCGCGAGCGTCGCGGCGCGGAACGGCAGTGCGGTGGTGCAGTGGACGGGGGTAGAGCTGCTGATGCCGATCAAGGAGGGGGTTGGGTGGTGGTTGGGTGGTGGTTCATGGTGGTTACCCTCTGGTAATTTAACGGTTAGCTATTGAAAACGGCCATTTATAGTGGATTTTCCTATTAGAAATGGTGATTTTCCATAGCTATGTTAAATTACCAGAGGGTATATCTAGTTAATTATATCATATCATGTTATACAACCCTAGTTCTGGGCGTTGTATCCAAACTTATTGGGTTAATGCAATGTTTATACCCACGAAAATAACCCCAACTGGTCCGAAGTAGTGGTGTGAATGATTGCTGGTATAGAAGATTACCTTGAGAATGTCAACCTTGGTTGAATGAATTGAGGGTACTCTCCCAAAATAATGATGATTTGCTACTCAAATGATACCTCCCCAAAGCGCAGCCGTTCATCCAGGATTGACATTGGATATGCAAGTCATATCTTTTAACATATTAATATGCATATACACAGTTACACATATGTACATATTCTATTTATTTATGGATGACACAATAGATGATATATCCTCTGGTAAATTTCACTTGTCGACCCTGAAAACAGCCTAGTTTTAATGGAAACTCATCTTCCAACCCCTAGCTGCCAGGGACCTTGGGGAAAAAACCTCGCTTGGCCAGAACCATTTTGCGGATGCCGAGCTCATGGCTTTACCCTTGGGCGCTCGCAGCTCGCCCCGGCTGGGGGGATCGGCGAAAATGAGCTTGAAATTTCACAAATGATGGGGACAGTATATATATAAATTATATATAAATTATATATATATATGTGTGGGAAAAGAACACCCCAGAAATTTCCCAAATGGATTATATAATATTATATATGTCTGATCCGTGACTTTCATCGCGATCTCGTTGGATTTTTGGAGCTCAGCAAACATGGGGGTTGAATCAGCTGTGCTGGGATAGTTCCGAAGCTGCGATCCATCCCAGTTACATCCAGTTACATCCAGTTACATTACAAGTACACGAGGACTTTAAGAGGACATAGCAATTATATTCAAATGTATGTATATATATACATGTGAAATATAAACAATGGATCCCAAATATCGTTCGAAATTAATAGCGATCATGCATGGATTTTTCCCAACCATTGTCCATTTAAGTGCTCAAAAGCTGGTGGTATTTTCTAATTCGAGTCAGTTTGTTCCCATCTAGGAATCCATACTTATATATATATATATATAGTTTGTGGAAATCAAGCCCGCATAAGCTGCTCGATAAACATGGATTTATGGGCCAAACGTTTTGAACAATTCCTCTGTCGGCCTTTTCACATTCCATGCTCCATAGAATGTTTACCAACATTGATCAACATGTTCCAGTCATGTAGGTAAATACACCTAGCCCATGGAGCATAGAAGTTTTGATCCATAGTTGGGCTAGATAGGCTAAACAGAACTCATTTAGCATGGTGATGAAAGAACTATCTCCATGGGTGAACATACACCAACAAACATAGGGCTTACCACCTCTTGAGACCTGCTACAACTAGGGATTGTTACCTCTCCATTATATACTTAATATACCCAATATCTATATATATATATATCTACATATATATATATATGTATGTATACACTGTATAAATATATACATACATATCTATACTGTATTTAAATTACTTCACTTCGAATGATCCGCACCATGACATTTATACATTTTCTTACTGGCAAATCTTCTGGCTTTCGATCTGACATATCTTCTGGCATATGTTCTGGCATATCTTCTGGCATTCTATCTGGCAAATCTTCTGGCATTCTATCTGGCATATCTTCTGGCATTCTATCTGGCATATCTTCTGGCATTCTATCTGACATTTTTTCTGGCATATCTTCTGACATTTTTTCTGGCATTCTATCTGGCATATCTTCTGACATTCTATCTGACATATCTTCTGACATTCTTTCTGGCATATCTTCTGACATTCTGTCTGGCATATCTTCTGGCATTCTTTCTGGCATTCTATCTGGCATATCTTCTGACATTCTATCTGACATCTTTTCTTCCCGTTGATGTCCGGCAGTGCCCACTGCGATCTGGAAGTCGCGGTTGAGGTCCGGCAGAGCCCACTGCGATCTGGAAGTCGCGGTTGAGGTCCGGCAGTGCCCACTGCGATCTGGAAGTCGCGGTTGAGGTCCGGCAGTGCCCACTGCAACCTGGAAGTCGCGGTTGAGGTCCGGCAGTGCCCACTGGGATCTGGAGCTCGCGGTGGAGGTCCGGCAGTGCCCACTGGGATCTGGCGCTCGCGGTGGAGGTCCGGCAGTGCCCACTGGGATCTGGCGCTCGCGGTGGAGGTCCGGCAGTGCCCACTGGGATCTGGACTGCGAGGAGGAGGAGGCGGAGGAGGTGGAGGAGGCGGATGCGGAGGCGGAGGAGGAGGAGGAGAACAGCTCTGATAAAATCTAACAACCCTCACCTGGCAGGTGGGGAAAAACAAAACATATCCCCATGCAATTCACCCCCCCTTTGAGAAATCTATGGATTACGTCGGGAGGAATAGCTTGATCCATTTGCTCGCTATCTTCGACGGCAGAAGCGAGGCCCCGAACTGCGGCAGCTCCCACTGCAGCATTGGGCAGCCCTGGACTATCGATGGACACCTGGCAAAAATCGGCCATGATTTGAATCAGTTTAAGGATCCATCTTGGTTGCTTACCCTCCGGTAAACATACAAAAAGCCATTGATTATGGCCATAGAAATTGTTGATTTTCCCATTCAAAATGGTGATTTTCCATAGTTTTGTAAACGTTTACCAGAGGGTAAAACCGCATTTTCGCTGGTGATCTTCCCAATTGCTCATGGTTGGTGATATATATATATATCTACCAGATGGCGAGGAAAAACCCTACAGTTCGATGTTCCGCCGGTCCTTTTATGGCAAAGACAGGTCAACAACGGCACCCCATCAACCATGGCCAACTGGCTGCTGGGCCCCCAGCGCCGAGGATTTCGCAGCTGCTGCACCGTTGGCGTTTGGCCGCGGAGTGTTTGCCACTGTGCCCGCTGTGTGCTGGGGTGGCTTACTACCAGGGCTCTGGGCAACTCGGCGTGCTGAAGAAACCCATGAGCCATGAAGAAAATACCGTGATTGATTGGTTGGGAGTTATATACATGGATATACTACCCAATTATCGGGGAATGATGATAAGCCATAGTAGGGGAACCTATCAACCAGCTAGCATAATGAGATGGGATAGGATATTTGAAATGGCTCATGTGCTTTAGTTTTGGATATATCTAAAGCCATTCGGAGCACTTCCCTCGTGGCTTCCCCCTGCCGACCGAGGTTCACGCGATCTGACATTGCCACGGGATGGCAAAGCTACATGCTCTGCAGCACAGGACCAGGGCTTGGAGGATCAACCCACAAAACCCTCTGGTAAACTAAGAGTTCGCGAACTGGAAGCCATGGCCAATAAAAATAGATGGTTTACCTATTTTCATAGCATGGTGATTTTCCAGTTCGCGAACTGTTACTTTACCAGAGGCTAACTTGTTTCGTTTCTGCTGGTTATCATCCAGTCATGGTATTTTTGACATCCAGAAGATGGGACTTTTGATCACCAGGGACCGACCCATTGACTCCTGGGATGATCCTCCAGTCGTAGCTTGACATATCTGGTGGGGATATGTCTCTCATTCTATTCGTATGTCGAAGATGAGATGACCAATGTGACTTGGCCGCGGGGTTCTTCTTCTATTCCCAGAAAACAACGCCGGGGGCTGATCCGCAGCCTCGCAGTCTAAAAACATCGAAAGGTGCCCCAAAGCCGCTCCAACACTTTTTTTGAAAAGGCCATGGTTGATCAACCAGAATGACCAACCACACGGGCGAATTTCCGAATTCCCAGGACCTTTCCCGCATCCGTTGATCACTACTCTGTTGGCCAACATGGGCGTGCCCATCCACATGGCGCCCAGCGTGCTGCTGCAACTGAGACCAAGCGATCTGGGAGACTTGATCGCACTGGAACTGGTGATTGATAAGCCAATAATCAATCAATCAGTCAATGAATCAATGAATCAATCAAACAATCAATCAATCAATCAATCAATCTCTATCTCTATCACTATCCCTATCTCAATCAATTTCTATTTCTATCTCTATCTCTATCTATCTAGAGGAAGGCCCAAAAAGATAGAACAGTGAGGCCCACACTAAAAGTGATAGGTTCAATCTTTTCTGCATCTGTTTGGTGGTTACTTTACATGAATCCAGTTGTAAATGATATAAATCTTCTAACCCACTCCATCAATGGTATATAAATGCTATATTCAAGATTTATGGATGACCCTTTATATATGATGAAAACCCACTTCGGACCTTCACAATACACAGCAGGCTACGACGAGGTGCCGCCGGAAGCTGATGGAGAACTTCCAGGACTCCAGGCTCGACATGAAGAGCCGCAGGCGAAGGCTTTTTTTTGGACCGAGACGTGCTGGGGAAACAGGGGTTGGATGGGGTTGGTTTCCATATTCACTCCAATAACTATGGTTTATGGTAGTTATAACTATAGTTACTAGGGTTTATAAACCAACTTATAACTGGGGCTATATTCACTGGATTGGTTTGTTGGGGAAAATCTTAACCGGAAACCCATGGGTTTTTACCATCAAATTGATCGGGCTTTCCGGTTAAAATTTTCCCATCATCCAATTCTATGACATATCCCTTTTTAGAGATTTTGGACATCACATGTCTGCATATCTGTTGGAGATTGCATCCCCTTTTTGTTGAGAGATCTTCAATAACTGGATAATTTTTCACCAGATAACTTAACCAGACTATATAGGTCTAAGAAAGATAATTCTAGGACCCAGAAGTGCTATTTACCAGATTAGGATAATATCACACGTCAATTGAAAGTGGAATTCTAGGGATCTAGGTCTAGAATTAGGGAAAGGATCCAGGGAACGGATCTAAGTAGAATTTGCCTGCTGAAATTGGCTGACATTTCCAGAAAATTTGTGGCTCTGTCCGAACATAGGGGTAGGAAAGATGAGGATCAAAAGAATGGTCAGATAGATGGATGGACTACAGATGGTCAGAAAGATAGATAGATAGCTAGCTAGATAGATAAAAACATATCATTATATATATATATATCATATTGATGGGATGTTTTGGCAACACTATTATAGAAATAGGTGCGGTTTAGATAAAGAGACACACGCACACACAGAGAAGGAGACCGAGAGAGATAGAGAGAGAGAGAGAGGGACTCAGAGCCTCAACCACCTTTCTGTCCATCAGTTTGCTCTGCCATCCATGAATCACAACAACTCACCTCTCCTATGGGTTTCCCATGTTTGAAACTTCCGCCACCGCCTGGTGCGGTGCTACTGGTATATAGAGTAGACATCCAAAACATATTGATACATCGATGCAGATTCATTGTATATGATTTTATATGTAAATATATATATATATATATATGTATATATACATATATACATATATATATATATATGTATGTACATTGAATAATGATGCTAACAATACAATGACAATATTAATGCATGTCAACACACGTATTTAATACTATCATGATTGTTGTTCTCATAAAGTTACAACATAATATATGATATGTAACCAATATAGATAATCTGTACAAATCATTTATAGATAATACATATATGTATATACATACATACATACATACATGCATACATGCATACGCGCATACATGCATACATGCATACATGCATACATACATCATACATACATACAAACATACAAACATACAAACATACATACATACAAACATAAATACATACATTACATACATACAAACATGCATACATACATACATACAAAAATACATACATACATACATACATACATAACATAACATACATAACATACATAACATACATAACATACATAACATACATAACACACATAACATACATAACATACATAACATACATACATACATACATACATACATACATACATACATACATACATACATACATACATACATACATACATACATACATACATACATACATACATACTTACATACATACATACATACATACATACATACATACATACATAACATACATAACATACATACATACATACAAACATACATACAAACATACAAAAATACAAACAAACATACATACATACAAACATACAAACATACATACATACATACAAACAGACATACAAACATACAAACATACATACATACAAACATACAAACATACATCCATACATCCATACATGCATACATGCATACATGCATACATGCATACATGCATACATGCATACATGAATACATGCATACATACATTACATCCATTACATCCATTACATTTATTACATACATTACATTTATTACATCCATTACATTTATTACATCCAATACATACATTACATACATTACATACATTACATACATTACATACATACATACATTACATACATTACCTACATACATACATTGCATACATTACATACATTACATACACTACATACATTACATACATTACATACATTACATACATTACATACATTACATACATTACATACACTACATGCATTACATACATTACATACATTACATACATTACATACACTACATACATTACATACATTACATACACTACATACATTACATACATTACATACATTACATACATCAATACATACATACATACATACATGCATGCATGCATACATGCATGCATACATACATACACACATACACACATACATACATGCATACATGCATACATGCATACATGCATACATGCATACACGCATACATGCATACATGCATACATGCATACATGCATACATGCATACATCCATACATAACAACATACAAACATACATACATACATACAGACATACAAATATACATACATACATACATACAAACATACATACATACACGCATGCATACATACATACATGCATACATGCATACATGCATACATGCATACACGCATACACGCATACATGCATACATTCATACATGCATACATGCATACATACATCCATACATACAAACATACAAACATACATACAAACATACAAACATACATACATACAAACATACAAACATACAAACATACAAACATACAAACATACATACATACAAACATACAAACATACAAACATTACATACATTACATACATTACATACATTACATACATTAATACATACATATATACATATATACATACATACATACATGCATGCATGCATACATACATACATGCATACATGCATACATGCATACATACATACATACATGCATACATGCATACGCGCATACATGCATACATGCATACATGCATACATACATCATACATACATACATACAAACATACAAACATACAAACATACATACATACAAACATAAATACATACATACATACAAACATGCATACATACATACATTACATTACATTACATTACATTACATACATACATACTTCCATACATACATACATACTTACATACATACATACATACATATATACATACATTACATACATACAAACATACATACATACTTACATAGATACATTACATACATTACATACATTACATACATTACATACATTACATGCATTACATACATTACATATATTACATACATTACATACATTACATACATTACATACATGAATACACACATACATGCATACATACATACATACATACATTACATACATACATACATACATACATTACATACATACATACATACTTACATACATACATACTTACATACATTACATACATCAATACATACATATATACATATATACATACATACATACATGCATGCATGCATGCATGCATGCATACATGCATACATGCATACATGCATCCATGCATACATGCATACATGCATACATGCATACATACATACATACATACATACATTACTTACATACATTACATTACATTGCATTACATTGCATTACATTAGATTAGATTAGATTACATTACATTACATACATACATACATACATACATACATTACTTACATACATTACATTACATTGCATTACATTACATTACATTACATTAGATTACATTACATACATTACATACATACATACATACATACATAACATACATAACATACATAACATACATACATACATACATACATACATACATACATACATACATACATGCATACATGCATACATGCATACATGCATACATGCATACATGCATACATGCATACATACATACTTACATACTTACATACTTACATACTTACATACTTACATACTTACATACTTACATACATACATACATTACATACATACATACATACATACATGCATACATACATACATACATACATACTTACATACTTACATACTTACATACTTACATACTTACATACATACATACATACATACATACATACATTACATACATTACATACATTACATACATTACATACATAACATACATACATACATACATACATACAAACATACATACATACATACATACTTACATACTTACATACTTACATACTTACATACTTACATACTTACATGCTTACATGCTTACATGCTTACATGCTTACATGCTTACATACTTACATACTTACATACATACATACATACATACATTACTTACATACATTACATTACATTGCATTACATTACATTACATTAGATTAGATTACATTACATTACATTCATACATTCATACATACATACATACATACATTATTTACATACATTACATTACATTGCATTACATTACATTACATTAGATTACATTACATTACATACATACATACATACTATTTTGGGTGAATTTCCATGAATTTTCCTGTTTTATTATCCGGTGAGAAGTGCGCCACCTTCACCACCTCGAGGCCATCGATGGCTTCGGCAGCCTTTGGCGTGGCGGCCCTGGCGGCCGTGCGGTGATGGCGCAGAACATCGTCAGCATCTCCTTGCCCTGCGACTGGGAGCTGAGCCACGGGAAATGGGAGGAATTCCAAGGGGATTTCAAGCCGGATTTACTGGAGTTTTATGGAGTTTTCTTGATTTTTGAATGGGATTTACGATGATTTACTGATGTTTTATGGAGTTTGGTTGGTTTTAAATGGGACTATACTGGGATTTTCATTGGGATGTGAATTGGGAATTTGGTGGGAATCAATGGGATTTAGTGATGGGATTGCGGATGGAAGGAGGTGATATGCCACTGTGGTGGGATTGTAATGGAATTTAACGGGATTTATCGAGATTTGGTGGGATTTAATCGTTCGTCATGGTCGTTAATTTTTGATAAATGGATCAACACTGATAAATCCCAATCAATGGTTCATAATAATGGATGCTTCAATTTATCTTCATAATAATGATAGATAAATGGATCAACAATCGTTGAGAATGACGAATCCCATCCCCCTAGGATGAAATACCCCAATGTTTGGACCCCCACAATGAATAGATGCTAAACCGTTGTTCTGAGGGGGCATGGCAATTCACCAAACATGGAAGATTTAACCAGCCAAATTTGGGGTCTAACCATCTATTTAAATTGGTCATTTTCATGAATATTTTTCTGATGAAACC
The DNA here is from genome assembly GCA_947184155.2 of Cladocopium goreaui. Classification (NCBI taxonomy): domain Eukaryota; class Dinophyceae; order Suessiales; family Symbiodiniaceae; genus Cladocopium; species Cladocopium goreaui. The sequence goes on along the minus strand of CAMXCT020000634.1, from coordinate 140,484 downwards.
AAGCATTTATAGGGATTTTTCGTTTTTAGTACAGAAATCCAATGTGTTAAACTGATTTTTGGACCATCCCAGCAACCATTAAAATGGACCTTTTTTGGGGATGCAAAAGTGGTGCTGGACCTCATCAAGACCTGCCCTAAAAGGCTTTGGCAGACTTTGGGATGCACGGAAATCATCTGTAGTAACTTTGCCGAGTATCATTTGAATCATGGGATGATATAGTATAATTATATATCAATATATATCAGATGAATATCCCATTTGGGGGGGAAAACACATGGTTTATACTACCTATAAAAATGGTGATATCACTAATGGTATCACAGGAATAATGGAAATAATGGGATATTCATCACTACTATTTGTGAGATATATATAATATATCATTAATGTGGGTAAAACAATCAATGCCATGTTTACCACCCATGACTGGGAATGGAGAAAATACCACCTATAAAAATGGTGATGACTGGGGGATGGTTTATTATTGTTTTACCCACATTAGTAACTTTGCCCAGATAGAACACCACGAAACCCCACGTGAGCTCCAGCTCCACAGGTAGCCGCCGCTTGTGCATCGCCGGGCGGACTCTCAAAGAACTTGGTTTCACCGCGTTCTTCTGTGCCCTGGCACCGATGGATGAAGCCGAGTAGGAAATGATGGCTCGAGTTATCGTCATTTGGGTATCTATCTACGTATATATATATATATATACTGTACATCTAAATAATACACACATATATGTTTACATGTGTATATGTATATATATATTTATGTACATATTAAATAAGTTAATAAGTAAGTAAATGAATGAATACATAAATAAATAGATACATATATATATATATATACATACACATTGGACTGGTTGCAAAGGGAATCTGCAGGCAACCCTTGTTTTGATCCCCATTAGGGGTTTCCCTTCAGATTTCTAGAAAAAAGTCTGTGGTATATATATATATATATGTGTGTATGTATGTATGTATGTATGTGCATATATATATATATATATACACCTACATTCCCTTGTAAGTGCTATATAATGGATTTTAATCGATTTCCTAACCACTGAACCACCCGCCATAGCCCATCTAATTTGAGAATTCCATAATGGGAAATGGTCCACGATGGGCGACATTTTGGGTTTGTAAATGTATGTCATCGAGAACTGGTATATCTTATATACATATTTAATATGATTATATGCATTTCTTAATATCCATCAACAATGGGGAAACAATCACCCAAACTTGGGATGTAGCCGGTTGGTGCTTTCCAAGCATTTGTGCTTCCAAACCCAACACAATTCTGGTACCCGACTGGCAACTCATTTCTATTCAGTCAGGTTGATTTTGTGGCCTTTAAAGGTAAAATTCATATTTTGTGAGTTTCCTGTCCGTTTCCATCTCTTAAATCCAATTTTGATTAATTTTCTTGTGCCATGTCAGTTGATATCTCCGATACCTATATATATATTACATACATATATACAAAAACATATACATATACGTAATCATTATCATAATCACATATATATATGCACGTACACATTTCTTGGCATCTTTGGCCATTTCTTTATCCACCATCCAACGCGCACTGTTGGTAAGCCTGATGATATTAGTAAGTCACCGATTCTTGGGTTATCTCATCTAACAAAAACCTACAAAATAGCAACAAAAAACCCAAAGCTAGGGAAACTAAAGCCAACAAACACATACCAGTTGCTAATCCCACACCGAACGAGTCCCAAGAAGAACCCCAGGAACATAGCAATTTTCAGACGCCAGGCGGACAGGTCTCGTTATTTCTCTTTATTTACATTGTTACTGTAGTTATTTTATTCTTAATTCATCCCTCCATAATATCCCATAACATTCCAACATATCCCGTAACATTCCAACATATCCCATAACATCCCATAACATCCCATAACATTCCACAATATTCCATACTATTCCATACTATTCCATAATATTCCCATTACCAATAAAACACAAGGCGCTTGTTGCTTGAGGCGAACAGGTGAACAAAACCGCTTCCACCTCGCGCACGCGCGTGGGGCGCTACCTGGACGACCAACCAGCCAGGGCCCCGCGGGCTCACGTGCCTCCGGCCTGGTAAACGTTTAACGAACTGGAAAGATCCACCATGCTATTAATGGGACACTCACCTATAAATGGTCCATTTTCCATAGCTATGTTAAATGACCGGAGGGTAATTGGTGTAAAATTTGGTTTGTAAAGGCTAGTTGGTGTAAAAGACTCGTTTGTGTAAAAACTAGTTTGCGTAAAAGCTAGCTTGTGCAAAAGCCAGTCTGTGCAAAAGCTGGTTGGTGTAATGCCTTGATTGCTTGAAAGGGCAATGGTGTAAAATTGGTTGGCGCAAAAGCTATGTGTTATAGCTCACTCTTGACTTATACATTGAGAACACGTGGAACAATACAGCATCTTAGGGGCTGGCCGGAGCAACGACATACAAGAATGAGGAGGGAAAAAAAGTTGAAGAAGAAAGAGGAGGAAGAGGAGGAAGCGGAGGAAAAGGAGGAACATCCAAAATTCCAAGGAAGAGATCTGAAAGTAAAGATCAAACTTTAGCCATAGTTACAACTAGGATATAACCTAAAGATACCTAAAGCTAGAACAAGATCACCCAACCGAATCTAAAGCTATATAGAACAAATCATGCCACTGCTATAGCTACGACCAGAAACCAATCTAAACTAGAACGCAGGCTGACCTTGACTTGAGGTCGTACCCGAGCAGGTACATTTATTCGGGCCAAAAAAAAAACGGGCCTCCTAGACAAGTCAATTTGTTTATAACTTGCTTCCTGTAATTCTTTTCCAAGGCAAGTTGCAACTGAGGGGACCTTTCCTGCAGTGCAAGCGTTTATTTGAGATCCCAACGCAAGACTAACAGAGTCGGTGTCAGAGACAAACGTTGCGCAGGGGGAAATTCTAACTGTCCAAAACACAACGTTGTAAGAGTTTAATCGCGAGGGAGGCCAAACCTTTCCCAATTTTTCATGTTTGATTGTCACATTGGATTTTTTGTGCGATTTTGCCGACAGCGATATAATTTTTGATTTCTTTATACTCTCATTGAATAATGTTTTGCTTTTGTGGGTTCGCATGTAGTTTTCTTGTAGTTTGTATGCAATTAACTGTTAAACTAGATGCAGTTTCGGCAAAGTGAAACCCAATGACACAGACTTGCTGCAGGGCTTGAAATTTTTATCCCATGCTGTTTCTGCAATATCATTGGGCATTGGGGTTTGGGCCTCACGATAATTTCGCAGCGCCCAGGCAGGTTTCTCGGATCTAAGAAGTGTTGCAGCTAGTTGTGGTTCAGCATTTCAGAAGTGAAAATCACCAAGTAATATCACATATCTATACATATCTAACATGATTACTATCATTAAACGCGTTTGTCCGAATTTCGGACATTCATTTTATTGCAATTCTGGAGCTGATGAAAAAGGAACCAAACTTCAGAGGACCTTCTCAGAAGAACCCACAGATGTCAACAATCCGAAAGTCTAAAAGATTCCAAAGATGTTGAGATATTTATCCCAGTAATTAGATAACAACATATTATATTTATTCTAAAAAATATAAGTGTGCATCCCAGTTAGTAAGTGGTTTATAGCCCATATGATATGAAATATATATATATATATATACAATATAGTAATTATGATATATATATATATACATACACACAATATAATATATACATATATATTATATATGTGTATAATATATACATATACCTGGGGTATAATATGGTATACTACGGTTATATATCCCAGTGATACATGGTGTGTATACTATGGTTTATAAGTGGCCTATATACCATCATATCCCAGTTATGTACCATTGTATATCCATATGGTCCACTTATAAATGGAACTCTATATATCTCTATATCCCAGTTATATACCCTCTGGTTATGACTAACATAGCCATGGAATAGATGGCCCATAGAAATAGATGGCTCACCTATTAAAAATGGTGATGTTCCATGGCTATGTTAAATAACGAGAGGGTATAATATCCACATATCCCAGCTATATAGTATATCCATATGGTATATCCACTTAATAAAATCTTATAAATGGAACTCTATATATCTCTATATACCATTATATCCTAGTTGTATCCCAGTTACCCTTTGGTTATTGAACATAGCCATGGAAAATCATCATTTTTAATAGGTAAACCATCTATTTCTATGGACCATTTTCCATGGCTATGTTAAATAACCAGAGGTTATATAAGTGGAATATATATATAGGTTATATAAATGGAGGTTTTAATGGGAAAATCAGCTATAAATGGACCATTTTCCATGGCTATGTTAGTCACAACCAGAGGGTACCTGGTAAACGTTTACATAACGAACTGGAAAGATCCACCATGCTATTAATGGGACAATCACCTATAAATGGTCCATTAGTTCCATTTATAGACCATTTATAGGTGATAGTCCATTTATAGACCATGGTGAATCTTAGATACTCCAAAAAAAACGAATGCTGAGCTGGTTAGTACAGTTAGAGGTTAAATAGTATATCCAAATGGAACTGCACTCCCAAGTGCTCCCAGTTGGATCAAGGTCTACGGTGCCAGCAACGGACGGGTGGACTTCTTGGCTGAGCTGCCGACAGAAGCTGGCTTCGGAGGGGGGCCCGGTGGTCCAAAGATGTGAGTTTTGATGGGGAAATTTAGGGAAATCATGGGAAAATCATGGGGAAATCATGGGAAAATGATGGGAAAATGATGAAACATGTGAATTTTGATGGGAAATGGATGGAAGATGTGAACTTTCATGGGGAAAATGATGGAAATTGATGGTTTCAATGCTGGTTTGATGATGGAAAATTATGGTCTTTATGGTTTTCATTGATGGACAATGATTGACATTGTGGAAATGATCAAACATTTTGGTAGTGATGGAACATGATATTGAGCATGATGGGACATGAGGGAACATCCGTTTTAAGCATGATCCAACATGATCGAACATGATAGAAGATGACTGACGTCCCGCGTTCGAGCACTGCCCAAAACCCACTTTTGGTTGATGGTAATGGATGCTTATATGGTTGCATATGTTCCTTGGTTTACTCGGACTTCTGAACGAATCCCATATGGAAAACCCAAGGCCGCAAGCGGGGCCTTTGGATCACATATTCACCGGGGGTCAACACCATCATGATCCTGTACGAACCATATTCAAACCAGGAAATAGACCATTCATTAGTGGCTTTGTCCAAGGGGAGCACTCAGCGGTTTTTGACAAAACGGCCTTCGAGAGTTGTGGCCATGGTCCAAAAATCGGGGCCCCAATTGATGGCCATTCAAATAGTACCCTCTGGTTATGACTAACATAGCCATGGAAAATGGTCCATTTATAGATGGTTTACCTATTAAAAATGGTGATTTTCCATGGCTATGTTAAATAACCAAATAGTACGTCATTTCCACAGAAACTCAGATTATTTTCTTCTTGAACGCGTGGAAAAATCAACTGGTTTGATAAACATGCCGTCCCCAACTCGTGGTGGTCTCGATGATTGTTTTAGGGAACACCAGATACATCGTCCAATCCCCTCTGTTGCTGAAGAAGGTGATTCCCAGTTCATCGCTTATGATTAGTGTAACCCGCAAACTAATCATCAACCAACGAATCATAAATTTATCAAATACATTCTTCCATATTTTTGATGGTACAACCCCAATTTGGTGGAGGGTTGAACACAGCCAATGCTCAAACTTAACACAGCTTTGATATGGACCCGTGACCCTTCGTCAAACATGAGGACAGCTTGATGAAATGCGAGGAAACATGTCCTTTCTGTGGTGAAACAGGCGCCTTCATTCAACTGTGGGATACTGTGGGTAAATGACAGCCACATTTGGGGAGAAAATGCTTGATACCAGCCTGTTGCGATCAACATGGGGAGATATCAATCCTAACCAGCCAAGGTTTTATCTCTGTGCTTTTTTGGGAAAGGGTGTCTAGGATTGGCCATGATTATTTGGATTATAGCCATGAAGTTCATCCCATGATTCCATTTCAATCTCACTAGGATTGGTCTGAATCCCCATTCTTATTTGATATTATTTAAATTTTGCCATCACATTGTTGGTATTGGTGGATGGTATATATTAGGATATATATGGCGTATATATGAAGACATTGTCCCAGTACTAATATCTTGTTGTCCGTGGGGTCAACACCTTCCATCCATCTAATGGTGGTGTGGTTTTTCGCCAGTGCCACAGTGCCACCTTTTTCCAAAGTCCCAGGCTACTTGGGGATGGTGGCAGTGGCGAACTCTCACATTTTTTCCAACAAAAAGCATGGACTGCCTAAGGCAATCCCATCCAAGTATTCTTGTTTCCTACAAGTATCACCAAGTATTGGGATAATATCCACATGGACTAATGGACTTCTAAAAGCCCAACTCTAATATCCTTATAATCCAATTGTTCAAGTATTAAACTAGAAAAAAACTTCTGATTTCCTAGAAGGTGAGGCCCCCCCAGTGATGTTGGTTTATGACTCCATTAACTACGTTTACTATAGTTAACAAACCATGACTACAGTTAAATCATATAAATCCATTAAATACCATGAACTATACTTAATACTCCATTAAACATAGCTAATCATATCCAATAAGCCATAGTTCATAAATTATAACAAAAAAGTCAATTCCATTCAAGTTATTTTGGTATACTAATTTTATACCTCACCAGAACTATGCTTAAACATACTATAAACTATCTATAACTCTACAACTATAGTTCATCATGTTCATAGCCTCATAGCTGTGGTATGACTTTCACCATGACCTTGAGGCCGTTGGCTCCGGGGTGACCTTGCGACGCTGCGGCCCTGGGACGTGGAGCTGGAAGATGCCGTGCTGCAGCGGCAGAAAGTCATGGGGAATTCTATGGAATTCGCATGCGAAAGATATTTTTGTTTGATGTAATTTGATTCTATTTGAGTGATGTTTTTGGAAGTTGCTGCTTGAAGGTACTACTATCTTGAAAGGTGAAGCCAGGATTGAGAACCGTGACCCCAAGAGTGTTGTGCCTTCTTGAGGGCGAGATAAGGGCAATCCTGATGATGGTAGGCCAGAATTAAGAAACAACCAGTTTACGTTAGTAGAGGGGGTACCCATTGCTTCTCACTTTTTGGGAGTATGTGTTACCCCCCTAATTGATCAACATATTAATCCGGGGTTGACATTGCATGGGAGAGTTACCCTAAGATATGGAAAATATATTGGAACTATTATATATTGGAATTATTTTTGTTGTATCTGAACATTGGGTATGCGGTATGCCCAAACAAAATCTATTTGAATGAGACAATGATGAGTACATACAACAGAGTGGATTTTGGAGTGCCTTATTTTCACACCAACACACCTACATACTCGAACTATCACATCTCAAAATCAACCTGTTGGATTTGACACGATGTTGGTATGCACTTGTTGGTGATGCAAAGTGCATTCACCAGCTCCTGGATGTCACCAAGGACGTATAAAATGTCCGAAACTTCCCAGCTCTTTTTGGTAACGAAAGCCTCGTTTCCATATTTCTGCTGGTTGGTGGTTTCAAACATGGCTTTGATTTTCCATTTCATATATGGGTTGTCATCCTTCCCATTGACTCATATTTTTCATGATGGTTATTGCACCGCCAACCAGTCTCTGTCACTTGAATTTCCCGGCGATGAAAAGCCAGCCATCCCCAGCCTGAAGCCCAGGCATCTCAAGACGATGGCTCCAGCTTCCATGGAACCCAAGGCAGCACTAAAGCATAGATAGCACCCCAAACTACGAGATTTTTTAATGGTGGTTTCCGCAAACAGTCATGACTGTTTTGTAGCGAACATGTAGAATTCTTCACAAACGCATAGGGAAATCAGCATGGCTATTTCTGATTGTTTGGGGTTTTACGTGTGGTCACAATTTGAGACCTTTCGACACCTGAAGCCATTTGGAGTCTGTTTGGCGACCCGAGAAGGCAATCTTAAACGGAAGTGGGTAGTGCTGTATGGTAGTGTCAACGCAGGATGCATCAAGTTCCAACGTATGTTTCTAGTATTGCTACTCAAATTGTCAAAATAGCAATGATTACAATCCCAAATCATAAGTCTTCTCGGCTAATCTTGGTGAATGATAGGTTAAGGTTTAAATATCGTTTGCTGTCATCATAACAGACTATAAAATAAATTGGGTATGCAACCCTGGGCAGGGAACCTAGGATTTTATGCAAAAACCTCAGGCGTGCACGTTTTTTGTGACAAGTGACATGGGCCCCAAATCTGCTTGGAACCACCAGGCAGTTACTGATCTACGCTATGGACTTGTTAAAAAATGGACTTGTAGGGACTGGGAATTCCGTTGATATTCCTGTTATGTTCCCATAATATGATGGTTTAATGAGAATATAATGGGACTTGGTTTGAAAAAAACTCTATTCCCATTATATTCCTGTTGTATTCCTTGGATTCCGGTTGGTGTAAAATCCATTGCTTCCTACTAAATTCCCATTTTTCCCCACCTTTCACGGAGGTTTCGCACCATATTTACCTGTATAGCCTGTATAATAGTGCTGCTTAAATCCATTTGTTCTGATTGAATATATAATATTAAAATATATTAAACATGATTCAATCATTTTGTTACAAACCAATTTTCATCTGATCATATCATATCATATCATATCATATCATATCCACATTTTGAGATTTTTAAGTCCATTTGTTATTAGTCCAAACCCTAAACCCTGCTGAACTCCCTATTTTTCTTGACTATATAATCCCAAATCTGCCTGATTAACTCCAAATTGGTTTCTATTTATCAACTCCAAATTGTTCTCTTTTTTAGTTGGTCCAATCCAAAGTTCTGCTGGTAAAACCCACATTCTGGTGAGTAAGATCATCATTTTTTGATGGTTACATCAGTTTAACCATTCTTTGGTAATGCTTGTATCAGTTATATCCTTCAATTATCCTTCATTTATCCTTTATTTTGGTAAAATCACATAAAATGGTTTAACAGTTTAACCGTTTTTTTGGGTACTGTAACAGCTATATCCTTCATTTTGCATGGTAAAATCATGGTAAAAGCCACCATTTTTCCATCTCCGGAGTGCCGTTTTAGGAAGCCTCTGGCTCTGCCGGCAGCACTTGTGGGGATGGCGCCTGCGCCGTGCCGGCGTTCCGGTGACCATGGACTGAGGCCTGGAGGTTTGATGGTGATTGAACCATCTTTGGGGTTTCCTAAGTGATGGGGATACCCCCAAATCATCCAATTTTAATAGGATTTTCCTTATAAACCATCCATTTTGGGGTACCCCCCATGACTTAGGAAACCTCTATTTACCAATATTGACCTAGCAAATCTACTCACAAACACGGTGATTTCATTCATCATGATGCAACATACACATGCAAGATGTGGGTGGATTCCACTGTATTACCATGGTCAATGCTGAGAGCTGATCCACACCAAATCATCAGACAATCACCAGACGAGGTGATCCCCAAAGTTTCACAAGGATAAGTTGGGGATGTACCTATGACTACTTTTTGCAGTAAATCCCCGACTTTACTGTTTTATCAGGTGATTACTTCATAAGTTTTAGTAAAATAGTACTTTTTGCACTAAATCTATGAACTTATGATTACTTTGATGATCGATGTGCATAAGCCACCAAAGTCGCCACAGGATAATTTTAAGTCTTTTTTTCGTGACCATTTCTCCGCAGACAGACCATTACTTCCAAACACAATGCCACTATCTCCCGTGAATTTTCCGCTCCTGCGTCGCGAAGTCTCACCCCTGAAGAGGGCTCGAAAAGAAAGCGCGAAAAGTGTCAGGGGAGACGCTGAGAGTTTGGAGGGCTGGAACATGCATTCTATAGGTTTTAAGACATGGTACTAATAGATTTCTATAGATGATCATATATATATAATTATATATATATATAATTATCCATATATATATATGTACATACATTACCTATACCTGTTTTTTTAGTAGGCAAATTCACAGTTGGCAGCTGCTGGTAAAGTACATGAGTTCACCCCATGAAAGGCTTGTCATTCTCCAAGTCTGTCTGGTGAGGTTAAAAAACTAGGAACCAGCAACAAGAAACCAGAAGGAACCAGAAATAACGTATTTTATGTGGTAAAACCATCATTTTTACCAGTCCCAAATGGGAATTCTACCAGTACCACCTATAAAAATGGTGAAATTGGGGATGGTTGATGATTGTTTTACCAACAAATGGGATTAGCATTTGTTACACATATATAGTGGGCTAGTACACCCATGTTTGTTTTAAGAACATTCGTTGAGTGGGTTATATCATATATCCCAAACAAAACACCACGAAGCACCAATTCGTCTCGATTCGTCCCGCCAAGGAAGGTACCTCCCTGGCCACACGTCATGCGGCAGCCGTGGTATCTTGGCATGTCACCGGCTGCGAAATTTGGGATCCAGGCATGTTGGATTCTCCCAAAAAGTTTAGTCTTGGGGGGAGTCTATGTTCAAAAATTGATTCAGCCTTATCATAAATATATATATATATATATATATGTGTGTGCTATATGACCCAGTATAGCATCTATCACGCATGGTAGCTGGTCATCTTCTGGTTATTGAGGTATAAAGATTGGATCCTCCGATTCAGGGGACCCCAGAAGCCAATTTTTCAGTTCAGTTACCAGAAATCGCCCATGAAAATATCTGATGGACCCCCAGGACGTGACCCCCCGGTTGGCAAGAAAACCACATACTTACTTAATTAGTTCAACTCCCCAAAAATTGTTTGGCCACAGTCCGAATCCAAGATATCTTCGCGCGAAAGGATCTGGGTTTGTCTGAAACTAGTCTACCCCAACATTTCAGAGAATCATGGGCTGTCAAAAATGCCATAGATGAGGTAATTTCCTGTTTTTGGACAAAGCTCTGTAGATATCATATATATCCGGTTATATATCCCAGTAAACATCCCTATACTTCGTTGCTTGCATATCCCACAGCTTTGGATAAAGACTACGTAGCATAGTTAGTTGAGCCTTTTTACTCTATCCAAGCCCCCCAACTAAATTTAACATAACATTTGCTTGGGATACTTAGTTACCATTTGGTCATCAAACATAGCAATTGAGGCTCCCCAGTGATGTTTCTTCGTTTATAAATCCCAGAATTTGGAGAAATTGGGACCGTCGAAGTCTAGGGCTCTAGGCTGTGTGAAAAAATCTGAGATGGGATGAGGTAGCTCGTTGCTAAAATAAATATCCTAACTTGGGGGTGCAGCTGCACCAACAGGTGGTTTTTTATAACCACAATATAAGAGGGCTAGACTAGACCTGTACCCCAACGAGTTGGGGCTTCAGAAAATATACTTAAGTTCTACCCGTTAATAACTCCAAGCGCAGCCCATTAAAGGGGAGCAGATAGTTAGTTGGTTTGTTGGTAAACCATGATATCCACATTGATATCTCATGAAATCACCATTTACAAGTACAGTTAAGGCAATAGTTACACTAGTTGGTTATATAAGTTACACTATTAAATCACCATGAATAACCTGTATATCACCATTCAATCAACATTCAATGGTTACTAATGGTTATTACTATTGGTTTAATCACAATTAATTTGTTTCACTATTGGTTTAATCACCATTAATAATCATGAAAAATCACCATTTAAATCATATCTCCCCGAGGGATCCTATGGATCCTGTGGATCCTGTGAGGTGCCTGCCACGGAAGTGCGCTCGCTGACCAACGCGCTCTTGGAGTACAAGACCAATGTTGAGACGAAGGCACCGTGGAGCAACATTTGGTGGTTAAAAAAAAGTGGTTAGTAGAAAAACAAGGCCTAGAGTGTTTAGTTTGGAATTATTGGTGGTTAATGAAAAGTGGAGTCTATTAAGATTAATTGACCCAAGTTACCCAAATCGTATCTAAGGCATTCTCGCTCGATTCTCTATTAAGAAACCTTTCTAAGTGGTTGGTGATGGAGCAACATTTACAACACTGGTAACTAACCACTATCTCATCGATAAGTGACTATGGTTACCACTTATAAGTGGAGCCTTGTCTAGAAACCTTTCTAATTGGTTATAATAGCCACTTTTAAATATTTATTTATTAGTGGGATAGTTCCCACGAATCGGGAACTTACTACCCAGGGTTACTGAGATGACATAATGCAAGTAAATCAATGATTAGGTCCCCATACATTGATTTATGTTGATTGTTTATAATTACCACCCATTGTAAAATTGGGGATGGTTTACTATTGCTTTATTAAGATTAGGTACAGTACCTCCATCTGTTGAAATCACGTTTACCCTCCAATCATCAAACGTGGCTAGCTGGGGAATCCCCGAACTAAACGGAGGTTTGAATGCTAACATCATCTACATATATATAGTGGGTTTGCCATTGCCATGTTTCATTGGCAGAGGGTATATCATTTGTGCCCATTGGTTTCAACGGTGATAAATGGGTATTTGGCAGTGTTCCATATATTGTAATTCCATTTTGGTAAGGTTAGACATTTACATTTTCGGTGGTTAAAGAGTGATGCAAATGTACGGAAAATGGGGGATACACCAGTTAGTGGCCATAAAACATGGCGAAGCCACGAGATTGGGGGTCCCCATGACTTTTTGCGACAAACCGATGGGTTTTTTGTTGAATGATCCGCAGAGGTTTCCTCATAAAAATGGGGGGTACCCCCAGTTCTCCCATTTTCGATGGGTACCCTCTGGTAAACTAACATAGCTATAGAAAATCACAATTTTTACTAGTAAATCAACAATCAATGGCAATGTTCAATAGCTATGTTAGTTTACCAGAGGGTATTTTCCATGGAAATAAACCCATCCAGCTATCATTTGGGGCCCTATGACGACAACGCCGACATCGCGTTTCAGGTGAACACGGTCACGTTTCAGGTGCAGACGGTCACGCAGGCCGGAGGACGTCACCTCACTGGAATTATGATCCCGGTCCCCGGTCCCGTAGCCCCCCCCCAATGGTATGGTCCCCTACTCCCTGACCTAGAATCTTTGATTTCCATGGTATTTACAGCATTTTGGATGCAAAACCTCATATTTCCATGGTATTTGCACCACTTTGGATGGAGAACCTCATATTTCACCTACATACCTAGGTACCTACATACCTACATACCTGCAGACCTACATACCTACATACCTGCAGACCTACATACCTACATACCTGCAGACCTGCAGACCTACATACCTACATACTTACATACATACATACATTACATACTTGCATACACACATTCATACTGTCATTCATTCATACACACAACATCAACATCAACATCAACATCAACATCCATACATCCATACATCCATACATCCATACATCCATACATCCATACATCCATACATCCATACATCCATACATCCATACATCCCCGCATCCATACATCCCCGCATCCATACATCCATACATCCATACATCCATACAAACATACATAGATAGATAGATAGATACATACATACATGCATAGATACATAGATGCATAGGTACATAGACACATAGATACATAGACACATAGATACATAGATACATAGATAGATACATAGATAGATAGATAGATAGATAGATAGATACGATAGATAGATACGTAGATACATAGATACGTAGATACATAGATACATAGATACATAGATACATATATACATACATACATGCATGCATGCATACATACATACATACATAGATACATACATAGATAGATAGATAGATAGATAGATAGATAGATACATAGATACATAGATACATAGATAGATTGATAGATTCATAGATAGATAGATAGATAGATAGATACATACATACATACACACACATACACATACACACATACGCACATACGCATACACACATACGCACATACATACATACATAGTTACATACATACATACATACATAGATACATGCATAGATACATACATAGATACATACATGCATGCATGCATACATACATACATACATTAATTACATACATTAATTACATACATTAATTACATACATTAATTACATACATTAATTACATACATTAATTACATACATTAATTACATACATTAATTACATACCTTAATTACATACATTAATTACATACATTAATTCCATACATTAATTGCATACATTAATTACATACATTAATTACATACATTAATTACATACATTAATTACATACATTAATTACATATATTAATTACATACATTAATTACATACATTAATTACATACATTAATTACATACATTAATTACATACATTAATTACATACATTAATTACATACATTAATTAACATACATTAATTACATACATTAATTACATACATTAATTACATACATTAATTACATACATTAATTACATACATTAATTACATACATTAATTACATACATTAATTACATACACTAATTACATACATTAATTACATACACTAATTACATACACTAATTACATACATTAATTACATACATTAATTACATACACTAATTACATACATTAATTACATACACTAATTACGTACATTAATTACCTACATACATTAATTACGTACATTAATTACATACATTAATTACATACATTAATTACATACATTAATTACATACATTAATTACATACATTAATTACATACATTAATTACATACATTAATTACATACATTAATTACATACATTAATTACATACATTAATTACATACATTAATTACATACATTAATTACATACATTAATTACATACATTAATTACATACATTAATTACATACATTACATACATATACATACATACATACATACATACATACATACATACATACATACATACATACATACATACATACATACATTTTACTCACATGACTACCTACAGGACCCACCCAACTCCCACATCCACAGGGGGGAGGGGGGGAACTATGACCATGGGGGGGGGGGGGGGGGGGGGGGGGGTCCCCGAACCTGGATCATATATGTAAGATTGTAAGTTCATAAGCCAGTTGTACATGGAATATTCATGTAATTTCATGCAATTTATCTAGAATGTATGCAATTTAAACATAGCTTTTGAATCGAGTCAAAAATTCGTGTCCCCAGTGGGAAGGGATTTCTGAAGGGATTTATGATGGTGAAACCACTGGAAGTAGATAAGAAAGTGATATCGCGATACCCTCCGACATCTGATTTGGAGCCCCAAACAAATAGTTTTGGATTTTGGACTTTGAATTTCCGGTTGAATATTGCAATGCTCAGAGTTTCATGGCGAGAGTTTTTGGGGTGGACGTGGCTGCTCGAAAATTCCAGGGTTCTTTCACCCATCATGTGGGAAACTCATGGGAACCATGTGTGCTTTCCAAGGGTCGGCACACATTATGGCAGATCCATATTAGCAGGAATGTTGTACGGGGATTACAACACTGGGTAGCAACTTTTTGTAAGTTTGCCTCGCTCCGAACTCCGAACTTGAGTCACTTTTTTTCGCAGCACTTGCAATTCTAGTGATGATTGTCAAAGCAATCCCCCATCAAATGCACCCAAAGGACCCCCTGGTTGGCCTCTATTGGATCGACAGTATTCATGTCGATACATTGTCTCCCATCATTTTCCCGAGTCAAATGGCCATAATCGGGGGTCTTGGAATATCCTTGCTTTGGTCAATAGATTGGTTTAAGGAAAAACATGTCTGGAAACCGCGTGTTTTAGTCGCCGAAAGGTTGGGGGGATTTTCCATGTATTTTCCCTTCAAAAATACTGGGATGCAGAGGCAGCAAGGTCCTGCTCCACCACTTGGAGGGTCGCCCCACTCAATAAGTGGTTATAAGTGGTTAATAACCATAGTTATAACCATACTTATAACCATAGTTATAACATGTTATGAGCCATTTAAAGATGGAATTTACCACGAAAATTTTCGGGAACTTACTCACCAGGGTCCGTGGGATAATGCTCGCGACCAGGTCCCCAATGGCGGAGGAATTGTGATTCAGGGCCCCTTGGGCTTTGAGTTTCCGAACCCCTGTCAACCAGAGGCGGGCCGTCGGAAAATGAAAGAAACTGATCGGAGGATTTCACTAAGAAAAAATGAGAGAATTTAGAGCTTATACATATATATATATGTAATATATGCATATATATATATGGATATATATATATATGTCCAAATATATATATATATATATATCCTATATGGTTGATTTTCTGTTGGCCAAGTTTGTTTTTATAATGTATAAGTTAGCTTAGCATGGTTTATGGTAATGTATCTGTAGTTGGATCGTCACCAAACCAACCCCCAGAAATGTTGGGTTCATTGGGGTGGTTGAGCAATAAGCAAGGGTCTTGGCTGCCGTGGTATATATTTGATATACCCTCTGGTACTTTAACATAGCTATTGAACATGGTATTTTTCCATAGTTATGTTTGTTTACCAGAGGGTAATTTCCAAAATGGTGGTGATTTAGGTACATGGGGGAGACACCTGATTCGGTATATGGGGATGAGTTTTTTCACATGTTAAAACCTATGATAGGCTATTTTTATTGGGGAATGAATAACATCAAACGTAAGATGGATCAATCAGCTAAGATGTGATTAAATCATTATATGATGGATCTTAGATTATAGCTATAATAACAGCTATAATCTAAGATTCCTTACATCCGTAATGATGTGGGCTGCTAAAAATTGCAGAGCAGCTAGTCCTTCTTCCCCTGCTTGGTTGATGACAAACTGTTTCCATGGCAAGCCCCAACCAGATGCCAACTTCTGTGTTGACTCAGTATGTTGTAGATCATCTTTACTTCATGTTTCCAGGTTAAAACCGTTTTTTTTGCTTTTCCATCTATGACTATCTATGACTTCCGGGGTTTTAGCAACCCTCCCAAGCCGCTCCGCTTTTCTTCCAAGTTCCTAGGGTTCCTAGGCGCCTGGAGTCTTCCTTCTGGTTGACTCAATCCTCTACATTTATGGCCCGAAATACCAGGTATAAGATGTATAAGACCAGTGAAATCACCCAATTTATGGAATGATCACCAGTGAATTCACCCCATGGAACTGACCATTAAGTGTATAGTTCTACTACAAGGCGAGGCTCCCAAACGTTATCTATTGTTGGTTTAGTTTCACCCCATGAATACCGTTGTATGCCATCCAACTTCACTTTGCTAAACGGCGGACTCAGCTTGTAGGTAGTTTCACAAGGACTTCTCATTGGATTCTTCGTTCTATCTTTCCTAGCTTGGACTGAACTTTATGGGGATATGAATTACTACGCCGAAAAAGAAGCAGGGTATGTCGCCATTGATTTGCCATATATGACGATGTTTCATCAGATCAATTCTTATTGACGGTACCTTTTCCCAAACTGATTGCCCTCTGGTAAACAAACATAGCTATCGAACATGGCCATAGAAATAGTTGATTTACCCATTCAAAATGGTGATTTTCCATGGTTATGTTAGTTTATCCCAATAAATCCTATACCCTCTGGTAAACTAACATAACATATAATATACCCCATGATAGGGTCGATTATGTACCCCATAATATCGCCACAATCTCCCCATGATATCCCCATGCGTCTCGATCTATTTCCCACAGGCAGCTGCTATGGCTCGCGGATCGACATATCAAGTTGAACCCATTGCTGGAAAGGTTATGAGGTTGGGGGAGTCAGCTGGTATAGTTGGGATTTAACCAGCCAAAAACGCTGGGATTTCATGGGAGATGGGAAAATCATGTTTGAAAACGAGCGATTTTTTTTGTGGCGGACTGCCACAAAAAGACAACTAGCAATTCAAACAATGTGGATTGAACGGGATGCTGAAGATGTGATATAAAGACTGGTTGGTGGTTTGGAACATGAATTTTCATTTTTCCATATATTGGGAATGTCATCATCCCAACTGTTACTCACTCCATCATTTTTCAGAGGGGTAGGGCTCAACCACCAACCAGAAGATATAGTGGGATTGCAGAAATGATGTGGCGATCACGCGTCGCTGGTTTCAGGATTTTCTGGATTTTTAGGTCGATGAATTGCCAATCCAGAAACCATGGTGATTGATACAATTTCAAATGCTGATTCAAGCAGCTAGGATTTGGATGTGGGTCAAAATGGAAGACCTAGGGGACCACAGATGTTAGTCTAGTTTAGTATTAACCATCCATAATTTTGGGGTACCTAATTTTGACCCATACCCATTTGAATCATGTCAATTGGTGAATAATTTAAGACCATATTCCATTTCGACATATTTCAGCATTCCTGAAATGACCATATTTCACAACGGGATTTTACCAATTGATGACCGTGGCGAAAATGGAACACCGTGGCGAGGCTTTGATGAAGACTCTGGTGATTTTCCTTCTGATTTTCCAAGTCATGGGGGTACCCCCAGTCATCATCCATTTTAGATTGGAATTTTCCCTAACAAAAACCATCCAGCTATTGGGAACCCCCATTTTAGGAAACCTCCATATCTTTGTAATCTCACTTGAACCGCTGGGACAATCCAGTTTGGGATGGAACAGGCTGTCCCAACATATTATACTCGGCACAGGGAACCATGTGCATGCGAGTTTGAGCAAAAGTGACAATATTGTCACAATTGTTATGTTTTCTTATATAGTTGCTATACTATTACAATCAAAGACATATATATATATATATACATATACTATCATTGCTGTCATGATTCTCTGAGCGAACATCCACAGGGATTACCCATGTTCCCATCATTGATATGGCGTCAAGCCTGAATTTTCCTCTTTGACTCCCCATGGGATTTTTCTGTACAAATATAGTAGGGATATACAAAAATTGCCAAAGTATTGATATATCCAATTTTAGTTGGTTATAAATAGTGAAATATCAATTATTGGACATATTCAACTTTGATCTTTTACATACATATTCAGTTATACATATTGATTAATATCCAGTTATAAATATTTTCCTACAACCATCAATGGATTGGTTTAAGGGAAAATCTACAGGAAACCATAGATTTTCCCATTAAATATGGGGCTTTCCTGTAAATTTTCCCTTAAACCAATCCATTGAAACCAAGCTTTTGACTCCCAGTGAAGCTGATGATCACTCCCGCTGGGTGAAATCCATCCAAATCCGCGACCAGTTTGCCCAGCGATGTGCTGTGCAGCTTTGAGATGGGCATCGCGCCGGCGGGGCGTTCCACCATCAGGTGGGGACCGCCATGGATCAGGTGGACGGTGGCTTTCAGGGGACTTAAAAAATAGAGACTCGGCCTGGTAAACATACAAAAAGCTATTGAAGCCATGGCCATAGAAATAGTGGATTTACCCATTGAAAATGGTGATTTTCCATAGTTATGTAAGTTTACCAGAGGGCATTATAAATGGGGACATGAGTGGGGATGGAATTCATATGGATTAATCAGGTTGATTATATGATTAAGGGGCTATTAAATGGGATAATGTGGTTAAAGCCAATTGCCAATGATAAACTACCATTTGGGGATGATTTTCAAACATGGCAATGGAAATCCCTCATTTATAGATAGTTGTCCCATTAAAACCTGCATACATAATGGATTAATGTGGATTTCCCAGCCAGCCACGTTTGCTTGCGGGAGGGTAAGTTGCAATTTTTGCGGTAACGATCGGGATTTCAACTCACAGGGTGCCTGCATCCCAGAAAGCAATACTGGAGACCTGTAGCGCAGGGATATCCCTTGGAAGAAAGGTGGGTGAACCTACTCATGGGCTCAGGGGCTCATGGACGGTTTCTGGTTGGTGGTTTGGAACATTTTTTATTTCTCCATATATTGGGAATAATCATTCCAATTGACCAATATTTTTCAGATGGGTTGAAACCACCAACCAGGTTTCTTATTTGGCAAGGCCGGTGAAATTTCTAAGAGAACACTCTGGCATCTAGCGGCTGCTAGGAAAATTGGTGGATTTTTGTGAGACCTATAGGCAAATGCCATAGGTAAATGCTGCAATGCCCAGGCAAATGCTGGTGCATGTTGATCTGGTGGTTGC
Source organism: Cladocopium goreaui (assembly GCA_947184155.2). Classification (NCBI taxonomy): domain Eukaryota; class Dinophyceae; order Suessiales; family Symbiodiniaceae; genus Cladocopium; species Cladocopium goreaui. Next base: position 120,365 of record CAMXCT020000634.1, on the reverse strand, counting down.
AACAACTACCCTCTGGTAAACTAACATAACTATGGAGAATCGCCATTTTCAATGGGTAAATCAACTATAAATGGCCATTTTCAATAGCTATGTTAGTTTACCAGAGGGTATATCTGCTGATTTTCAGCCATACCTGGCCACACCTGAGATTATCATCCCCTCCGGGGCTGTCGCTCGCAGGATTGCTGCAGGAGCCTCAGGAATTATGCAGCTTGGCAGCCTTGATTCTGGCGGAAAGGAGGAGCACCCTCCAATGAAATGTGGCTGGCTGGGAAATCTCCTATAAACAGGCATATGAATGAGAAAATCGTCTATAGAATGGGGAATTTTCCATTGCCATGCTTGATTACCAGAGGGTAGCCATTTGCTTTGGGTTGGTGAATAGGATAGTTTCTTGTCACAAAAAGATTGGAGGAATCTAGGATGGTTATCGGTATCGCTCTAGTATTGATTCGGCAAGGGGTATCCGAGGTTGGTCATGAACAAGTGATCTTAAGATCTGGGATGAGTTGACCAACATGAGTTGACCAACATGTTTGGGACATTCATGCCTCTTCGTATCATGTAGTCGTACCCAGTGATGTTGGCTTTCTGCCCTGGAACTCTTTTCAGACCCTTGGGAAATCGCGACGTGCCGACGTGCATGGCCAAAGAGAAAGTGCTTTCGAACATGCTTGAGGCGATCCATGTACAGCATTTTGCTCCTGATGCTGGCCACAGTTGGCCTTTCTATTTTTGCAGAAGACAACTCCCACAGAAGTGATTCAGATGATGCATACTCAGTCTGCGGTCAGACATGCTCAGCATGCTTGGTTGATGTCAAACCTGGAGAGAAACAGATTGATCCATTCCTTAAATGGAAAAATATATATATATATGTATATGCTGGGTGCCCCGCAGACAAAAAATAGATGAAATTGAACTGACAGATCGAATAGAGGAGGCCCTGCAAGGCCGAAAAAGCTATGATCAGAGAGGTTCTCTGTCGCCTGGCCCCAGACTTGAGTGTAGTGATCACCATGGTCTCCAAACAAGGCGGTGCAAGTGTAGACAGTGTAGCGTTTTGGTCAGGCCACAGTGGCCAACAGTCGGTGCCAAAGCGACGACGAGCAGAAGGATGACATATCATTTCATGTCTGGGATATTGCGGGATGGATTCATATCATCAATTCGAGGACCCCTCATGACAGGTTCCTGGCGCAATAGACCTTGAGATTGTGGGTTACCGGGGTCCTCAAATGTAAATGTAAGAGACAATAAAAAAACAGAGGGCACAGCCATGAAAGCTATTGCTGTGATTCCCCAGATACTACGCACATACTCACCAGTACGTTAAGAAGTGGGCATCTCTCCATTGCAGCAGACAACTGATATATCATGATATATCATCTTTAAGCAAAATAAAGCCATACAGCCACATAGCCAGTGGCCATTTCAGGAACCAATTTATTGGAGTTATACCATATTTAAGGTCTATATGGAGGTTTCCTAAAATGGGGGTACCCCTTTTCATCATCCAATGTTAGTTGAAGATTCTCAGGCAAATAAACCCTCCAGCTATTGGGGTACCCCAATCTTACGAGACCTCCATATAGGGGGGTGCACCAGTATACCCGCCAGTTCTATGGCTTCATATCAATGGCCATTTCAGGATCCTAAATTGGAGGTACCTACCATATATAAGGCCTATATAAGTCAGGCCTAAATTTCAGGGAATATCCCAGCAAAATATGGCCAAAAATATGGTACAGTCAGTACCTCCATTTTAGGGTCCTGAAATTCCCATTGATGTTGCCAATGTTCATAGGGATTTATAATAACCATTATAAGGATCCTTATTATGGATGGGATGACCATCAACCATATAGTGAGTATTGACCATGGCTTCATATGGTACCTCCCACTGCGGTACCGGCTCCAAGCCCCTCACCCCGAGATCCTCAGGCCGGGCCTCTACCGCTTTCAGATCCTGGGGAAGAACCCCTCGACGGTTCCTTGGAACGGGTAAAATCGGTGACCGGTGGATTTTGTCCTCTTTGCCACCAGGAAAACGGCAACTTTGTTGGGGGAAAAGATGTCTGTATGACATACCCTCTGGTAATTTAACATAGCGAACTGGAAAATCACCATTTTCAATGGGAAAATCCACCATAAATGGTAATTTTCAATAGCTATGTTAGTTTACCAGAGGGTATCCCATAAAGATCCATAAAGTATTCAGCAAGTGGATCAGCAAGATCTCACCACAGGGATGAGGTCCGGGGGATTTCACTACATGGAGATTCGATCCACAGAAATTGGGATCAACAGTTGATACGCACTGTCTATAGCAGTCCTCAGGACTCGCAGACAAGAAGATGTGGACATCAGAAGATTCCGTTTTTGGAAGTGGCGGATGCCAGCTCATGGGCAAAGATGTGGATGAAACCGGCCAAACTCAGGAGGTTGTGGCGAACAAGTGAGCTTTCTTTTCCGTGTTGTACTGATACCTATCATAAGGGTTATCTCATGGTATCTTTATGCATGCAACCCGACTGTCTCAAGCTACTGTTGAGGAACGGACCCTGAAACGATGCTGTTCACGATGGTTTTTTCTCCCATATCTTGCTCAAAGATTAGCTACTGTTGTCAATGGCCATGCAACAGGAACCGATTGATTGGAGGTACCTACCATGTATAAGGCCTATATAAGGCCTATGTAAGGGAATATCTCCACAAAATATGGCCAAAAATATGGTACAGTACCTCCATTTTAGGGTCCTGAAATTCCCATTGATGTTGCCAATGTCGTTCAATTTCCCATGTTAGTCATTTTCTTGAGGGGGCCATAGTTCCCTCTACTAGAAAACATTGTGGCCATTGGTCTTCAACTCCAAGCTCAGATTTTACATTGTGCCATTAGACATACCACTGTTGCTTGGTTACTTAAGGGCTATACTGTATACTACCTGCTTTGATGGTGAGCATTATAACCCACAACTAGGTCAATCTTGGATGGGTAGTTTAATCCTTTAGTCTTTTGGTATCAGTGGGATTATCTACGTTCACCAGCTAAGAGTTCTTAATTTTTTGCAGGGTATCTAAGATTGGTCATGATAAGTGGTTAGTTAGTGGACCAATGGAATTATAAGCCAGTTGTAAATGGGATAACCATTGTCGGGGACTTCCTAACCAAGGTTACGAACAGTTACTAACAATTACTATCAGTATAATAGGAAGATCAATTTCGAATAGGTAAATGGAATATCAATCCCATTCTAAGGTAAAATTGTCTGGTCACAATAGGTATAATGGAATGGGATTTTTCATATTTTTCATCCCCCGGGCAGATCTGCGGCTGGGTTGCTGGGTTGCTGGGTTTTGTGATGACCTGCCGAGCTTTTGGCTGTGACAGATTTTGAGGCTCACAACGGATATATGGATACAATAGCCCATATGCTCCATGTATGGAACATTTACGAACATTTGCCCTAAAATCACTCAAATGTAGGTAAATATACCATACATGGAGCATATGGGTAGGTATTCGGACACTACTGATGTGAGTTGCCAGGTGACAGAAAAAACTATGTCAGCATATGCAGCAAAAAAAATGTCAGCACAGTTCCTTTGAATAAGGATAGCTGGCTGGTGGTTTCAAACATTTTTAATTTTCCATAATATGGGTATGGGTCAATACCTATAGATACATTTTTAGTGGGATGAACATCCATTTACCAGCTATTTTGGTGTTCACTAGGTACCAGGGTTTTGACCCATCCCCATATATGGGATATTCCTTCCCATTGACTAATATTTTTCAAGATGGTTGAAACCACCAACCAGATAGGGATTTCTACCGCTGCTTGGTGGTTTCATGCTACATGCCTTCGTTTGTACATACACATTGTATATGATACATAAACACACACATATGTACATACTATATTATTTATAACATATACATAACATATATACAATATAATATAATAATATAATATAATATAATAAAATATAATATATTATAATATAATATAATATAATATAATACAACATATGTATAACATATATATATATATTTAACATATATATATAACATATATATTTAACATATATAAATATATACATAACACATATATAACATATACATAACACAGATATATATATATATATACATAATATATATATATATATACACATAATATATATATAGGTATAAAAACATATATATATATATATCATATATATATATGTATAACATATATATATATACCATATATCTTTATATAACATATATCTTTATATAACATATATTTATACATTTATATGTTATATATATGTTTTATAATATATATACATATATGTTTTATTTACATTTAGCATATACATATAGCATATATAATATAACAGATATGTATATATATATATACAGCATACACACACATATATTTGTAAGATGTATATATATATAATATACAAATACAGCATATATATATAAATATATATATATCATATATATATATATAACATATATATAACGTATATATAACATATATATAACATATATATATATATAACATATATATATATAACATATATATATAACATATATATATATAACATATATAACATATATATATATAACGTATATATATATATAACATATATATATAATATAACATATATATATAGCGTATATATATATAACATATATACATATAACATATATATATAACATATATATATATATAACATATATATATATAACATATATATATATAACATATATAACATATATATAACATATATATATAACATATATATATATAACATATATATATATATAACATATATATATATATATATATACAAATCGTATATATACATTATATACACATATTTAAACGCCGTATACATAACATATGCATGCTCCTCCAAGACGATTGTCAGAATTTCGTGTTTCTGGCCCTCCGGATCTCCATCTTTTCCAGCTCTGGCAGATCCAACCAGCGGAAGGCGGAAGTGCTTCACCCCAGTGAGAAATAGTGAGAAGGTGGCGAACAAAAACCGTAGTTATCAGTACAGGATGGGGCCCCCCAGTTATAAGTTGGTTTATACACCATGAAATAACCCCCATGAAAACTAGTTTGTGAAATATCTATCATAAACCATAGTTTGTTCGCCACTTATAAGGCAACTTAGCTATCTTGGGGGCCCCATCCTGTAGGTAAATGGGTTTAGTATGGCTTAGTCCCATCCAATTCTAACTCAAATACAACTCTAATATGATATATTGAATGTAGCAATCCACAATCTTCTTCATTTTTGAGTTAGCTCAAAACATGTAGCGGGCTCAATTTCAGAAGGGGTCATGTGTTTGACTTTAATGTTGTGCCGCTGTCTAAGCAGATTTGGCCCAAAACGCGGCTCCTAAATTTCTGGGCTGCAACAGGGGTACCAGCTATATTAAACGAATCATGTGGGACTGAACCTGGCAAATTTGCGGGCTCGCTCAAGTGGAACGAGCTACCTCAGCAACACCGCGCTAGCTCAAACACATCGCTCTCGCTCGATGGCATCGAGCTGGCTCAATTTTGTTGATCGAAAAAATTGAGCCAGCTACGTCACGTTGAGCTGGCGAACGAATGTGAAAGCTAAAAAACGCATACATTATGTATTGGCCGGGCTGATGACGGCATACCGAGCTGGCTCAAGGGCATGTGAGCCACGTTCAAAACTGCCGGCAATTGATTTTAGTATTCGGTGGAATTTATTCTTTAAAAAATTGAATGGCGTCACGCGCGCGCAAGCTTTTCACAAGCTTCGCGCAAGCTCATGTACGCGCAAGCTTCACGCAAGCCCGAAATCACGTAGATAATTGAAACAGAAATGAATGAATATACAACGAAAAGGGTTACACAACATAATGGGACGAGACGAGATGGGTGACGAGTTCCGTTGCTTCCTTCTTGCATTGTTTGCTTGATATGTCGGCCCTCTGGCTTGCAAAGGTATAGTCAGTTTAAGCAAACAAGACTTTGAATGGATGTCATGGATGTTGAATGGTAATAGGCCATGGAGGCGACTGTTGCGTGTAATTTTGACCCTTGACGATTTCACACATCCTGAATTTTGCGCAAGGTTCGCGCAAGGTTCGCGCAAGCTCAAGGCCATACACTCACTGGAGGCATTCAGGGACTACACTGCTGGCAAAATAGGAACTGCGTTGATTGGAGCCTAGAAGTCGAGAAGCCACCGGACAAGCCAAGAAGTCGAGAAGCTGAGAAACAACCGAGCGAGCCGAGAATCTGAGAAGCCAAGAAACCCAAGTCCGAAATCAGCTTCGTGCCTGCATCGCGCAAGCAAAAATGCACCAAATCTCAGGAATTCATCTTCGCGCAAGGTCGCGCAAGCTCAGTTTGAAAAATTGACCCCGCGCAAGCTCCCATTGTGTGGTCGCGCAAGGATGGCGCAAGGATTTCGCGCAAGGATGAATAATTTCCATTCAGTTTTAATTGAAGTTTTGAACACCGCTCATGTAGCTGGCTCAATTTTTTTGTGTTTTTTTTTTCGTTCAAAAAATTGAGCCAGCTATGAGGCGCTGAGCCAGCAACAAGGCATTGAGCCAGCTAGGTGGCACTGAGCCAGCAACGAGGGAATGGTGAATCTGTACTGTACGGGACCGCTGGATTTTCCGATGCAGCCTTTGCAATTCCAGCAAATCAAATTATTGATTAATTCTGGCACCATCTGAGATAAAAAAGAAGACTGGCAGTCTATACATATATACATATATAACCCCAACCGTATAATTATGGTCAATCTGGGGCACCAGTTTTCTTGAGGAGACGCGTACCATTGAGCTGGAGGGAGATTGGGAAAAGTAACTTTCGAATATAACCAATTTACTAGCTGGGCTGAAGCAGCAAATTAAAACGGTTTATATGCAACCAACCTATCGACTCCCCAACTGACGTGAGACCACCCAAAGAAAATAAAAAGGGGGGTTTGGGAGACAATGTTCCACCTACCCTCTGGTAAACATACAAAAAACTATTGAAAATTACATATTTTAATGGGAAAATCCACTATTTCTATGGCCACGGCTTCAATAGCAATTTTGACATAACCAGAGGGTAGGATTTCACTCCATTTTTCGGCTTCTTAGCTCAGGTTATGGCGAACCCAATGGACAACAGCAGGTGACCTGGTGGAATTTTCTTGGACGAGAAGATGAATCCACATCTGCTCAAAGTGTTTCACATACCTTCGGTAAACATACAAAAAACGACGGGAAAACTCCATGTTTTTTGGGGCTGAGCGACTATAAATGGCCATGTTCACTTGCCATTTCAGTTTAGAGGGTATTATTCAGTGTCCATCTTATTGACACACATTGGAACATGGTGATGTTTTCAAAACATTAGCCATTCCATTTCCATCAATAATGTTACAAATACATTGTTCATGTTACTTGATATGGCTGAGACATATATATGTTTGGATGGATTGAAACCACCACCCAGAGATGATTGTGCAATGGTCCCCAACCATTTTCAGGATTCTCCCACACCCCGACTCTATCTGAGAAGCTTGTGGAAGACTAGCTTCCATATCAAGTGTTGGGGAATCTTTGGAAAAAATGCCTTTTCAGCTATGTCAAAATGTGGATTCCGATCTAAATTTCCGCCAAAGACCCGTCGATCCTGGATACTGCAGAGAGCTAGAAACAGGTCCCGGGGTCCCCTAATGAATTGACCCGTTTTTCATCTGACGATCCAGAATGAAACCAGGAGACCTTTGGCATCACTAAGGAATCCACAATTTTTCACAGTGGGTTCTCCATGGTTTTGTTTCATGTTTTAATAGATCAAGCGAGAACCAGTGTGCCGAAATTGGGTATAAGGATGGTATCCATCCCGAAGCTCATATTGTAACGAAGAGTAGGATCTGCGTTTTTTGTTCCCTATTTTTTAGGGATATCCTCTGGTAATTTAACATGGCTATTGAAAATGGCCATAGAAATAGTTGATTCACCCATTAAAAATGGTGATTTTCCAGTTCGCTATGTTAGTTTACCAGAGGGTATCCATATTATCCATGTTCATTCCATATCACAGGGACCAAACTGGGATGATTCATGGGATCCAATGGGGTTGTTTGAACATTATCCATATATGGCATGATTTGTTAATAACCCCTTCCCCCAAACATTAGATCATTAGGGGTAACCCTCTAGAAACCATGGTTTACTCTATTGAACTCTATTGGATCATTCATTTGGGAGTTCCTTATTGGGGTATCGGTATCTACTATTGATCGATCTATTAGGGGGATGGGATTATTCACACATGTACCCACCCAAAACCACGTGGAGATGTAGGCAAATGCATCCGTCGCACCATGGATGGTTTAGGCGACTACATTCGTTTTTTTTTTTGCGTAAAAATTGCCCAGTTGGGCGGTGTTCGAAAGCCCGCTTGGTTGATGATTAGTTCGGGGATATACATATATACATATATATATATATTATTATATATTATATATTATATATTATATATTATATATTATATATTATATATTATATATTATATATTATATATCATATATTATATATTATATATTATATATTATTTATTATATATTATTTATTATATATTATTTTTTTATATATTATTTATTATATACTATATATATATTATATATACAATATATATTATATTATAATATATATATATATATACATATACTCACCAATATCATGGGGAATATCACAATCCACTAGGGGAATCCCTGTTAACCATTTGGGCGGAGAGTTGTCAATCCACCTGATGGATTCTGATGGTGGGGATGACCATGCCCAATACCCTCCAGATTGCCTGCTTGTAGATGCAAAATTTTATGAACCATGACCATGTCTGATTACCAGAGGCTATATACCCAATTTATCCAGATGATTCTGGGATTAACAAAAACCCAATTTTCCAATATATCCAGTTTATATACCCATTATTTCCCATTTATATACCCATTATATCCCATTGTAAGGATTTCAGTGGAATGAATCAGCCCCAAAAACACATCCATCCATCAAAACACCTCCACGAATCCTGTGTTGAAATCAACTCACCGCAATCAAGGCCTTGCAGGCGACAGTATTGCTGGGATTTCCACTCTTTGGAGGTCTGGAATGGGGCAGCTGGCAAAAATATTTTCGGGAGATCAACTCTTAGGATGTACCCTCTGGTTATGACTAACGGTTTGCCATGGAAAATCACAATTTTTGATAGGTAAACCATCTATTTCTATGGACCATTTTCCATCGCTATGTTAAATAACCAGAGGGTAACATTCATTTTTTCATTCTTTGCTGTAAAGGACAATGATTGCCATGCAGTGCTCCGCCGTGCGAGCAAATCTAATTAAGGACAAAAGACTAGCCCTGAAAATCTGGCATCCATTGTGCTCCAGCTCTGATTTCTTTAGGATGTAACCAGCACATGAAGAACTTCACACTACCATCCTATAATCAAACATGGCAATGGGAAACCCCCTATTTGTACATGATTTTCCCAAGTGCCATGTTTGATTACCGGAGGGTATTTTTGACGAAGTTCTTCAGGGATCAAACTGAAATGTAACTTTGGATCAAACTGGGGTGCAAAAGCGGAATTGGATGAAGGACAAATCTAGGGAAGGCCTGAGAAAATAGTGGGAAAAATAGTGGGAAAAGCTCCATGTTCTATGGGTTTTCACCACTTTTCCTATGGTTTTCCCACTTTTTCTATGGGTTTTCCCCAGGCTTTCCAATTTTGTTTGTGATTCAACAAGACTCTTGATTTCACCGAATCCTCAGGATTTGATCAACTAGTCACTGACTGGAAAGTATTTGGTGCTGTGGTTTCTTGGGAAAAGAACTTGGGAGAACGACAAAAATTGAGTTAAGTCCATATCCATATTTCCACAATGTTCCACACATATCTGGCCATATTTACCCACGAATTTTCTCTAGCCACTGGCTCCAAAACCAATCTCTGGCCACACATGGGTATGGGTCAATACCTATAGATACATTTTTAGTGGGTTATTCACATCCAGCTAAACCAGCTATGACTTGGGGTTCACTAGGTACCAGGGTTTTGACCCATCCCCAGTTAAGTCTTGACATCTTTTTTGGGTTGCGACTTGCGACAGCAGCAAAGATTCTAGATAGAGTTCCCCAGCTTGTTGCCACTTTTGATTCACTGGGTTGCCACAGTTGCAGCAGAGGTCTGTTTGTCATCGAATGCAAATCAATCGAAGCTTGCAAAAACATCCTTACTGCACCCACTAGCAGTGAATTTCCTCAGAATTTGACAGTCTCTTCCAGAATGACCCTAGAATTTATAGGCGTGCACAGCAGGTGGTCAATCAGATCGAACATGGCCAAACCGGTAATCCAGAGCTATCTACCATCTGGTTATTTAACATAGCCATGGAAAATCACCATTTGTAATAGGTAAACCATCTATAAATGGGCCATTTTCCATGGCTATGTTAAATAACCAGAGGGTAATAATTTTAACATGATTCTTCCCCTCCTTCTCTCCCTCTTCCTCATCGTCGTCGAAAAATCCTCGTCCTCATCCTTGTGGAAACAGCCTGCTGACGATCAGCAGTCACTTTCAATGATCACTTCGAACGCGTTTCACCACACATCCCAGACTTGGTTTCAAGGACGATTGACAGGAAAGCCTCATATTTGATGCTACAACATTTTTCGGTGCCATGGTCAAGAGTTGGATGATGTACTCATGTTGGGGATGGTAATCAATCCATCAATCTGGGTAAATTTCGTCACGACAGAACCCTGTTCTCCCGAACCCTGGAATCATGGTTAATAAGAGAAATCAAGACGCTTGGCCGCAAGATTCAGGTTAGTGACATATTATAATTGACCCAGATCAATAAGGATTTCTGTGTCCACTTGTAATGTTTTGAATCCCACATTTTCCCATGTAGATTGACCATGGCGCACATATCAAATATTGCTAGCTGGGAAATCTCCTATTCTTTAAATGGAGGCTTTAAATGGGAAAATCCTCTACAAAGCGGTTTTTTTTTCATTGCTGTGTTAGATTACCAGATGCTATATCTCCAATAAATCAATCATAATCAATCCAGTTCTTAGTTCTGATGGGAAGGAAGGTCCCCTACCTACATAACAAATGGATACAACTGGTTGAAACTAGGTTTCCACCACCATCTAGAGCATCTCTGGTTGGAACTGGGGTTCCAGGCAAAACATATCTTGCCGTCGACTGCCAGGTTCTGACCAATCATTTCCCATATAGTCGACCGTATCCATAGTTCCACACATATCTGGCCATATTTACCCACGAATTTTCCGTCGCCACTGGCTCCAAAACCAATCTCTGGCCACACATTTTCCAGATTTTTCAAGCACCTTTTCCATCCTTTTCCCATGGCCAGGTGCTGACCAATCTGAATTCGCCTTTGGATCAGATGATTTCGGTGCCCTCCTTTCCCATCAACGCCAAGATGGTCGAGGCTGGACTCAAAAAAAACGCCGTCCTCTGTTGATGTGAAAATCGGATCTAACATGATCTAACTGTAGTTATTTCATGTTATTTCATGTTATTTCATGTTATTTCATGTTATTTCATGTTATTTCATGTTATGTCATCATCTGAAAGTGTAGTTAAGCTAGTTACATGCTAGTGTTCGGTCGGCTTTGCTTTTTAGGAGCCCCTTCTTGCGGGGAATTGTTTAAGGCATTTCAGCAGCGACGCATGCTGATTTAGCCAGATTTACATAACCAGCAATGAATCGGAATTTCAGCAACCAACATCGTGATAAATTGGGATTTCAACAACTAACATGGATAAATTGGGATTCAAGCGGCCAACATATAATTATGTCATTTTTCAGCATGTTTTAGGGGCTCAATTGTGATTTAAACATATTCAACCGATAGATTTTTCCGTGTGAATTTCGCACGGTAAATGCATATGGTGACCTGGAAAGTTGCCATCTTGTTGGTGCGCGCGCAACGGATACACACATTGACCCTTTATGTTTTTCCAACTGACATTTGGACAATATAATTCTGAACATGGCTCTCAACACTACCCGTTTTTTTTTAATTCTGCGATTTTCTTTTCTGATGGCTCTCTAGCTGGCTTTTTATATTTTTGTATATTGATACACTATTGTACTGGTTGGTGGTTTGGAACATTTTTCCACATATATATATATATTTTTTCCACATATATATATACTGTATATATATATACTGTATATATATATATATGTATACTGTATATATATATATACTGTATATATATATAGTGGGAATTTCACAATCCCAAGTGACAAACTCACTCCATCATTCAGAGGGGTAGCTATGGCACCGTTGTGCTTCTTTTTTCGGTGTTTGTTGATCATCCCCAGGGACACCCGGAGTTGCGGAGTTACCATGACGGATTGCCCCAAAATGATGATCTGAAGATCTCAAATGGCAATTCAAACTCACAAACCCATAGGATCCATGTATGCTATATATGGTAACATTTACCATCAATATACCCCCAATGTTAGCATATATACCATACATGGATCCTATGGGAAAGAGGAGAGAAAATGTAAACATTTTTTTTGGATCATATTGGTATATAAACCATGGGAGGCTATGTGAATACCCACCATGAAAAGGGTGCTACCATGTTTGGGTTGTTTCATGTTGTTTCTCTCATTTGGAGAGCAGAACATCCCACATTTTGCCTCCTGCTTAGCTTGGCGCCAGGCGCTGATGCCAACGCTCACCCGCGATCAACAGGCCCCAGCTTGCGGTTCAACCCGTTTGGATTTGCAAAATGATGGGAAAACATAGCCCATATGCTCCATGGTGCTGGTATATTTACCAACATTTGCCCCCAAAATCACCCAGTTTTGTAGGTAAATATATGGGGATGAATCAAAACCTATTCGTACTATATTTGGGGAATAAACATCCATTAACCAGCTATTTTAGAATATTTTAGGGTACCTAGGGTGCCAGGGTTTTGACTCAAAGCCTCATATACTTTACATGGAGCATATGGGTAGGGAAAAAACCAGAAAAAAACATCAAAAATTCGATGGTGAATCAGACCTCCCCATGCTTTCATGATGGGCAGCAAGCTCTGTTGATTTGTTGTTTAAACGGGATTTCATTGGTGGATGTGACCATGAACAGTCGGGAATATAGGGATATATACATAATATATTTTAATATATATATATGGATGTATATATATACAGGGATAATTTTTTTTTTTTTAAATTTTCATTTTTTTTGACGATGTCCTCAAGCAATTCCAAGTTCTAGCTTCAGGAGTTTCAGGAGTTTCGAGGTATTTGCAACATTTTGCAACAGATTGATGAAACCTGCCCATTTTAACAGCTGTTTTGGAACCGAGGCAGCCACAGGGCGTGATGCTTCTTGACAGCAAGTGGCGAACGAGGATTGGAGCAGCAATGCCTTGTTGTAGCCATGGGATTAGCTGATTAGCTAGCCTGATAACCAGCATGGAACCAATGGAACCTCCAAGATTCAGAAGAGTTACATGGAGATGGATTTGGAACATTTTGGAACTTGATTTGCCAATGAAACTCTCCACATTTGTCAACCTTTGCAGGTCTTTATGTCTGTGTTTGTTGGGGACACCATTTCTCCGGTGTTTCAAGCGGTGCACCCTGGCAACCCTGGATGAATCAGATCAGCCGTTGAAGCTACAAGGTCTTCGTCACGGAGGCCTACAGGGTGAGGTCCTGAAGTTCTTGGTTTTAGCTAGCAGCTAGCTACCCTGTAGGCTTTCCGTGGCTTTCTACTATATAATATCTACTAATTAGTATCAAATTATAAATAATTATAAGTACAATTACCATAAACATCCATAAACATCCATAAACATCCATAAACATCCATAAACATCCATAAACATCCATAAACATCCATAAACATCCATAAACATCCATAAACATCCATAAACATCCATAAACATCCATAAACATCCATAAAGCCTATAGTGATTGGAGTTATTTGCTCCAACTTATCTATTTTTCACGGCCTCACCTTGTACAAAAACACCGGGGAAAATCAGCTGAGGATCGACCAAAGAGCCGAAATCCGTTGGTTTTCTCGTGGCGGCGCTCAGTTGGTGCTGACCAATGGCGCAAATGGTGGATGTTTCTGATACGGTGGATGGAAGAAATCCTGCACCAGTTGATAGATGGTTTATGATGTTTATTCCATTATTCATAGGGTTTCAACCATCCAAGGTGGTGCAGGATTTCTTGCATCCACAGTATGAGTAGACATATGGGTCAACTTGTAAAAAAGCTCGGGGACGAGAATTGTTTGTCAATGTTTGGCACCTTTCGGCAAATTGAAATAGCTTTGGAAAACCGATGTTTGTGATAGGCATATCATCTACACATGGGCCATGGCTTCCATAGCTATGCTGGAATCCCCAAGATCCAATGGTGAAGATCCCACATATTCAGCTCTTTGTGTGTTCCAATGGAGAGGAGCCATCCAGCTTTGGAAAGAACTTGGACCTTTTTCCCATACCTAAAATGAATAGAAACTAAAGGTTGAAAGCCCTCGGCTTCAAGTTGAACATGAAGACTACTGTCGCTTCAGGCAACAGCACAGATCAAACAGTTGGATATATCCTTTTGTCATCCTGGTATGGGACAATTCCCGCTAGATTGGCGATGTTGTCCTCATCAAACATGCAGTTTTCCTTTGACAATGCGACTCATCGTGAAGATCATCATCTATAAAAGATGGATTTTCCAGCAAGCCACGTTTGATTTTTCGCCGGAGGGTACCAGAAGGTAACAAAACAGGTAGGCATCCCTGGCCTAGGTTCAAGCTGGCGAACACGGCTGTGTTGCCCTCTGAGATGATCGTCAGGCCATCGATTCGATGAGCAACTTCTAAATCCATCATCCAATAACCATATAACGACCATCCAATAACCATATAATAACCATAACCCTCTTCCAGCACCAATAGGATTGTTGAGGCAACTGCTCTTTTAAATTCTATGTTTTTTTTCTTTTCCGAGACCCCTAGAAGAGGGTGATATGACAAAGTTGCCAAGCTGCAATCCACACAAAAAAGTTGGATATACGACAGGCTGATCCTACTTGGAGTTGATTGGT
Organism: Cladocopium goreaui; assembly: GCA_947184155.2. Classification (NCBI taxonomy): domain Eukaryota; class Dinophyceae; order Suessiales; family Symbiodiniaceae; genus Cladocopium; species Cladocopium goreaui. Next base: position 105,173 of record CAMXCT020000634.1, on the reverse strand, counting down.
CAGCTGGGTAACCGGATGAGTCCGCTGGTAACAGAGGCCTTTTGACATCTGTAACCTACAAAATTCCGATGAATCAGCAAGTATCCTATGGATTTAATGGAAATCAGGGGCACAAGTGCAGGATATTTCGGATATTTGCTTCTATGACATAGGCCTATGATCAATTGCTCAATTGCTGGGCCCGCAGGCCCGGGCAGGGTGTTGCAGCCTGGGCATCCCAGCCTCATCATGGTAATTCCTGTAGTTAAGAAATATAACTAGCTATATGGCACATATGTAGGAGTATATATATATATATTCATAAACATATTATATATATATATACAAAGTATGTATATACATTTTGATAGTTCCATGACTGGGGTCATATCCCATTCGAAACAGCTGATGAAATTCACAATTTTGCGACCATGAATCGTCGGAAACGTGCACAGGGCACCCCTGGGCACCATCTTCCGTGAAGACTGCGGCGAAGATGTGGAAGTGCGTCCCACTGTGGCGCCCGGATGAAGAAAAAACCCAAACGGCTGTGACTCATTGGGGTTTGGCACCATGAGCTTACTGGTGCATAATAGGGAATGAGGGAATGATCCTTAGTCACTATAATAATCATCCCATTCCCCCATTCCCAACCATTCCCTACTAAGCACCAGTAAGTAAAAAAGTATCAAGAACAGTTCTTACCATGGTTAGTTACCAAGGACTATTGGGGGAATACCCCCCGAAAAAAAATGCTAAGCATGGTTGATGAATCCGGGACATCTTTTGCTGGGAAGCAACAGAATTGGGGACAGGAACCTGATGGCGATGCCTGCAATAAGGGTTAACACGCTCTCATAATTAGTCAGACATGGCCATGGAAAATCCTCATTTGAACAATGGGAAATCATCTGCAAACGGACAAACATGGGGGGCCAAGAACACTTACCAGAACGGAAAAGTGACCTGTGGGCCCCTTCATGGCAAAGAAATAAGCCACTGGAACGATCACACCAAGGCTGATTGAACATAAACACATTACAATTATTTGCAATTATTTCCAATTCCTAAACAACTACTTGTATCTCAGTCGCATAGGGTGTATATATATATACACGCTATATGTATAATTTAATTATATATATATTATTATATTTAACGATATTTTTATCCAAAAAACTATGTTGATAATTATGTTCCGCAGTAAAATGGCCATAAATTGGTCGTTCATCGCCTACATTCAGACACCCACAAATTTGACAAATCTAGTACTGGTTAATTGTATCCCATTCTATCCCACTATTATCCCCATGATATACCCATAAACGGTTTTAATATGCTACAATCCCAAACATAACTCCTGTTAACCCATGGGTTCATCATCATTTTCCACCGTGAAATTGACTTTTGTGTTTGTCATCCACATTGAATGAACATAAGACCATAAATCCGCCATTCAGAAATGGTTGCAGTGATCATTTTTCACATTCAATTGCCATCAGTTGGATGTTGAAGCCCTGTTTTCGGACAGACCGAGGTTTTTGGCTCGGGTCAGGCCTTACCTCCAGAGTGCGCCAGTCAAATCAGAGAGACTTCTGCGAATTTCTGGGAATTTTCATGGACTTGTGGGATTCCCCTCAAGATTTGAGATTTTGATGGTTAAAGATGTCAAACTCCAGAAATCTCCAGGATTGAAACAACGATGTCCGCCATGGGGTTTACAGTGTCAACATCCAGGACTCTGTGGGCCGCCGGTTTCTTTATTGGAGGTTTGCTATTTTTTGGGGCCAAATGATCCAAACTTCAACCATTTTAGGAGTGAAAGCTATGCTTTTGGGGATTTTTAAAAATTTTAAGAAACCCCATTTTGTTGGTGGCAAAACGAGGTCGGAACACCCCTTGAACGAGGTAGGTAGGCATGGCATGCACAGCATTTAGCGTTGCTGAACGAGGTCAGTCTCAGGCCCCGTCAATTAAGTTCCCAAGCATGAATCCCATTTCATCCCAGTAGGTAAACCATCTATAAATGCCATATCATGCAAACCATATAACCATATTAATATGTACATATACTTATATATAATGTTAACCGCATATGAACTATAAATGGCATATGGATACCATATAATCCCATCCCCCTAATATTAAACACCCCCTTAGAAACCATGGTTTAGTAGGGAATTTCCACATAATTAGAACCATTTAGGGGGTGTTTAATATTGGGGGGATGGGATTATTAACAATCCAATTTTTACTTTGAAATAGAAAACCAATCTGGGCCCATAACCCAACTCCTCGAGCAGGTACGCCGTGTGGCCTCAAGGGGTGTCCATTGCGAGTTGCCGCGGTGAGGGCCCGGACGCCAGGCGCAAGCGGGATGACGGCCCGTTTGAGGCCTGGATTCTATATGGATGGGCCCCCCAGTGATGTGAACGTTGGCTTATAAACCATGAAATAACCCCCAATAAGTAGACTTATATCAACCATAAACCACAGTTTTTTCGCCACTTATAAGGCAACGGTTCACGCTATCGAACGGGGGGCCTCGTTGATGCCTGGATTCTATGGATTCTATGGTGAAATCATAGATGTACCATACAATGCTGGTTGGTGCTTTGGAACCATGGAATTATATTTGTCTATTCAGTTGGGAATGTCATCATCCCAACTGACGACCTACCCTCTGGTAAACTAACATAGCTATTGAAAATGGCCATTTATAGTGGATTTACCCATAAAAAATGGTGATTTTCCATAGCTATGTTAGTTTACCAGAGGGTATATATGTTTCAGAGGGATAGGTCAACCACCAACCAGAATGGATCTAATGGGATTCTCCGATTAAAGTGAAGCGAACTGGACAATCCCTGTGGCCCAGCCATGGAGGTTTTGATGCGTGGCCATCTGTCAAAGGGGAATCTTATATTGCCATGTTTGATGACACCAGGGGGTACTAGGGATATCATGGGAACATAGAGAAGAACATTGATTCATAAGTAACCAAGTTGATATGATATTTGCATCTGAAAATGGTGTATACCTTCAGCATGGCCAGGAAACATAGGGAATGATTAACTGTTCGAATTTGTGTAACCGGGTACCTCATTTTCGGAACCCATACACCTAATATATCTTAATATTATAAATATTGGATTCTTGATCAAGCGAATTATTGAGCAACAATATCCAAAAATGGTTTTTAACATGGATATATGATATGTTCAACAAGGCTGGAAATGGGGATTATTTACCTGGCTAACTCGAGTCCAAAACATCAAAAAAATTAGAGGCTATGGCTGGCTGAGTTGTCGATCTCGAAGCTGATTTTTATTCTGGATTCAATCAACAGTAATGGGGACTTCATGGGGATTTTTCGTGGGATGTTGCTATATACATAACCAACATATATATTTATATAGTATATATTTGTATATACACATGCATACATTACAAGAATTCACCCTGAAATTGATGGGTTTCATGTTGGGATTCCAGTCCATTGAATGACTTGACACATCCCTAAAATGTGTTTTTCCTTATAGAAACGCTGGCCGCAGCGGACAGGATCCAGATCGATCCTGGCGTGACGGATGGTCGCTCGGTTTGAGCAACTACACTGGATGGTTTTAAAATCCACCAGTTGAGGGATGTGGTTTCTCTCACTGGGTTTCAAACTATCAGCCTACTCAGCCTACTTGTAAATTTCATTCTTGGAGCAACAGAAATGGTTGTTCAAGATTTAGTGCCTTAATCTCAAGGCGACCATTTTGTCCAAAATTCGACACTGGGATGCCACTGGGATGGTGACCCTCAAGAGCGACATCACGACAGTTCCCCGATTTCGACCTGACCCCTTTATTAAAAGTATTCAAAAGTAACTTTCACGTGGTAACTCAAAAACAGGAAACCAGACCCTAATTTTCCAAAGTTAAACGATGTAAAAATTCAGATGTTAAACAGCACGAAAATTTGGAGTATTTTGGAGTACCCAAACTTACCCAGCCATGGTCGTTGGATAGTAACTTACATCTTTGTCAATAGCTGAGCCAACGACGACAAAGCACCACTGATGGGTTCTGGGGATGATGGTACGCCATGGAAGATGACTCCCAGCGATGACTTGCGGACATTGATATCCAGCGATGACTTCCAGCGTGAATTTTTTATCCTGTAGAAATATGTAGAACAGCAAACATTTATTGAGCTTTTAGAAAGAATAACTATGAATAACTTACTTGTACTTAGGGAATTTTCGGGAATGATCCACTGGCTCCCTATCAATTTTTTATAATCCCAGCACCCCCCAGCAACCTATCCAGCAGCCCTACGTAAAACGCACCAGTCACGTTCATCTGATTGGTGGTTTGGAACATGAATTTCATTTTCCCATTTCATATATATGGGATAATCCTATATATGGGTTGTCATCCATCCCATTGACGAACTCCATCATTTTTCAAGATGGTTGAAACGACCCTCTGGGAATCTCCCCCCACCTCCCGGTGCCCCCAGTGCCCCTGGTGAACGGATCGGATCGGATCGAGGTCTGTTGAGGGAGCTGTTCTACCCCATCCGCGTGGCGACGTTGCATAACCCAATGGAACAACCTGCAGTGAATCAGTTGGGGATCCCAGATGTTGGGATCCCCAATGTTCTCTTGTTGGGGGCTATAGATCTAGAATGATCTAGATATTAAAGTATATTAATGATATTAATGATTATGAATGTATTGCAACTTACTTGGGAATAGCTTATAGTAACTTATATCTTTATGGTAAATACCCCGTTTTTTTTCCATCGAAACTCTAGGTTTTGAGCATTCGACAAACTGCTTAAACCACAATTTTTCTCGGTAGTTCACATGGACCTTGCGGCTGTCTGTGTCTGTGTTTCAGATGCCGAAAAATGACATCCGAATCATCGTGGTAATCTTGATCTTTTTCTGCAATTTTCAGAGGAGGCATGATCAAAAGTTGGATTGTATACCATTGTATACCATTGTATACCATTGTATACCATTGTATACCATTGTATACCATTGTATACCCATATTGGTGGATTGTCGTCAATCCATCAATCCAGACTCATATTACCCATTGTAATTTTATAAAGATTCCGATGACCATACCCCATATACAATGTCTTGACCATGGCACACATCGTTGTCAACCACTTGTTAAAGGGTCAATAAGAAGATACTAGCCACGAATTGACACATATAATAAATTAGGCTGAAGTATAGTATATTTAAGCCACCTTATATTTGGATGAATTATATCACGCGGATTGTGGATTTATCTACTGATACATATATATATATATATAACCACTTCAAAAGTGAACATAAATCACATCTGTCATCCCATCAATATCCTACTATAATCCCACCTGTGAATTTTTTTTCTAACTTATTAAGCTAAGCCATATTAAGCCATATTATGCCATATTAAGCCATCTTAAGCCATCTATACATATAGATATATATATATATATACATACATATGTATAATATATATATACATAATACAGACATGTTTATATATAGTATATATAATATATATGTATTTACATATAGTTTCTGCCCTAAAAACGGCTCAGTTGGAGCCTGGACTTCAACGGCGAGTCCTCGGAGCCCTTCGAAGGCTTCGTGCTGTGGACCTTCACCAGGACCCCGGGTCAGCCTGGTACCTACCGGTAGCCGGTAGCCCATATGCGATTCCCATGGTGCTGGAATGTGAATCCCAACATTTGCCAGAAAATCATCCAGTTTTTGTAGGTTATTTAAAAAAAAAACAGCTTTTTTTCGAAAATATGGGGTATGATATAGCTGGTGAATGGAGCCATTTTTCACATAGGGAAGATGGAAATCCATGGAAATCCAAGGGGAAATCAATCTTTAGATGAAAGGGAACATGATGGAAACTGATGGAACATGATGAACATCGGTGATATGTGAATACATCATATATATATATATATACATATATATATATATACAGTATATATCTAAATACAGTGTGTATGTGTATATATCTATATTATATTTGGATGGGGTTGTAAACCAACTTCTTGCTAGGGGGCACCACATTGCAACATAGACGAATTGATTTCGCATGGAACCAGTTTGAAACCCTGCGGCTTCGGGCGATAGACTCAAATACTTTCCATCATGTTATGATAGATGTATCTAATTTTATTTCTACTATGTGTATATTATGGACAGTACATATCATATATATATATATTGCACTAAATGTATGTAATATATATATATACACATCCAAACATACGTATATGATTTATGATGTATCTTAAATCTATTTGTAGATCTTTATTCACACATATATATATATATTATATACACATAGATTTACATCGAATCTATTTACTATACATCCACATCCAATGATAAACCCAGTTACCCTCTGGTAAACATACAAAAAGCTATTGAAGCCATGGCCCCAGTCGAAATAGCTGATTATTCCCATATTTTCCCATTAAAATGGGTGATTTTCCAGTTCGTTCTGTGTAAACGTTTACCAGGCCGGGTAAGTTCAACCAGAGGACCTCTCTGTTGACAGCCACAACGGGACGCTCGACCACCGTCACGGGGGAGCCCTTCTTCGTGAATCCCGCCCGGGGACCTTGGGGGACCTGGGAAACCTTTTTTGGGACCGAGAAAGATTTTTGAGGCAATGTCAACGTTTTTATCCAAGCTGATTCCTGGTTGATTCATTGGCATGTTCGATATATTTCCATATATCATAGATGATTTTGAGATAGCTTGGAATCCCCGAACTAATCATCAACCAACAAGGGAATCTCACACCAACAAGGGAATCTCACCTGTTTCCGAAATAAACTACCCGGCCTGGTAAACGTTTTTACATAACTATGGAAAGATCCACCATTTTTCAGATGGGAACATCAACTATTTCGACTGGGCCATGGCCTGGGGATTTCCTGATGTCCCAGTGGGCTCCAACTCCATGCAATGTCCAACATGAATCGGTCCATGGAGCAATGTTGCAACGTAAAAGTTGCTGGATGATTGTGTTAGGGATTATATATATATATATATATCTATAAATATAAATATATATATATATGTATACTAGTATACATATGTTAGATTATGTTAGGGATTATCATAGTCACTATATATATATAGGGTGGTTTTGAAACAGTGTTCAATTAGTGGATGAATAGTGGTTTTGGACAATGCTCAATTATTGGACGAACAGAAGCAAAACATATGGGATTACAGTAATTGGATGATAATCCCATATACAGCATGATGATCAGTTGGATTGTGATATATTGTGATCAATTGCTGTAATCCCATAATTACTGTTTTACTCCCAATATTAATATAATATTAATCCCATAATCATCCTATAATTGGATTGTGCTCAATATTGCATGATGATTTCAGTGAAGCATCCACAGGACTGACTTCTAAACGAGAAACCGAGTGGTTGTGAGCTTCACCTAGAGTTAGTCTTGGCGTGAGTAGTCATTTTTTTCTTAGAATATACTCTTTGAATATCTTTGAATTCTATACTCTTTGAATTCTATACTCTTTGAATTCTATACAATTAATTCAGATCTTTTCATATATCCCATTCTATCCAATTCATTCTGACAGCAAAAAAAATCAGTGATCAGTGATCATTGAATGATCAGGAACAATCACCGTTATTAAAACTCCCATCATTATTATATATATACACATTATATATATATATATACACATTATATATATACACATTATATATATACACATGTATATATACACATTATATATACACATGTATATATATACATGTATATATATATATTATACATCAACATTCTGTCAGTAAAAAGTGTCATCAGCCTTCGCTGCCAAGGTCACCATCACTTTCAGACCCAGGAATACGGTGCGAGGCCCGGACGCCTAGGCCGCCTAGCCCCCAGTTTCAGACACCTTCAGATGGTCAGAAGAGTCAGAAGTAGATATAGCAGGGAAATCCTAAATGACATCATGATTTTCAGACCAAGTCAGTTTGGCTGAAATTAGAAGGAGAACAGTAGCCAACGTTACTCATGTAGCCAACGTTACTCATCCGCGATAGTTCATAGGATGAAGGACCCTAAAATGACCCGATTTTTTAGGTTGCCCTATTTTTTCAACCAGATATGAAGCTTTTGGTCAATTGCTTCTGGTACCACAAGTTGAATACCTAGACATTGAATGGTCATGTTCATTCAAAGCTGTGGAGTGGAAGTCGTTTTTTTTTTTTCCAGATCCTAGCAAAACTGTCCCAACGTACTGGTTGCGGAGGTTGAACTTGGGTGGGAGCCACATACACTACAGATCAATTATTGAAACATAATTATTATCATATATGATTTAGTTAATTGGCATATCAATAAGTAAAAGATCCACAGATTCAAGATGGAGACTTAAAATGGAGGGAACGTGTTATGGAATCCTTCAGAAGCCACATGAAGTCTCGCTTTTTCCGGTACTGAACCATTTCTTGACTCAGCTTTTGACTCAGCTGATTTTTCCACCACCATGTCATGAAATCTGCGGGTTCTGCAGAGCTGCCATTACACCTGAAATATCCGATGTTGATAAGGTAGCCATTGGAAAATGATCTGGGGAAATTATAACGACCTCACTGCGACCTCACTGGAATCATGGTTAATAAGAGGAATCATCCCAACATGGCCTTATTTCAGGTTAGTGAATTATTGTAATTTGCCCAGAATGATCCACCGTTTGGATGATTTACCTATCAAATATGGCGAAGCGTTCAATGGCTATAACCTCAGAGAACATGACCAATTTCGTGGGTCCATGGGGCTTTTCAGGCCACGTTTCCAGAAACAAACAGCAACAGGTTTCCAGGAAAAAACAGCAGCCACACCGGTACCAATTCAACATCACCGGCACCATATTTGTTTAGGTACTGAACATCCATTTAGGGTAGATGGTATTGAGGTTTTAGAGTTCACCATGGTGTCAATATGGCTATGGCCTATGGGTCAATAGCTATTAATCGGTAAACTTGCCATGTCAATTAGATTATTTTAAAAACTACATGAATTACATGAAACTTGGCATTTTGAGGGATATGAAGGTCCCAGCTATTTATCCCAGCTATTTTGATGTGAACTTGACCGCCACATGAATTCCCACGGCTTCATGGCGATAGGAGCCGGTATGATCATCCAGGCAGGTCGGCAGATGTGGAGAATTCCGACTGGACACCGTATTTTATCTGTTTCTGCTATTTTTTTAGATATAGAACAAATATGAATAAATATAGGATTGTAGGATTTCAATTGGAGTTTAGATATATGGAAATATGTTTTTATCATTTTAAATCCATCAATCTTGGTGTAGAAAGCTGATATTTGCGATTTTGCACCCCACGAGTCGACGAGTTGGTAGAATTTCCGAAGTATCAGCGGCGCTGTCCTTTGCCCCTGACCTTTATTGCGGATGTTATATATATATACATAGATATATGTCAGATTCTATAGAATTACCTCGTTTTGGTATTCACTGCGAATGCATAAATTACATAAAAATGTGGATCGGGAGGGATTGTGAGGCCGAGGTGGGGATATATTGACATCTAAGATGAATGATTTCCAAGCAGGAAGGACAGGCTTGGCAAATGAATGTGTGATAAAGCCACTCTGAGACAAAGATTACGTTTCAACAGTTGTAAAATTCTCTGAAATTTGATCAAGCTCCATAGGCTTAGAAGATGATGATGGCATGATTCAGCGGTATTTCCCAGTATGCAATATGTTTCAATACTAAAATCATCGAAAATGACTTGGATGATTTGGGGGAATTTGGGGGCATGGCCTGAGACTTTACATCGCTTCAAAGTAGAGAGGATAAACCAACGTGGCTTTGAACCCAGATTTCTGATGTTCATCAGCAACAAAGTGGGGATATAATCAAATATCGTGGGGATGTGTCATGATATTCACTGGGCTACAATCAGATACATGTTCACATCCATGGGGCCATTTGCATTGGAGAATACGATGTTTTAAACCAGGCTGGAGTTTGGGGCAGCCTATTTTCAGGTTTAAAACGTTGCCAATCGTGAAGAGCTTTCGAAGTGCCTGTGCACCCAAAGGGTTCTTTGCCGGCATCGCAGTTTGGATCAAGCTGTTGTTGTTTCTGTGGAAGGCCGTGGCTCGAACCCTCGAACCCGAAGAGATCTGTGGCGCAGCAAGTGAATTAGGCGACCCTGGCAATTCACGGAGACATGGCAACCGCAAATTGCTGGTCTGGTTGACATGAAGTGGCACCGTAGCATGTGCTGAATGTAGCCATGCCCCAATGTACCGTTGCGTCAGCCACTCAGGGCTGTGCTGTTCAGTGGGCTAGATGAAATGGTGAGGCCCAAGATATCAGATATATTCAGATATCTTTCTGGACGAATCATAGTGAACTCACTGTGACGTCGATGGAATCACGTGTTTTTTTTTGGGGAATCATCCATCGCTGGTCCTACCATCACGGCAAGTAACATCAGATAGCCTGCAGAACAACATGCCGCCAGCATTTCTTTTTTTATGGAACGCAAGAAGGGGCAAGCAAAAATAGTAGTAGAGTCATCTGTACAATTGGGAGCCTATTTTTCAGGTTCCATCTTGAAACTGCCTAGCTGAACCATCGGGTTAATGCTGATGAAATCACATAGTTACATAGATGGGTTTCTAGTTGGAATACCCCTCCATAATAGATAAACATACGACCACCCGCCAATATAGATAAACATACTATGTAACTGTTACATATTATTACATAATCACTGTATATCATTACATCTCATCAACCCATTAGATTGAGCACGCGTTGACGGAAGTTTTAACCGCAGCCACTCAGCCACTCAGCCACTCTGGTAGAGTGACTGGACCAGCCACTCAGCCACTCTCTCAAAAGTTGAGTGACTGAGTGGCTGAGTGGCTGAGTGGCTAGTGCAGCCACTCTGGTAGAGTGACTGAGTGGTGCAGTGCATGATGTTACCTTTAGGTTTTGGGGTTGGGTTGGGGGGTTAGGGGTGCTATTATTACATAACCATTGTATATCCGAGTCATTTAATGGTTACATTAACCATGTATACAATGATCATTTTATCCAAGTTTGATTAAACCCCCATATACACAACCAGGATTCAACCATGTGACCAACTTCTCTTGAGTGTATCCATTACATAACCATTACATAACCACTACATGACCATTACGTAACCATTACATATTCATTCCCGGTTAATATCCTCATGATATTCCCATTGTATTCCCATGATGTATCCCACTATAACACTAGTTTTGCTGGTTGTGTCTCCATTTGGACAACTAGTTTTCAAAGTGTTAAAGTGGGATACAACCAGTAAATGGGATTCAAATTACAAGTATTCTAGCAAATGTTTCCCCATTATATATATATATATTTACCATTGTTGCTAATAAATCCCAATGATGCTCCCAGTAATATCAATCCAATTACAGTAACCCCATTTAATCCACTAATATTCCCATGATATTCCCGAGTTGAGATATTTACCCCCCATAACTATGGTTATGTCAATTTTATCCCAATAATTATCCCAATATCATATCAATCCCATTAACATTAATCCATATTTATCCCATTTCATGCCATTCATGTCCCATAGTATACTCATTATATATATACACGATATTGTTTGTCCCATAGTTTACTCTATATATATATATACAGTGTATATATATACACGATGTATACACTATATATATACTGTATATTATATACACATATTATATAAATATAAATATATATATATGCTATATATATATATATACACTATATATATACACCATATATATATAGACACTATATATATATATTATACACTATATAACTATATATATATACTATATATACAATACATATATACACTATATAGATACACTATATATATACACCATATCTATACACTATATACACTCTATATATATACACTGTATATGATGTACTATATATATACACTATATATATGTATATATACTATATATATACTATATATACTATATATATACACACTATATATATATACTGTGTATATACAATACAAATATATATGTATATATATATTATTCCCATTTCAATTACATCCGAAGATTCCCATGATTGGCTGAGGCCTACTCTGCATCCAGGTGGATTGCACGTGGGTCCCGCCATCCCGCCTTCTGGCCTTCGGGACACTCCGGGACGTGATTTTTGAGGATGATTTTAGTGATTTTCAGCATCAATCATAGGCAGAAATGGTTGGGAACATAGGGTTCGTTCGGGTGTTTTTGCTATCCAATAGTATATAATTGGGATTGTTTGGGAATTATCATGCATGAAATGGAAATCCCGTTCTTAACTGCTCATCTGACTTCGTGAAAACTTCTGAAATGGGGAAAACCCCAACACTTTCCTGGGTCTTTCCGAAGTCAACCTGAAACATCCAGTAAAAAAAACATACCGAATTGGAGTCGTACATATATATAATATATATAATATATATAATATATATATAATATATATAACTTGCTATTCTTATCCCATATCATCTGGATACCTACGTGTTTTTATCAAAATCGGTGGTTTATTGGTGAGTCCAACAAGGTGAGAAGGCACGAAGGCACCGGCTTTGTGGCTTTATAAATCCAACTAACTTGGGGACCACACCTTATATCCAAGTTTTTTGGGATTATATCTCCATGTTTTGGGGATATTTGGGGATATTTGGATATATCTAATCGTAAAAAACTGTAATTGGGGATATTTGGGGATTATCTCCGTTTATCTCCATGTTTTTTTTTCCCGCTCTTAACCAACCAGTACAATGAAATGACAAAGGATAATTGAACACCCTTTGGTAATTCAACATCGCAGTGGAAACCATGGCCGATCTTGTTTGATGATTTACTGTACTGTACCTATTAAAGGCGATTTTCCATACCCATATGCTCCATGGTGCTGGAATATCTACCATTACCCCCAAAATGACCCAGTCATTTAGGTACATCTTCCAGCACCAACGTTTTCCATAGGCTTCCAGGTGTTCAGAGTGTTTACCATAACCTCTACCCTTATGCAATCGAACCTGGCAATGGAGGAACTCCTATTTTCAATGGATTGGTTTAAGGGACAATTTACAGGAAACCATGTTTTTTACCATTACTGTAAATATGGGGTTTTCCTGTAAATTTTCCCCTAAACCAATCCATTGATAGATGATTTCCCATATTTTCCCGAGAAAAACCATGGGGTCTTCCTGCTGAGGTGGGCCTTGCAAGCATATCCTGAAGAGAAGGACGACGATCTCCCGTTTGGTTTCGCGAAATCCTGGGATGATGTACCCGGCCTGGTAAACAAACAGTTCGCTATTGAAGCCATGGCCCAGTCGAAATGGTTGATTTACCCATTAATAGCATGGTGGATCTTTCCATCGTTTTTTGGTCATGTTTACCAGGCCGGGTAGTTTATTTCGGAAACAGCTGAGATTTCCTTGGAAAACCAGTCCTTTTTTTTTGGAAATTGACTAGCGGTTGGTCCATGGCACTTGTTCAAATCGTGAAGATTTGATGTCGGCATCGATCTCAAGGGCGGACCAGGTGGACCATGGCCTTGAAAAGCGCGGTTTTTGGGAGCCAAACGATGAACAACGAACGCCAGTCAAATCGGATATGTGGCCTCAACAAGCATTCGGAAAGACGATGGATTCAGGCGAGACAAGTTGGGGTTTTTCACCTTTTTTGGCAATGTTTTTTTTTCGATTTTTTCAACCTGATGAAAACACCTGTAATACACATCTCCATTTATATAGTGGATTTTCCCATTAGATGTTTTCGAAGACCTCATCTGTTTTTTGCCAGGTGTTTGATATAGGAAGGTGCCTCAGGTGGGAAAGCTGGGATTTGTCGAATGGGCATATCATGGAGATATTCATGGGATTATTCATGGCTTTTTCACAACACATCCCATACATGACTTACTGGTGCTTAGTAGGGAATGAGGGAATGCTCCATAATCACTAGTATTAATCACCCCATTCCCCCAGCAACCCATCCATTCCCTGCTAAGCACCAGTAAGATAAATAATCCAAGTGTGAATGACACATCTAGTAGAGCGGCTGTGCACGCCGTCTGCAAATAATGGTGGCCAGGACATCCCCCGAAGATGTAGATTTTTCCAGCCCATGTTTGATTACCAGAGGGTAACCAGATGTAACCAGCAAAAATATGCAAACATGGCTATATTAAAAAAAAATGGCAAGTGTGATTTCAACACTGTCAAGTTTTTTTCTAGAATCTTGGGCAACTCTAAGCTGATTGAACCCTTTCTCTCCCTGTCTCTTGATATGACATATTTCCAGAAACCCTTGTTTTGTGTAGAATCTATTCGATCTCGTGATCCTCTCGCGGAATTCGATTTTTTTGGGGATGAAGTTACCACTCCTACATTAGCCCAGCAGGGATCAGAAATAACAGGGTTTTCTCCCAGTGATGGTTGGTTAAATACCAACATTATACCATTTCTGCTGTGAAGCCACATTGATTCGCCTTTCAAAGTCGACCAGGGCAGCTTCTACTATACTTGGGAAACTACGGTAAAGACATTTAAATATGTGGAGGGCGGGCCAGACCGCGAGGTCACGGAGGTAGTATGAAATACCAGTTCGTATATATTTAAAATATTTAAATGTATAGGTACCGTAGCAGAAAGCAACCGAAAACATGGTTTCCTGGACAGTACCCTCCCAACAAGATTCAGACAAACTTATATAATTTTTCTCAACTATTTTAGATTGGGAACTTGCTATTATACTAGTTTTGGGGTTTTCATTATATATTGGAAATATCAATGTTTCTGTCCGGCGGTGTTTTTGATCGTTGCGCAACACTGTCCCAAAGCCTAGCATGGATGACTTGTTTGAACCACAACTTGCGAGGACAAAGACAAGGAAAAGGAGAAAGAAAAGGTGAAGCCCAAACCACAACGACGGCCCCAGTGCTACTGACCTGTTTGTTTCGGGAAAAATGCACTCGTGGAACTGGTCGAGGATTGTAGGGCGTTTTATTGTCCAACAATCCAATATGAAGTGTTGGGGATTATCATGGATTATCATCATATATTTGAGTCTTATGGGATTATCATCATATATTTGAGTCTTATGGGATTATCATCATATATTTGAGTCTTATGGGAACATCATCATATATTTGAGTCTTATGGGAATATCATCCAATTTTTTTTTGCGATTCTCATCCAATATACTGGGGTCATCTAAAATATGTAGGAGGGGTGCCAACAATCCAACCATCCAATATCGCGGTGTTTATTTTTCATCACAACCATTTACAACCATTACCCTTAAGATATTACATATTACAATAGAATCACCATATAACCATTGTGTTATCTCCCATATGCGAACCATGGTGCTGGAATATGAATCCCAACATTTGCCCTAAAATCACCCAGTTTTGTAGGGTAAATATACATAAATATACCATACATGGAGCATATGAAAATTAATTATTTATATATTCATGCATTGCTTCGTGAAATGGGAATCCCTATTTTATCACTGGCAGAATGAATCATATCCGGTGGAAACTGATGGCCAATGATTGACCCCTACCACCAGAACTTGAGGAATAGCTAGCGCGCTTATAAGCCATGACATAATCCTTTTTTGGGTGATTTCCAAATGTGTTACCCTCCATAGCTATGTTAGTTTACCAGAGGGTAATTTATGACGCTTTCAAGGAAACTCGAATTCACATCCCAAAAGGATCATGCAGTAACCGCTGTTTTGGTGGTTTCTTCTGGGGGCAGGTCACACAGTGTCACCACCTTCGAGCCTTCGAGCCCCCTTTTTTTCCGGCAGGTGGAAGGAGCGTCATCAGCTTGTGTGGAGCAATGATACACAAGCGCCCAACACGCGCAGCACGAGGACCCAGTCGAATGGATTGAAAGGAACGAAGGAATGCCATTTTTTGATGAGACTTATGAATGACTCAGCCCACTGGAGTGAAGGAACGAAGGAATTTCATTTTTGATGAGAGACTGAGTGAAATTTGGTGAATCATGAAATCATAGTTGGAAAAATACTGTCTCCCAGTACACGATTTTCCTTTTTTGTTGAACATTTATCGTTATAAATCAGAGTATCAATTCGTATTGACCAACAATATTCCGCAACGTAGGATGATATACTCCTTGGAATATTGGTTTGATTCCCCATATACAACCAACCATGAAAGGTTGAAACCCAGGTTTATACCAACTTCAACCATTTGTTCTTCATAAACCAGGTTTGTTTGGATACAACCATTTCATGCAAAACAGCTAAAAACAATCCGTATCCAAGTTTGCACTATTTTCTCTTTGTGCGTGAGTGTAAACCATACCCAAACAGAGGGGTTTACCATAGCTAATATGTTTTGAAGGCAAAAATCCGCGTTCGAGATTGGGGAGTGGCTATGAAGAAGTGGGTCTGGGTCAGATTTTTTTTCACCCTGGGCATGACAGATGGACTGGTCCTTTGAAAGCCTTCATCCATTCTTGGCTATACCCTCCAGTAAACGAACATAGGGTTGGAGCATGACCATATTGAATGGGTAAATGACCTATAAACGGATGATTTTCCATAGCTACGTTAGAGTACCTTTTCGGGTGCCCCAAAATTTAATCCATACAGTGATGGCCACCAGTTCTAAGTCAGTTATAACGCCATGTATGGAATAATAACACCACATTTATAATCATTTATAACCATTTATAGCCATTTATTAAAACAATTTATAAGTGGTAAAGCGCTTTAACTGTACCCAATCCAAGCAATTCGGGCCTAGTCGCTGTTTCAGAATGGTTTTCAGGTTGTTACTTGGAATCTCCCCAGCTCGAATATCCCCCAAATCACAGTTCCATTAGGGGTTCCCTACGAGCGTTCTGATCTTTCAATGGTAGGTGATTAGTTGGGTTTAAGTGACTTAAGTGGTTCAGATTTTTAGATGTTTAGCCTGAAAATTCCACTGCCTCGTTGTGGATCATCATTAAGTATGATGCTTGGTAAAATGAGTCATTTGACTCTCAGGATCAGTGTATGTATCTTGAACCCCAAACAACCAGAAATCAATGGTGGTTTGGTGGTTTCCCGGTTTGCAACCAGACATGTTATGCCCTACATAACAGGGAAACAACCATGGTTCCAAGTCGATCAGCAGCACCCCCGCTAGCCTCCATGATCGTTCTGAGATTACTTCGGCCGGCCTGTGGAAAAAGGCAGGGGGATCAGGGAAATGTTGGGATCAGAGTCTTTTTTTTCCGGATCTGGGCTATCTAGGATTTGTAGGGGACATATATATGTGGGGCCCCCCAGTTATAAGTTGGTTTATAAAACCCATTAACTATAGTTATAAGATGTTATAAGTATTATAAACTATAGTTATTGGAGTTATAAATCAACTTATAACTGGCGGGCCCTCCTTTGGCGGGTTTCAGAACAAGGACATCTTCGCAGGTCGTGGGATGATCCCACGGTAAACCATGCACCGAATCAAGTAGCATCGAATTCAATGACCAAGGTATCAAGGTTTACCGGTCTATGCCATCAGGTTTACCGGTTTACCCAGTTGCACCCTTGCTCTGAAAAAAGTATCGGATGACACTATGACACTTCTACTTGGAGGTAAAGCATGGTTAAAGTCCACATCTTAGAGCCCTAGTGACATAGTCATTCTTCCAAGATACCTGCCATGTGATGGTGGTTAGTCAAAATCACCAGGGATATGGCTTCGCCGAAGATTTTTCTGCAACGTGAGGATGGGTGTATACATGTGTATACCTACACAAAAAACAATATTGCTATGATTACTTTCTTCATGGTTTCATGTTTATTGGATTGTAAGGAGTTAATTGAGTTATCCCAAACATGTTTTGGACAGGTAGAGATGATAAGCCACTTGCTACCCCACAAATATTATAGAACGAGGTTACAACCACCTCTTTATTGCACACGACCCGTGATTACAACCATCTATAATAACAGGCCTACATAATGTGCAACCCACTTTCTGTAAATTTAACATGAAATTACCAGCCACTTTATTCAACCGTATTCTGCCCAATGGCCGACTTTCTCCAGATTTCTTCATCTATATATACATTTTACTTTCTAGGGTACATGAAGCCGATTTTCTTCAAGTTTCTTCATATTCATAACCATTTATAATCCACATTCACCCCAACGTGCCATGTTCGTTTAACTTGGGTGTCCATTTATCTATATTGTAGGATGGTCATCAATCCTAATTTATACCCTCTGGAAAACGTTTACGTAACTATGGAAAATCACCATGCTATTAATGGGTAAATCCATGTAATTCCACTATTTAACTATTATTTCTATGGCAATTTTCAATAGTTATTTTGACATAACCAGAGGGTAGCCATGTTTGGATTCCCCTTCTCCCATGGATGACCCAGTAGATTTCATATATGGGATATCATCCTGAACCCATTGACGAACTCACTCCATCATTTTTCAAGATGGTGAAATGTTGCACCACCAACCAGCTATTATATCCCCATATCTCCCCTAAATTTTTCTCCCATTTTGTGTGAATTTCCATGGAATTTCCCCCATTTTCCGGTGCACCTGGTGCACCTTCGCCAGAAGACAACCCGGCCATCCCACGGCGGCGTCTGCGACCCACCTGGCGTCTGGAGATTGACGAAGAGGAGACCGGCACCAAGGCGAAACTTTCTGGGGGTTGACATGGGGAAAAACAGCCTGGGGGAATATTGGAATGAATTCCATGAATTCCATGGAACATTTTTTCTGGGGGTTGAAGACATTCCATGAATGGTTGGTTTTTTTCATGGGAGAATTGTGGTGGAATATTGGATACCAATGAATGGGACTAGTAATATCAAGTATAATAGTAATATACTATTAATGGAATAGTAATATACCACTATAATTGACTGTAATAGTAATATACCACCTATTAATGGAATAGTAATAGAATGGAAAATTAATGGAATATTGGATACTAATGTTGGAATATTAATGGAATAGTATAGTAATAGGCTAGTAATAGGGAATCTTAGTGGAATAATAAACCAATATAAACCAGCCACAACTGGGAATGGTTTCTACCATCTGGGAGGGAAAACACATGGTTTATACTACCTATAAAAATGGTGATATCACTAATGGTATCACATGAATAATGGAAATAATGGGATATTCATCACTACTATTAGTGAGATACATAATATATCATTAATGTGGGTAGAACAATGCCATAAACCACACATGACTGGGAATGGTAACCATACCACCTATATAAAGATGGTGATGACTGGGGGATGGTTTATCATTGTTTTACCCACATTATATGGGAGGATATGGGAGAAAACACGTTTTTTTTTAATGACAACATCTTGAGGAAGGGATAAATGTTCAGAGAAAATCTTGAAGGAAAGTACCTGTAAATGTTCTATAAATGCTGCATGTTCCATGTCTGTTGATTTTATTCACTGGAGCTTGGGGACCACAGAGTTTTTTCATAGTTTTTTCCAGCTTGGGAAAAGCGAGGGTAGCTTTTAGCCGGCCAATCATTTTGACCCCCAAATGGAAGATGATGGAAGATGTGGGAAATGGAGGAAATGGAGGAAACGGAAGACAGGGGAGGAGATGAATACCATGGCAAAATCATGCAAAATCCCCCTCTTCCAGTTCCTTCTCATCCATTTTCCCAAGCATTCATCTCTTGAATGGATGAATACATGGATTTTTTTGGTGGATGTGTTTTTTGTTTGAAGAAATGAGGAGCGATTCAGAAAAACACCAGGGCATCTGACCTTTTGAAAAGCACAGGGAATTACCACGAATAAAAGACACGTTTTCCACGCGGTGATGCATTGAAATGACACCAACACGATGGGGCAGCTTGCGGAATGGGGACATCTCCAATCATGATGGTTCATCAATGTTCATCATCACGTTTTAGTTGGCTTGGACCCCATCACTTTGTCTCGATTCTGCCCTTTGCGAAACATGTCCAAAGTGGGATGATAGCTGGTCAATGGGTGGTTCAACTCCATTGAGACTCTCGCAGGAGTCTAACTTGGCAGGCAAGTGAAAATCACCCAACTTTAACATTTTAAAGAGGTAGCAGGTAGATGATCTTAATCATTGGGTGATTTTCTAGCAATGCTTGATTGCAGAGGACGAATCAATATTTTTGCTGCCTGATTGTGAGGTACTTCCCTTGGTTTCATTCGTTGAAGGGAACACAAAAAAGCCCCAGAGATGAGAAGAGGACATTGGGAAACCATGTATTTTGGCATCATCGCGACAAAACACATAGGATTAATGACCACTAATCCCATGCCATCAATATCAAATAGCCTCCATATGCCCCAAAATGAAGAGAACAAATGATCCACAAAAAACCAGAGTTTCGTTTGGGTTTTTGTCAAACATGTTGAGCAAAGATTCCGATCGTAGGCGTATCAGATCTTTGATGCTCCATCGGCCTCATGGAAGGAGCAGTCCGAGTGGGTCCGAATTTCGTCATGGGGCCATTGATTTGTTGGGATTTCGGATTTTCCAGGTTTTCAGCATCCAGCCCCGATATCCCCATTGAATCTTCCATTTATGGAAACGTTTTTTGCTGACTGGTGCATGTCTTGTATCGCTATATTTCTTTGGGGATTCAGCATTTTGTTTCTTGAGGCTTTGGTAACCACCAAGCAACCACCAAACCACTAGTACAGTAAGGGCTTATGATGATGGACAAGCTATTGTTGTGGGCCATCCCTTGGCATATGACTTGGGGGTAGTTCAAATTACCAGAGCAAATCGGGGTGGGTGCGCGCAGATGTGCGTAGATGTGCGTAGTTTATACATTTTTTGATATTATTTTATCATAAGTGAACTCAATCACCCTACGTTTCCCATGTGTAGATGGGCGTATAACCTACGTTTCCCACGTATGAGGAAGCCAACCCTGCGTAGACGACACACTCGCGACATGGGAACAGCTGGGACCCCTTTCAACTTGCTGTTTGTCATCCCCAGTGGCAATGTGGCAAATTTCAAAGCCATAACTTCTGAGAACCCAAAAAATCATGTTCTGGTTTTCTCAAAAAGGATCAGGTCAATATGGGATTCACGTTATACTATCTTTGAATCCAGATATGCTTCCAGGGAAAAAGGCAGTCCTTACAAACTTTTTTTGTTGATCTTTCACCTGCCATTTCCATTGTGACTATCCAAACAGGGTGCGATGGTTTCAAGCCACTGGTTTTTGACCATTCGGATATTCTGACAGCCAAAAGGAGGGCCATTCTTTAACAAGGATGTTGCAACGATCTCATCATGAACACGATGGTTTGTAGGGGGAGCCACGCCAAAATGCGCTTGCTTGCGTTGAATTTCACAAGTATAACCATTGCCCATCAAAATCTTATGCTGGTGACAGTTGGTGGAGTATTTGCCGACACAGCAAAGATACCCTCTGGTAAACATACAAATAGCTATTGAACATGGTGATTTATAGTGGATTTTCCCATCAATAGCATGGTGATTTTCCAGTTCGCTACGTTAAATTACCAGAGGGTAAATGAAGATGAACAAATCAATCATCGAAATGATTTCTTTCCCATACTTTCCCTTGTTTTATTTCGCATGAAAAGCAATGAGTTTCTGCATTTTTGCTGATGAAATCTGATTGTTGGTCCACCCCGCATAAATATCATAAGGCACCCATGTATCATCTGATTGTTGGTTGTATATATCCTTATCTCCTACTACCTCCTCATGACATGAGAGGATAGACATGTAATGATGGCTGTCATGATGGGTGGTTTCTACCCCAGAACTTTCGTTGTGAACTCCTGCATTTTGAGACAAATCCATTTGCTGGCCAAATATCATATGCTTGGTTATCCCCCGTACGAAGATGCTTGGAGATGTTGGGCCTTTAAAATTCCACTTTTGTTGCTTTAATCCCACACACCCCACGGCAGATTGATTTTATCTGGCTCAAATCTTCACATTTTCTTGGTTTCAACGGCTTTCCTGCAACAAAAGATTGTCGATCTCCATAATTTAAAGCCTAGGCCTAAGCTTACCCAGTATTTTGGTTGTTGATTACACATCCCATTACATCCTCATTCTATCCTTATCATATCTCCACAACGGTCGGGTTGTTTAGCGCCATGTCTGTTGCTTCAGATGGATGTTATCCCATCAAATCACCACAAATCCCATAAAGTTTTGATGTTTGTTTGTTAAAGTCTTCAATGTTTCCTTGTTGCCATAGCTCAACTGTCCTAATTTTTTGATGGCGCCCATATCTAGTTAAAATAAAAAATGCTGGTTACCATAGTTTCCCGTCGAAAAACATTGTTGTTGGTTTCCACATTTTAAATCTTAGTTTTTCCGATTATATTTGGTTTACAAAATGCAAGAATAGTTGGATTCGAACAGTTTCCCTTGAACATCTGCGCCAAGGGCAGTTCAAAATGTTCCCATATTCTGGTTGGTGGTTTGGTATTTTTCCATATGGGAATCATCAAACCACCATACGCAGTACCGGAAATTCCGCCTTGAAATTCTTCTGGGTGAACTCCGGAGGAGCAGTCGCAATGGGTCATGCCCGACGTCTCCAAATTGGTGGAGGTCGTGGGTTCCCTCAGCGTTGTCGCGCCGGAGTCGGGGTCGGGGCGCCCAGGGGTCATGAATTTCAGGTGTCCTGATGAGGTCCTGGATGCGATTCGCATGGGGCTGGAATATGCACAGCTACATGGGTATGGGTCAAAACCTTGGTACCCTAGTGAACCCCAAAACAGCTGGTAAATGGATGTTCATCCCACTAAAAATGTATCTATAGGTATTGACCCATACCCACATGACTGGGTGATTTTGGACAAGGGTTTTTATGTTGGGATTCATATATTCCAGCACCATGGTGAGCTAATCTGGGAGATGTTTCCATCAATATATTGTACTATGGAGGTGTCCTGAGTCATGGGGGTACCCCAAGTTATCATCCATTTCTAGATCGTTTTTTTCCAGCAAATAAACCATCCATTTTGTGGATCATGGAAACCTCCATAAATCTATTGTATATCTATTGTAATATTGGTATTGCGATCACCAAACATGAGTGCACAGCATAGCTGCATAAACTACGAAGAGCAGGGTTTTCAGCATCCCAAATGCAAGATTCAGCCATTCTTTTACCACCAATTTTCTGTGGTTTGGAGCATTATATACAAGGTGGTGCCCCATAGTTAGCTAAGTTGGTTTATAACTCCCATAACTATGGTTTATAGCAAATATAACTATAGTTAATGGGGTTTATAAACCAACTTATAACTGGGGGGCACCATCCTGTATATATATATATTTTCCCTGATTTCACACCAGTCGTTAAGGCTTCCATCCACGTGGTCAGTGCTCCAAATCTCTTCAGGTCCGGCTTCGGACCGCGGGACGTTCCTGCGAAGGACCGTTCGGGCAGTTCTACTGACTCAATGGCGATCTTTCCCCGGGCTTCTCCACACTTCTGGAGGGTTTGACTTATAACTTACCCTCTGGTAAACATACAAAAAACTGATGGGAAAATCGCCATGCTATTGATGGGTAAATCCACTATTTCTATGGCCATTTTCCATAGTTATGTTAGTTTACCAGAGGGTACCACCATGACTATCCCAATAGCTCCAACTGTGACCTCCCAAGTTGTGCAAAAAATCCCAGATGTTGGGAGGCCCCACCCCAAAAATCATCAAACCAGAGCCAGGAGCCGGACAGGTGCACCGCTGATGGGCCTCAAACCTTTATTGGGGGTGAAACCACATATGACTGGGACCACAGAATGGGGGTGTTTCATGGGGGATGGGATTAGTTCAAGGATTTTATAGCATTCAATGTGGCTTTCAATCATCAAACATGGGGATACGTGGTGTTTTCTGTCTGATAAATGGTGATATACATGATGGTGTCGCTGGGTCAACCGGCTGGATTGAAGTACTTTCGTACTTTAACCGTTTGCCTTAAATGGGTACGTATATACCGTGTGTCTATGTATATATATATATATATATATGTTACTTATAGAATCTTATATATATATATATATACAGTACTAGCCGGGGCAAAGAATGCAGGCTATGAAAGTCCAAGATGGCCATACTATGTGCTTTCTTGTCTTGAGGTGGTGGGGCTTTCAGGTTTTATCCTCGTGTTTTTCGGATTGGCTAAATCCCAGTTTAGAACCAATCCACAAGAATGCATGGAATGAGGCATCATGCTGAACCAACTGCCTTTCCAACGTGGAAACTCACATTGGTCAACAAATTGTGAAGACATCCAGAAGTGAATCATAATTTGGATTAATTATATATGAGGAATAATTTGTTGGGAAATGGGAAATTGATGAATCAACATTCGGAAATTGGGGGGCCCCAAATTGGTAGTCTTCAGTGGCAGCCCATCGGCCCTCAATGAGTTGCCCCTCAGGGTGAATGGGGCGAATAATTCCAGTGACACGGGAACCTCCAAGATGTTGAGAAACCACATACTGTTGGTTGATATTTGAGATTATTTCCAAAAAAAAATGAAAAGAAGATCAGAAGATCCCCAAATTATAAGTTGATTGATATGCCTCTCAGTCTTCATTATTTGATTAATTATTTCCTAATCCCTCACCCAGTAAGAGCCACCAGAAAGCCTGGTTTGCGCCAGCATAGCAATCAACTCCATGGCTACATATTTGGTGGTGCAGTTTGGAATCGCGAAAGTTAGATTTATAAATCTTATATCAATGGGATTGATATGAATGGGACTAATATGAATAGTGATCAATGGGATTGATATGAATGGGATTATGGGACAATAATTGGGATTGGGATATACATGGATATACTCTCTGATAATCAAACATTGCAGATAATCAAACATTGCAATTGAAATCCCCCGAACTCAGCGGAGGTTTACAGGGAAAATCATCTAACTAAATGAGGAGGGTTTCCAATTGCCACGTTTGATTAGCCGAGGGTAACCAAAATTTGTGGTGATGAAATAAGATGTAATAACTATCGTTAGATGGGAGCATAAACGAACTTACAGCTGGGGAACAGTGCTGGGATATGGTCTCCGATTGTCGCGATGGGCGTCATGATATCGGCCGAATGACACCATTTTTGTGATTGAAACCGATTGATCTCCCCAATTTCCCAATTATGGGGAGCCAAGCCAAATAGGTGAATATATTTCTGCTGTGTGGCGAGAATCAGTGGCAATTGTTGGCATCCCGGTGATTCGGTTGTGCTCCAAAGAAATATTCGTGGCTTAAGATCTAGAATTGCAAGTGAGATCCTAGTGCAACAATAGATCTTATATTATATTATATATACACACTAATTTTCCTTATCTTCTTGTTGGAATTTACAAGAGATCCAGCCTCACTTGGTGTCGTTTTTCCAGCCTGAGAACGTCCCAGATCTTCCCGAACCTTTGCGAAAAATGCCAGGGGCAACCCATTAGCGAAGGCGGTGCAGGACGCAGACCATGGTCAAAGTCGTTGGAATCATACCTATATTATAGTGAATCCAACTAATATATATATATAATTAATATATATAATTGGTTAATATAGATATTATTCCATCATAGTGAATCTCAGAATATCTGGATTCACTATTAGTTGGATTCACTATTAGTTGGAATATGATCTGTATTAATAGCGATCTCAGATCTCCATATTGAATCCAGATGAATCTAGGTGAATCGCATGGTCACATCTATCGAGGTTGTGAAAGATCTCCAAACCGGGTGAATATAGAGATTAATATACAGAGATTCATATGGGTATGGATCAATATCTATTAATACCATTTTTAGGGGGATGAACATCCATTTACCAGCTATTTTGATGTTCGCCAGGGGTACAAGGTTTTGACACACTGCCATATATCCAATATATGAATATAGATATAAATGGTATGTATATATATATATATAGAGGCTAATCTATCCATGAAACAATATATATACAGTATATATACATACATCTTGAGGTTATATAATTCCCCAATGATGGTGGGATGACCATAACCCATATACAATACCATGTGATTATAACATAATTTAGCCACGTTTCTGCTTGGGTTATTTTCTGGATGGTAATTCGTCGATTGTGGTTTCCATTTACCGGAGGATACTTTAGTTTTGTTTCCAAGCGGAAGTGGGGTTAATTACCATGTATTACTATTACCATTTCAACTTGGGGTTTCAAGCAACTAAACGTGGGGGATTCGCAAGCTTAACAAGTTTGATGATGGCAACTCATGGCTGTTGGTTTGGAACATGGCTTTTATTTTTCCAATTTTTTCCATATATTGGGAATGTCATCATCCCAACTGACCTTCATATTTTTCAGAGGGGTAGGTCAACCACCAATCAGATGGTATGAAGTTCACCTGGACTATCCCATGGAAAAAGCGGTTCTAAGAGGGTTGGACCTGGACTCAGGACCAGCATATGTCTAGGCTAAGGCCTACACTTTTCGGGCACTCGACCCAAGAATCTTAGATTTTCCGAGATGATTTATTTGTTCCATTGGTAAATCCATTATTTGGGGAATCTCAACAGGGACTCATATATATATATATATAAATGTGTATACACATATGTATACATATATATACATATGTATGTGTAGTCGCCCTAATCAAAACTAAGCAAATTGATATAGAAAAAATATGGCCCGAATAGAGCACAGTACTCTGCGCATTCTGCAGGATGCTCGAAAATCTGCCGCATCCCAGCGAAAGGTGCACCGTTCGCACGGCTTTTAGCCGCCGGGTGTTTTTCAAAATTCCAAGGCACCAAAAATTTCATGGGTAAATTTTGGTGAAGGGAGTTGAATATGGTTTAATAGTTCAGTATAATCTTTTATCTTGAGCCACAAATGGTGGTATATGCTACTGTACCCTGCTAAACACAATATCCACGTTTTGTATCTGTTCGTCCGGTTTCCAAGCTTAACATTATAAATAAAATCATCGGAGATACTCTCTCCACATCATGTTTGTTTGGGGGGCCTTCGAACGATGACTTGCCAAGGCAACGAGGTATGGGTAGATAGACAAGGCCATAAACAAAAAGGGTAGAAGAACTATTCAACATCTCATCTCTGTACAATAGGTACTGTAGTGCTTCCCTTCCGATGGCGAAGCTTTCCCTTCCGTGGTTTTTTCATGGGGATTTAACCAACCCCCAGTTAACTGGACCCCTGTGGCCAACCCCCTTTTAGAATAGATGGATTGGCCCAAAAATTGGTTCCTGTTGGTGCTTAGTAAGTCCTTTAAAAAAACTTCGATAAAGCGGCCATTTTTCTCGCCACTTTCCTAGTTGAATCCAGGATTTTCTGGGGGTCACCCAACTGACCCAACTGGGTTGGTTTTTTTGTCGCTGCGAGGTGAAGACACCGAGTTTACCCTGTGATTTGCCACATCAGAGGAGCGACAGCGCAGCCCAACGGAGACAGGATTTGTGATGAGTAGTGAGTATTTTTATGTGTTTTTCTTGGGCTTGATCTACATAAACGTAGATTAATCATCATGCTTTATTTGATAATCCCTCTTGAAAGTGAGACTTTTGATATCTTTTGATGGTTAATGGTGATTTTGGTGTAACAGTTTGACTTGAACCAATTGAAACAGACGATGTGCCATCCGCGAAACTGGGCCGGTTTCCTCGGCCTTGGCTGTGGCTCAAGATTGCCTGCTTCCATTGCTGCGACGCCAGCCGCCCAAAGCGGCTGCACCAGCACTTTGTTCGAGGCTCGCCGCGGCTCACCAGAACAATATCCACTGTGGCAACATGTGTTTGGATGTTTATCAGCAAGACGCAGCAAAACTCCAAATTTGCTTTTGGCACATCCCGAATGCGAGAAGTAAACTCAGGGTGAAACGACAAGTGCCCAGCTGCCCAGCTGCTTCCAGTCTATTTATTTACTATTCTCATGTCTACAACACAAATAACATACCAAATACAATCCCACTTGATACAGGCATGTTGCATGGGGGGAATATTTGTGGCCACTCTGTTCATCTAGACATGTTCCATGGGGGGAATATGTGTGGCCAGATTTTCCAGGATTTTGGTGTTCAGCTAGTGTTCGATCATAAAAATCCAGCTTTCCAACTGTTCTTTCTCGACGGGGTTGCTTTATACCATGCTATTCCGTAGTTTCAGACAAACCCCTTACATATCCTGAAATATATATATAATATAATTTTATGTATAGCTCCAGCTGATCCCAATTGCTGACCCATCTACACTTAGTATACAATTTATAGATTTCGATATCACTAATCAATACTAACATATTCACATTAAATAGCTGTCGATCATCGTAAACTTCCCAGGACCATGCCGATGCCACAGAACATCACCAAGGCACAAGAGGAAGCGTAGCTCGGTGCAGTTGCTGCGACCCAGTCGGAACTAGGACTGGGGGTTTCCTAAGTCATGGAGGATCCCAAAAATGGATGGTTGATTCGCTGGAAAATCCGATCTAGAGATGATAACTTGGGGTACTCCCATGACCTAGGAAACCTCCATATGAATCAGTGAGATGATACTATTTCATGATCAGAAAATCTAGCAACTTATATTAAATGTAAGAATTGTTCAATATTATGTTATTGATGTTCCTTAGGTTTTTTTAGCATTTTTATTTTTTCTCCAACACGATTAAAAGAAACAAATCCAGACTCAACAGAAGACTCAATCCCGGACTCAAATCTACGTTTTTTTATTTCCCGATGTTCAGCAGATTTGCCAAGTTATTCCTTCAAAATCAGCATTTTGCAGCCAAGTTTCCTTTTTTTTCTGAGTCTTCTGTTGAGTCTCTGTTTTCCAGTTGTTTTTTATTTTGTTTCTTTTATGTTTTTCTGATTTGTTTTTTATTTTCAGTTGTTTTTTTGGATTTGTTTTTTCTGATTACTTCTTGTCTTTTTCATGTTTTTCCTTGATTTTGGAGTTCTGTGAGGAATTCTGAAATTCACAAGGTTAGATTTGCCGGAGGCTTTGTGTCATGTGGTTCCATGTTTTGGTGCCACTGAAAAGCCAGGAACAATGGGGCATGGGGAGAACCAGGGGGATACTGCAACGGTTTGACAGTTTTTGTCTACCATAAACAAGGTAACGCCGCCCGTAAAGACGCGGGCTGTTTTGCACTCAGGCATTTCTGATGTGCTTCAGGACATGTGGCACAGCTGTCCAAAGGTCTTTGCCATTGTTGTATCTGTACTGCCAGCTGTAGGTCCATTGCCAAAGGCTTTGATTGACATGGCCTGCCTTTGACTTTGTTGCTAAAGTTTTAGGCAGGTAATCTTTCAAAGATCGCCATTGCCTATCCAGCACCTGTGTGCCAGCTTTCACAACGTCCCCTGCACGTGTGCGAACTGTACGAGAGAATTCAAGCAAAGCATGTGTTTCCAAGGAACGTTAACATCACCCCACCCCCCCACCCCAACCCCAGCGTATGTCACGTAACGCTTCCAAGGAACGTTAACATCACCCCACCCCCCCCACCCCAACCCCAGCGTATGTCACGTAACGCTTCCAAGGAACGTTAACATCACCCCACCCCCCCACCCCAACCCCAGCGTATGTCACGTAACGCTTCCAAGGAACGTTAACATCACCACCCCCCCCCCAACCCCAGCGTATGTCACGTAATGCTTCCAAGGAACGTTAACCACCCCACCCCAGCGTATGTCACGTAACGCTTCCAAGGAACGTTAACATCACCCCACCCCCCCCACCCAACCCCAGCGTATGTCACGTAACGCTTCCAAGGAACGTTAACATCACCCCACCCCCCACCCCAACCCCAGCGTATGTCACGTAACGCTTCCAAGGAACGTTAACATCACCCCACCCCCCCAACCCCAGCGTATGTCACGTAACGCTTCCAAGGAACGTTAACATCACCCCACCCCCCCACCCCAACCCCAGCGTATGTCACGTAACGCTTCCAAGGAACGTTAACATCACCCCACCCCCCCACCCAGACAACCCACAACAAGTATGAACGCAGTAAAAAAACGTTAAAAAAACCCGCGTCTCTACGGGCGGCGTTAGCATAAACAAGGATTACAGATCTATTATGGAGGTTTCCTGAAATAGGGCTACCCTAAGTTATCATCCATTTTGATGGTTTTTTCCAGCAAATAAACCATCCATTTGTTGTTGTTTGTTTGTGTTTTTTAATTAATGATCGCAAGCATTGGGGATTTCACGCGTAGCTGGTTGTCGAAAAAAACCATTTTGGTATATCCAATAGACGATCCCCAATGGGGTTTATATTTGATTGCTATAGCCCTGGGATGATGTGAAATGATCCCCACGGCTGTTATTTTGGTTACGGGGTTACCACAATTTTTGTGGCTTAAAATTACCACGTCTGGTTTTGTACAAAAGCGGTGGCATTCCAAATCGCAACACGTTAATTATAAACTGTGGATCAACCATTTGTTTCCGACACGCCGCAACATATGGTTACATATCCATATCCACTTACTCTATACCCCCGCTATGTTGTTTATATATCTATATACACACACCCATCACTTCGTTCGTCAATTCCTCAATGTCTGTTTGGTGTTCATGGCCATGCCATATGTTTTTTGCGATGTGGGACGGTCAACTGTAAACGGCTTAAGGCTTTATATCCCAATTCAGTGTAATTGATGGGTCAATCCCGTGTCATTTTTACATATTTTTACCCTCACTAACATAGCTCTGGAAAATCTCCATTTGAATAATTGGCAA
Organism: Cladocopium goreaui; assembly: GCA_947184155.2. Lineage (NCBI taxonomy): Eukaryota > Dinophyceae > Suessiales > Symbiodiniaceae > Cladocopium > Cladocopium goreaui. The sequence continues at coordinate 74,264 of CAMXCT020000634.1, read as the reverse complement.
TTCAACCTGTTTGGTGGTTTGGAACATTTATTTTTCATAATATATGGGATACCAACTGACTAATATTTTTCAGCGGGGTTGAAACCACCAACCAGCAACTATAAATGGCAAATTTCCATGGCTACAGTGAGTTTATATCCCATCATGAATATTCAAAAATCTACTTACCCTCTGGCAAACATACAAAAAGCTATTGAACATTGCCATTTATTGTTGATTTACATAGTAAAAATGGTGACTTTCTATAGCTATGTTAGTTTACCAGAGGGTAAATCATGTATTACAAGGGGGCTCCCTGCACATTTTTTTGGTTGGCCATGGGGCTATTCCAGATTTTGGGCGCCCAACCAGGCAACGATATGTGGACCAACATGGCTTGGATCGGATGGTGACCAAGCTGATGAATGGCCACTGGGCGCGGAAAAACCTGGAGAACTCCGACTGTTGGTCTGTTTGAAAAATTGATTGTAGATGATAATTGATGATAATCCTTAGATTTATATAGCTATACCCTCTGGTTTTTTTGAATGTTGTAGATGTTATACCCTCTGAGAATCATGAGATGTGATAATTAATCTTTAAATGTTAATATCGATTTATGATGATGTATGTTAATTATAGATGTTAGATTAAAATTATACATGGTTATACCAGATTTGTATAGATGTTATATAGATGCTTTATAGATGTTATATAGATGTTACATAGATGTTATATAGATGTTATATAGATGTTATATATATATATATATTATACTCTCTGGTGATTTGTTATATAGCTATGATATAGATGGCCCTATAGATGATGAACGTGATGATTTACCTCTAAAACATCAGTGATTTTCCAGTTCGCGACCTGGAAGAGAAACAGGGGGTAATCCCAAGTCTAATGTAGTTCTATCCCTGCAATTATCTGGGTAAATTATAAGGACCTCACTACGACCTCACTGGAAATCATGGTTAGTAAGGGGAATCATCCCCAAATGGCCTTAATTCAGATTAGTGAATTATCATAATTTGCCCAGAATTATCCCATAAGCGTCCATAAGCACCCTGGGTGAATCTTGCTTGAGATATTTGTGATTTGAGTCGAGCCTTTCGTACGAAGGCGAACATTGGCCTTTGCGGCATCGATTGGGCATGAACTCCCAGCAAATTTAAGGTGAATTCTACATGTCCAGATTTGAAAGTTAAGACTAGACTCTACAATGTGGGGCCAACGATAGCTAAGTCGGTGCAAATAACTCCGATAAGTATGGTTTATGATACGCGAATAACTATGGTTAATGGGATTTATAAGCCAACTTATAACTGAGGGGCTCCACATTGTAGAACCTCTAGATTCGAATTTGATATACCTGTCTGTGAACACAGGCAAAGAAGAAAAAACATGTGGTTTTTCTCCCGCAGAACTGCTTTTGATATATAGGCATTTTTTCATATTCACTTCCGTGACGAAACAAGACCCTGAAAGTCAAGTCTGACTTATTTTAGCAACCGGAGAAATAGAACTATGAAAATCCACAATTCACCCAGGTGTTTATTTTGGGCCTTGGGATTTTCTGGGAAGCATTGATTTTTGCTGAGCTTGTGAGGTATCATCGCCGATAAGCCGGAAGATGCTGGGATGAGAATTGGGTGGTTCAGGTCGCGGGCGGATCTGTGAAAAACATCACCCCTCTGGGGTGGATGATGGATAGCCTTTAGGTAAACTTCAGGTATCTTTAGGTCATTTTAACTAGCCGAAGATGGCCCATTTGGATCCATTTAAGGTTTGATGATCTACCAATGATGATGGTTTTCCATAGCGATGTTCAACTTTCAGAGGCAAACTATGATCAATTGAGAGGTGACGGCAGATGTCTTCACAGATCCCTGACAGCGGGAGCTGTCTGCGATTTGAGAAATGGCTTGTTTCACCATGTCACCATGACCCAGTTATAGATGGCACACGAAACAATGTTGCCAATTAGATTAATGCACTACCCTCCAGTAAACTAACATAGCGAAAGCAAATGGCCCCATTTTAGATGAACTACCTTTGAAGCATGGTGATTTTCTATCATTAACAGAGGGTACTATGGGTTACAGCTGCTTCACCTTGAAATGACGTTGGATCGGGTTTTCTAAACCAAGAAACATAAGCTTTGGCACCACATGGTTGAACAATTAACCATTGGTGAATTACAAGGGCCTTTATTGCGACGTCACTGGAATGATGACATAACTCTCCCAAACTTCACCTATTTATTTCAGGATTTTCAGGTTAGTGAAGTATTGTAGTTCAGTCAGCTTGATTTTAACTAGCCTTAAGATTGGCTTTAACCTTATGGTGGTGATTTTTGTACAACCATAGATTATACTTACGATAGTTGGATGGGGTTATAAACCAAGAGCAATCACCGGGGGGCCTATTAAATCCCATTATTAATCATAAATCCCATTAAATCATCAAAAAATCTCATGAATTCCCATGGTTTTTACATGGTTTTCACATGGTTTTTACATGGTCAACGGTTTCACATCGCCAATTTCAGGACCCTAAGCTCTACATGATTCGTTGGTTGGCGGAACGATGTTCAGATGAGCAGTTGGAGAACAGCGGCCTGGAAAGAAAGAAGTGTCTTGGTGAAATTCTGGGAGGAGATGAAAAAATCTGGGGGAGTGGGTGACATTTGCCGACATTTGATAAAGGTCAAATGGATTCAAATGGTATGTTTTTCAGTATTAGAATGTTTTATTAATTTATGTGCAGAATACATGTAGCGACCTCGCTGCGAACGTCATGGGCCTTGGGGCCCAGCTCCAAGGCACCAAGCCCCGGAAATCTGGTTGCTGAAAACTCACTTCCCGCGGGTTTTTTCTCTGGTTGGTGGTTTGGAACATGAATTTTATGACTTTCCATTCAGTTGGGAATTTCATCATCCCAACTGACGAACTCCATCATTTTTCAGAGGGGTAGGTTGAAACCACCAACCAGTTCCAGACATTTCAAGCCACATTGCCAAACCTGTCGATGTTTCATTTGAAGCATGAGACTCACTCCGCCAAGTATTTGAACGAGTATTGGAGGTCGATCTCACTCGCCGACCAATCTCATCATTGGTGTATCAGGAATTCCCAAGATGGCTTCTTCTACAGGATGGTGCCCCCCAGTTATAAGATGTTATAAGTTGGTTTACAAACCCCATTAACATCCATTAAGTAGTTCGTTATATCTACCATAAACCATAAACCATACTTAAGCCACTTAAATCTGGTTATATCAACAATTCTTCAGTTGCCTGGTAGATATAACTATATATATACATATATATATATGGTTGATATTATTCTACCATTAAACCATGCAACTGAAGAATTCTTGAATTATCGAAGCATCTGGCGCCTTGAAGCCTTAGGAGGTAGTCGTTGGTCAGAACCGAGCGAACCGACTTGGACACTGGGACCTTAACGACGTCCGCAAGTGATGGGATAGGGCCATTTCGATGCCTTTTTGGGCTATCTTTTCAAAATTATGTGGTTTTTACACGCAGTAACTAACTCTTTCCAGCTTGGTGTTTGTTTTTTTCCCCTTTTCTCCAGGATTTTGGTGGTTGAAGGGTATACTAAGTCGTGGTTGGATGGATGGTTGATGGTTGGTGGTTGATGCTGGCGGACGGGACTAGTGGTACTGCCACCCGACTGTGAATTTTGATATGATCGGGCTTCGGTGATGCTCCCCAAATACTCACAATTTCATGGTCTGATCGTGTGCAGTGGCTTTGGAGGAAAACTGGTTGGTAACTAGGCTGAGGATTGGATTCATGGTGGCTATACGGTGTCTAGTTAGATTAGGGCCTAGGGCACACGCCAATTTATTATATTCCTCATATGCTCCACTTATAGTATATTTACCTACAAAACTGGGTGATTTTTAAAATTAGGGCAAATGTTGGGATTCATATTCCAGCACCATGGTTCGCATATGGGTTCAGGGGGCCTTTCCTGCAACTGGTGTCCATCCGACCTTTGGGGGATATTGGACCCCTTCATTTCCATCGGTGACTGAGGAAGAGTTTCACACCGCAGCCCAAATCGCCAACGGGCGATCGCAGCCCGAATCACAGGGCGGCTTCGGGGTGGTCAAAAAAATGTCAGAGATGTCTATGGTTGAGAATTTCCGGCCCAAGCTGAAAGGATAACATCTTCTGAACATGTTTTGGCAGATGTTTTGGCAGATGTTGGCACTGAAGATCACTGAGGCTCCCAGCACCCCATCCGCCCGGCCATACGTTTCACTGAAAAGCCCCCGCTTTACCTTGGTAAATTTACTGCAAGCATTCAGGAAAAAGACTGGGAGTCTTGGCAGATCCAAACATGTGGGAGCTACACGTCGTCCAACGCATCAGGTTTGGCATGGTTTGGCCTCTCACTCTGAATTTGACTTGTTATTTGGGTTGGTTCGCCAGCAAAAATCTAGGCGGAAGCAGATCATTTACCGTGTTTTGCCATCCAGCCTGGTTGGTGGTTTGCTTTTTTTCAAAGTTTTCTATCCTACAGATGGGGTTGATGATCCTTATTGACATTCCCATTCTTCACGGGGCCCAAAAAAAAACCGCGCAGGAGGCGTGAGGGCAGATGGAACCATAAACATGCGGTGGATAGCCTCAGATGGTGAGTCAAACGTGGGGGGAACATGGTGAGTCAAAGGGTTCTGAAAAATGTCAATTAATATTGCAGAAATGTATCTGACATATTTATGAATTATGTTATATAATATGATTTTAAGATGTACATGTATATATTATATATATATATATAGTATTCCCAACTTGAAGTTTGACTGGATAGACCCATTTGAGCAGTGTTAAGAAACCCTTTTGGTTGGTGGTTATAGGGTTAACCACCAAATATATTTGGGATTAGCGATTATCAGAATCCACAATGGGAAATCATCAATCCTTTTCAAGCAACAAGTATACAGGGACGACAGGGGTTTTGAACATTCCTCGTTTCAGTTTCAGACGGTTCTGTGTTTTTTCGTCAATTACTATTTAACTATACATATATACATATACATAATATGTATATATATATATATGCATTATATATGTATATATTATGTGTACATGATATATATATATATATACATTGTATATATTACGTGTATATATATATATATGTATATATATATATAGCAACCAACAAAAGCACTATCCGGCTAAGATATCTAAAATAGTGGGACATTGTGTTTCTATTTTTTTTGGGGGGTTTGCGATAGGTTCCATACGGTATTTTCAGCAAAAAAATGTAGGCACAACTTTGCACAGCCCAGTGGCAGCTGAGATCCTCTTCTCTCGCGACAATGATCGGTTGCAGGTGTGATCGGGAGGGTCAGGCTCTTTGTGGATGAAGTTGGCAGTTCCGATGGATTTTTTTCGTCTGAAAATTGGGCACCCCAAAAAAGGGGCCATGGATTGACAGGAAAACTTCCTCTATCTTAAACCCATGGATTTTGAGGGTACCATATTTTCAGAAAAACCGGTGTTTGATGTTGTTTGAGCCGGAGTGTCATGATATTTCAGCTTCAAACGGATTTTTGAAGACGTTGTAAAATGATGTTTGAAAGTGAAATTGGCATGCTATTTCAATTTCTTAAAATTGAAATTCTGGGGATATGCTGTGGAAAGGTCTCTTGGTTGATTTCCTTCTAATCTTCTTTCCACACAATCAGGTTGCAGAGATTTGAACTTCCGGAGATTCAATTGTTTAGATCACCGCAAGTACAACGATCAATGGATGTGAGGAAGATCTGCTGTCGAAACCAGCTTTTTACCTCCAATTTTTGGGGTTTCCAGTATCCTGTTTCCTTGTTTGATTTTTGCTTAAAAGCCATTCTGGGAACTGAAATGAATCGAACATTCAACTGATTAAGTGGAGGTTTGTAAGCGCCGACTAGGGGGACAGTGGGATTTGACCATGAACCAGAGGGTTGACGTGCAGCAAAGTGGCATCCATTTCCATCCATGTCCATCCATTTCCATCCATTTCCCAGAAAAAAACTGCTGTAAGAGGTCCAACTTCGCTAAAAAAAAAGCCCATGGTTTTCCGAATCTCAGGATCTCCGCTCCCAGGTGAACATGCGGAGTTACTTTGATCGCTGGAAGGCGCGACTGGGCGCATTGGACCCCTTAGGGGTTTTGGGGCGACCGTCCGGGCCTGTCAACCAACTTTTCATGGACATTTTCCAACTTAACAACCTATCTGGCAGGGTCGAACTGTTAATTTACTGGTAGCAGTTGGACCCTGAAAATCACTTCTCTTTTTAGAAACTAATCTTCCAATGCCTTTTTGGGGCCTAGGCAGGGCATATTTGATAATTTACTGGAGGGTAATATACATAGCAAGAGTTGCAGGTGTTGGAGCGGGTGCACTGCAGGAGTCGCATCTAGAATCGAGGCCATAGATCTGGGAAATTATAACCACCTCACGGCGAAACAAAAAATACACTAATTAGCCAAGATAGATGTGGAGTTGTTCGTGTTAGGTGACTGGCTAGAAAGTGGATCTTAATGCGTTTATGCATATACATATACATATACATATGTGGATGAATTACAAAGACCTCACTGTGACGTCACTGGAACGATGGTTAGTAAGGGGAATCATCCCCAAATGGGCTTAGTTAAGCTAGTTTCAGCTCATTGAATTAGTATAATTCAGCCGTGTAGATATATAATTATATATATAAGTATATATAATATATATCTCTCCCTCCTTCTTTGCCCTACGGATCCCTAGGACGTACATGACCCCTGGCCCCCCAAAATACTGGAGCTTGGGTCCGCAGGATGATACACGGTCCGCAGCTAATAGATTTTAAGTATGTACTTTCGTCTTTCCATACGCATATTAAATCACGTATATATATATATATATGTGTATGCATATATATATATATGTATCACTTGCACTCTGGTAAAAAGGCACCATTTTCAATATGTAATTCGTTTACAAACGGGCCACTTTCCATAGGTAATTAATTACCTTGCTTGAGTCCCATTTTTAAATCATCATAAAAACACACAACTTTTGTTGATAAATCCGATTAACGCACCATTAAATCACGATTGAATCACCATTAAAACAGTCAAACAAGCATTAAAATCACTTCTTTCACCACACTTTTTGTTGGTGAATCCCAATCAAACACCATATTACCCTCTGGTAACCACTAACCTAACTATTTAAGTCAAATCATGCTATTTTTCATGGGACAATCCACTATTTCTACGGCCATGTTCAATAACAAACCATCATTATAGTGGATTGTCCCATTGAAAATGCACTATAATATGGGTATGGGTCAGAATCAGGTACCCCAATAATTGGATGGTTAATACTCAACTAGACTAACACCTGTGGTCCCCTAGGTCTTCCATTTTGACCCATATCCATATGGTTAAATGATGGTTAAATGTTAGTTTACCAGAGGGTAAAACATATCCATCACCAGGATGTGGACGGCGGCGACCACGAGAGGGGACCCACCTGGTGAGCCGGCCGTGGTTCGTTTTTTTTTTTTTTGTAGCATGGAGAATCCCCCGTGGAACGTTTGGGTACTGGGGATATGGAGGTTTCCGTAAATGGATACTGGTCATCATTATGGTATACTATATCTATATCTATACTATATCGACCATATCTGTAGTATCTAAGATCATGGTATAGATCATACCCTATTTAAGGTATATCGTATATATATATATTTTTTTCCCATGGTCATATTTACTATCTAGACTAGTCATCATTATGGTATACTAGTCATCATTATGGTATCTATAGTAGTCATCATTATTATCATAATCTACCCTATGGTAAATAAACATAGACCCTGAAAATGATCAGTTTTTAGTGGAAACTAATCTTCCAACCCCCATCTGCCAGGGTCTATGTTAATTTACTGGAGGGTATATTCTAGTCGTACAGGGGTTTCCATAGTCATGGGCATATCCCCAAGCTCGCTGGATGGTTTATTTGCTGGAAAAGCCGATCTATGGATGATTAAAATGGGGTACAATGTGGGCCCCCCCAGTTATAAGTTGGTTTATAAACCCCATGAACTATAGTTATTTGCGTACAATAAACCATAGTTATTGGAGTTATTTGCACCAACTGAACGCTATCTAGGGGGCCCCACATTGTAGCCCCATGACTTAGGAAACCTCCATATGAAAAACCGATGGAAAGATGGTGAGTTCACCAACTAGTCGGGATCTTTCATGGGATTTGTTGTTGATTTATGATAGCTACCCTCTGGTAAACTAACATAACTATGGAAAATCCACAATTTTTAATGGGAAATCTACTATTTCTATGGCCATTTTCAATAGCTACGTTAAATTACCAGAGGGTAAGTTGATGGATAGTTTTTCCGGATCATACAGTTAATGGATGAATCAACCAACTATCAATGGATTTGACAAATTTTTGGATAACGTAATCAAAAAGTTGGATATAACTATAGTTCATGAGTTGGTACAACCAACCTCTCCTAGAGCCTTCCGATTTTTGAAACTTCCGCCCAAGGTGCGGTACTGGGGGGCCTCACCTTGTTGACATACGAATAAGACATGTGTGCATTAGAAAATACTTGGGGGCTGGGATTCTAAGGCAGTCCATGTTTTTTTTTTTAATTGGGATAGCCGGCCTGGTAAACTAAGAGTTTTTTTGACATAGAACATGGCCATTTAGTGGGTTCGTTGATTTGCCCAGCAAAATAGCATGGTGATTTGACAAATAGTTATTAACTCAATTACCAGAGGGTCATGTGGTGAAGCCAATGCCATAAACCACCATCCCCTATCTTTATATTTGGGATGACGTAGCATGAGCCCCAAATGGTTGTTGAATGGAATGGTTTCTGGCATAAACGGTTTACCATGGTTTACCACTTTATCAAAGTAGATACAAATTGATGAATTTCCAAAGGAATGCCATCAATTTCCTTAGCGATCTCGGATTTATGGAGCGTATATATACATATATATATATAGGCCTATGAACCAGAGCGATGATTCCAATGACTTTTTAAGGTTAACAATACGATGACTGGAATTAAAATCAAACATCAATTTTCCTGAGCATTTTCCAACATGTTTTGTGGGATGATGTTCCTGGCTTTCATGATCACCGATGGGTGGCTGAAGCACCAGATATTGATGAACATTTTTGGTACCCTTTGAATCAGGTAAACCCCAGAAACCATAGATCTATGAAATATCTACCATAGACCCTTGTTAGCCTGGTTAGTTCAACCAACTTCGCTCACTGGCACGCACGGCCTTGTAGGAAGAACCTACGTAACCATCGATGATCAAGTCGGACCAAGCTGTGACAGCATCCAAAGTTAGATAAAATTCCAAAGAGTATTGAGTATCGGCCAAAACGTGAGGTTTTTTGACATTTTTTAGGTGCCCTAGATTTTTTTTCATACCCAATTTTTCGATACCTTAACTGGTCACAAACTTCTGATTATCGTATCCTCGTTTCGGTTCGGTGAAGATCAACAGAGAGCTTCCGGGAAACTAACAAATACCCTCTGGTATAACATAACTATGGAAAATCATGAATTTTGATGGGTAAATCAACGAACTAAATAGCTCATTTGTTCCATTTTCCAGAGCTATGTTAGTTTACCACGTAGCCCAGGCGCTTTCTTCCATCGCTTGTGACAGGCGTTTGAAGATTGATCGAAAGCCTTTGATTGTGACTCGGCAAGCCTAAGCGGTGGCGGAACGAGCTGGTGAGCCTGTTGTTGTTTCAGGCTCAATCGTATTGAAGCATGATTTAATTGAAACCCTGTGACATGAACTATAATTAGTGATTTATATTATAAACCATTAAGTTTATATAAATCGTGAAGAAACTTAATGAAACATGTTAATTTTCAATATCCCAAAGTTAGTAATAGAATCCATAATCTGTATTAATAGAATCTATGAACATCCCAAGCATTCGGTATTTCAGCCTTTTCAGCCGCCAGGTCCTTCACCATTCCCCAATTCTTGGAGCTTTAACCCCAGGTGAAAGCCAAGTCTGAGTCCTTCATGCCCAGATTTCAGCCTCAAGGTGGGAGGAATTTCTGGAGGAACTGTCCTGCTGTCGAGAGTGGGATGTATCCGAAATTGAGATCCGAAATTTACCCTCTGGTAAACTAACAGTTTGCTATTGAAAATGGCCATAGAAATAGTGGATTTTCCCATTAAAAATGGTGATTTTCCATAGTTATGTTAAATTACCAGAGGGTGTATGAGAGTGCGAGAGAGTAGCAGTTTTAGCTCATGGCGCGTTTTAACTATGCAGTAGTTTTGTTTTTTGCAAAAATTCGAATCCAAATATACAGTTGATGGCTGTTATGTCCACTGTGAGGCATCCCCATGTTCCTTTCGTTATTTGGATTGAGTTGCCCTCAAGAACAAAGAAAGTCTCATGCACAAAATACACGTACATACTACATGTACACAAGGTGGGCCCCCTAGTTACAAGATGTTATAAGTTGGTTTATAACTTATAATTAACTTACAACCACCATTAACTATAGTTATATCAGTTATATCTACAGGAAATAGCTTTTCTACTTGTACACCAACTTGGCTATCTAGCGAACCCACCTTGCATGATATCTCCCACTGGAAGTCGACAACTCTTTTCCAGGGTTGACTCAACCACCAGGTGGAAAGTATGGCGTGTGGCATCCCATTTTCTGAGAGGCTGTTCCATGTGACCTAGTCGAGTCACTTGGGAGTCAGTGGATTTGGTCAATGTGTTGATCACGGTTTTTTCAGTCACCAAATTTACCTGGTTAGTGGTTTGGAACATGAATTTTATGACTTTCCCTATATTGGGAATTTCATCATCCCAACCCGACTCATATTTTTCAGAGGGGTAGGGCTCAAGCACCAACCAGATCAGCGGCTCTAAGAACTTCTGCAGGGCCTCGGTTTCACCTAATCCGGCAGATGTACAGCCAGACTGGGAAACGTTCCGATAAATGGAAGTTTGAAGATGTGCGGCCATGTGGTTTTGTGATGTTTTGTGGAAAATGAAAACCCGAGAAATCTGAGCATGAAAGGTGGAGCTTGATCACAATGAGAACTGGTACGTACCAAGATTGTGGATGCTCGCTAAATACAGTGTGGCGATTGTGCCCCATGTAAGACCTAAGGTATCCCACCCGAACTGGGACTCAGTAGCTTGATTCAGCCCACGTTTACAAGGGGGACATTGGCATAGAATGCTATCTCAAATTTGAAAGCTTTATTCTAATTGATATGTTTGCCTGGTTCTTTCCACCTTTGTGCCTTCTGATCAGGGCAAAACCTTGTCCTGCTGCTTGCTGCCTTGCAATTCTGCATTCAGTGGGAAAACCCAATTACTACCACGCCGGAAATTTGGGAACCATGTTAACACTGGAATCTTTCTTGTTCTTTTCTGAAATTAAGCCCCCAAAGAAATCACATGCCTCAGCATCATTTTCCCATAAGAATGGCTGTTTTGGGGTATCCAACATTGTTGAATCAATCCGAATATCACATTGTTGGTTGTATATCCCATTTCATATGATAATGGTAACCCTGCGGTAAATCAACATAGACCCTGCCAGACAAGGGTTGGAAGACTAGTTTCCACTAGTTTCCACACGGCTGAAAATCTGTCCAACTGTGGTTTTAAAAACTGGCTATGTAGTGTCTTTACCTCCTGCAGTTATGACCATTTATTAGTTATAACTGGTTATAAATGGGATTTGAAAAAAATCTATAAATGGGGTTAGTTCAGTACTTAAAACTGGTAAAGGGTCATAACTGTGTTTGATTGGCTCGGTTGAATCCACTGGTGGTTTGCCGGATCCGAAAATCCCTCATCTCGGTCGCCGTAGACTTGCGATCCGATCGCAAAAAAGTCCGGGGCGACATGTGGGTTGAACTGGGTAATGCGGGTTGATCGGAAAACAGGAGACCTAGAAAATACCTCAGAAAAGTTCATGTTTATATGGCAGTGTGTCAAAACCAATAGTACCCCTGTAGTTCACATCAAAACCTTGTACCCCTGTAGTTCACATCAAAATAGCTGGTAAATGGATGTTCATCCCACTAAAAATGGTATTAATAGGTATTGATCCATAGCCATATAACATATTTTGAATTAAACATATGTTCGAAGCCTCATGACTCATTCTCTCCATTTTTTGATGGTCATGATTTAGGGGTAAGTCTTCATGTCTGGACAGCATCATTTTTTTTTTGTGTGTGTATGTGCAAAAACATGTTGCTTGCGGTGAGGTTCACACCAGCGGTGAACAGAAGGTGTATTTCCCACCAAACCCGTACGTGATTCGAATTTGTGCAATACATTGGATTGCAAAATCCGCTGTTTCGAATGGTGCTGTGGGAAACCAAACAATTACAGTACTTATTACTTATATAATTATGTATATATATATATACAACACATATCCACTACCCTTATGTTCTAGGTTGGAACCCTGGTTGTGGTTCATTTTCGGTCAATAGCCACAGGCTCTTCATGGGATGGACATCCAAGTGCTGTTGGTTGCTGAAGCCATGATATTTGCACTGGGTTAATGATGATTAATGATGATTAATGATGATTAATCTAATCTACCCTCTGGTTATTTAACATAGCCATGGAAAATGGCCCATTTATAGTGGATTTTTCCATTGAAACCTCCATTTATGAGGGATTTTCCATGGCTATGTTAAATAACCAGATGGTAAGTCTAAGTATCTATGTTCTGGGTTGAGTTCTCAAAGAACCCATGATATTTTTTCATTGTACTGACAGTTTCTGCATTTAACATCATTTAACCATATTTAACCCCTCAATCACTATCAAACAACAATTTTTGGTGGCTATTGACCGCAATTGCGGATACTTTGGTGACCATCCTTTTTTCTGATGGTGAGTAACCTTCATTTTGTAAATTCAGACCTCACATAGCTCCATGATATCTACATTAGACTCTGCTTTTGGATCAGTTGAAGCCACTAACCTCTGGTAATGAAACATGGCTTGTTGGAAAATCCACCAGTTAGTTCGATGATTTTCACAGTCAAACCTCCATTTATAATCATTTAGTTCGGGAATTTCCAACTGCCAGGTTTGATGACTCTGGAGGGTCCCTACATGAGTGGCTCATTTTGGGGGACAACTGGTAGCCTATTTAAAGCAGCAGCCTATTTTTGTTCTCTCAGACGGCAGGTGATGTCTCCACCATCATGGGAGATCGCGCGTGAAGCAGATGGTGAGTGCAAGTGCCTGGGAGCAATTAGGATCCAGTCCTGGACCCAAGTTTTTTGTAAGATGGCTATGGGTCAAAACCAATAGTACCTCTGGTGAACCCCAAGTCATAGCTGGGATTTATGGATGTGAATAACCCACTAAAAATGTATCTATAGGTATTGACCCATACCCAGATCATAATCTTGAAAAACCGGATAGCTTTAAGCTATACAGTGCTACATATGAGCTGTATTTGGGAAATTCATGGAAATCCCCTGCTTCTGATGATGGGTATTAGCTTCGAATCATACCACGCCGGTATCTGTTATATGTGCCATGGTGAAAACATGCTATATTATCCCATGGAAGGGGATGATCGTTCCCACATTAAGAACCATTAAGATGGATTTCACCGGGTTTATCTATATATTATATATATAACTAGCCAAAATAGAGTTTGCGGGAGATATATGGACACTTAGATGTGTTTACAAACTATATCTATACATACATACTTATATATATATACACATTACAATCGAAAACTGTGGGCCTCAATTAGTAGGCTTGAGAACCTTTTTTGCTTCTTGGGCCCCAGGTATGGTGCTGGAAAACCGCGTCGAAAGGGTGTATTGTTGGCCACGGTGTGACCTGCTCTAAATTGTAGATACTCCAAATTGACTCCAAATCATCCAAAATTGGTTATTCATGTTATTATCACTGGGAAAACCGGTGGTTTGGGGTAATTACATGTAATTACACATATTTTAGGACACCTCTAATTTTTCAGAATGGGTGGAATGTCCCAGTTGAAATCCTTTCTTCAAGAAGCATCCAGGGTTCGCCGTTTCAGAAGCATTACCCCAGTGAAACTCTGCACATTGGTGATGAGTACGGTTGCCGAGGCCAAGTTCAAGCTGTTGTCGAATGTTTGCGCAGGGTTGTGGTTATGCTCTGGTATGGCTATGGACCTGAAAATGGTGGAGTTAAATTAACTTTAATATATGACCATTTTATACCATTTTCATGGGAACATGATCTTTTAGGGTTGCCCGATAGTTTCCAGGCAAACCCATACGCAAAGGCGCCAGAATGTCTTACCCTGCCCTTTGCTGTTCCATTTTTCGCGCGGGCGGCTTGGAGCAGAGGTGCTGAGGCGCGTTGACATGCCTGACATGCCTTGCTGTTAGGCGAATATCACGGATTACCCCAAAGAATAACGCGGATCGGCAATGAAATTAGATCCAGCATGCAGCAACCAATTTTTCATTGGCGCTTATTTTTGGGTGAAAGGCGTTGCTTGGGTCAGAAAGCGAGGCTACAACTTTTATAAATGGCACAGTCCTAGCAAGGTTTGCTATGTGTAGCTGACTGTCTACACTCACAGGTACCACATCCAATTGATTCCTGGATGCGGGGACAAGCTGCTTTCAAAGGCCCAAGAAGGCAGAACCTCGAAAGTTTTCAATAGTTGAGGTCTACCCACGGGCTGGACAATTCCGTCATTTGGCACTGGATCAACGCCTTGACGCCCTGATTTTTACATTCCAAGAACCACGTTGGACACTTTGGGATACTGGATATTAAATTTAAACCAGATCCATGTTGAGACTGACCATGAAGTTTTCCGGGCTCTCCAGTTCGAACCATCACGACCAAATCAAGTGATTTCCCACAAGTGGGGGCCCCAAGCGGCCCAAACTCCTACCGGAGTGTAGTTTGAATCGGTCGAGATATTGATTTTCTGGTGGGGGGTGCCACCAACCACAGACACGTGCGGGTTGTTTTCCAGTTCTTGAAACCGAGTCAGGATTTTAAGACTGTAAAGTCGTACGTTATCCAGTGTTTTCCGTACGCTCCCCCTTTAATTACCACTTCACATTTTTGTGGCTAAACCTTACTTCGGGGCCTTGCAAGTATAGAACTATCCTTGGGTTATCCTACAAATATGAGTGCCTCTAGCATGTGTCATCCGGGGCCAAGCAAGTGGACAAAACAACTTACAAATTTCAGGGAAATTGCAGCTACTAAATTCAGGCAAACCCAAACCCCAACTAAGGATCATGATGCAGCCTGTGTCCGCCGATGCAGCTGGTTCCTTCCCCCCCGGCGGTGGGCAGTCTGGTTTCGCATTGGAATTTGTTTCATTGCTGGGTGGATTGTGGCGCTGGTTCAAAATGTTTGACCCCTTCAAAAGGGATGTCTAGATCATGTTTTTGGTGGCCCATCACCACCACATGTTTGATCCAAAGTACCCATGTGGTCAGTATATGCTCGCGCCATATGGACGCGTTCGGATCCCGTTCGGGCAGCTCATTTACCACTGCCAACAGCCACTTAGGTAGGCGGCCTCATCCACCATCCATGGTGGAACCCATGCATGTTCATATTAGTGCTGCCAATTGCTTCAAGAACCATGGGTGGGTTGGTAGGATGTTCCAGTGAATTCAACCAATTTTGTGAAAATTCATGATCTAAAATGAAAGGTGCCTTGAAAACTGGGTGTTTTTAATTTTGAAAATGACAAATGGGTTTGTCTGAAAACCACGAAATTTCACGGTTCATCGTTTCCTCCATGCATAGGTTTTTACAATGCATTGAATGACATTTTGTGTGGGTATCCCCGATTTTGCAGCAAACCAAGATCCACAAAAATTGTTTGAGAAGCAATCGGCAAAGGTGACCGAAACTTACTAGGTCTGGTCTCCTATCCTAATCCTTCGTGGCTGGTCGGGAAATTCCCCAAGAAAAATGGATTTCATGGCTGGGAAAATCACCAAACATCACCAGGGGAATTTCCAGTCTGGCCATGTTTGACTACCAGAAACCCATTGGTTTAAGGGAATAGATGCTGTCAATGATACATTCCTTGGATGGTCAGGGGGTTGGTAGCTTCACCAACTCAAGGTGTGAATGTTTCATCAAGGTTGTACCCCAGCATACCCCATTTATTCTGGACGGAAATCCCAAAAATGTTTTTTCTCTTCAACACGACGCGGAGAATTGAGAACAATGAAAAACATGCATTCATTCCGTTCGAGATTGTCGGTCCATGACCAATCAAACATCCCTATCGCCAGCGTTGAAATTTTGTTCCTGGCTCCCAAGAGGAGGGCATCAGACCCATCAAAAAACAAGAGTAGAAAACATGTTTTCCACACTCCAACCATGGTTGATGTATTTTTGAGTTTGGACTAGTCACGCTATTCGTAACAATGTTTCCATGGTTTTCCGGTGGTTCAATGATGCTTTAAACAACATGCCTGGAAAACAATTGTCATGTTCAAAATCCGAGGAAAATATTCATGGGTTCACAATGCTGGGCTCCTGCAAGACGATGCGTGGTTGGGATGGGTTGGGTAAGTCCATTGATCAACGTTGCACTTACCCTCTGGTAAACGTTTACATAACTATGGAAAATCACCATTTTTAATGGGAAAATCAACTTTTTCTATGGCAATTTTCAAT
This sequence comes from Cladocopium goreaui, assembly GCA_947184155.2. Taxonomy (NCBI): domain Eukaryota; class Dinophyceae; order Suessiales; family Symbiodiniaceae; genus Cladocopium; species Cladocopium goreaui. The sequence continues at coordinate 57,513 of CAMXCT020000634.1, read as the reverse complement.
AGCTATGTTAAATTGCCAGAGGGTATAACTTGCAACTTAGAACTTAGGCTTTGCACCCAAAACAACCACACCCCTAAAGACCCCAGAGCACTATCTACGCAGTGAAAATCACCATTGACTCAAATTCTGCATCATTTCTTCCATGGAAAACTTCGCCATTTTGGGGATGATCCTCATTTTCAGATGGCTGGTGGTTTGGAACAGTTTTTATTTTTCCATACATTGGGGAAGAATAACCCCAACTGATTCATATTTTTCAGAGGGGTTGGTATACCACCAAGCAGATAAAAATCATCAATCATCAATCATCATTAACCATCATCAATCATCATTAACCATCATTAACCATTAGATAACCATTAGATAACCATTAGATAACCATTAGATAACCATGAGATAACCATTAGATAACCATTAGATAACCATTAGATAACCAAGTATCTCGTGTATCTTCTAGAAGAAGCCTTAGATGCGCCATGGCCACGGTTCGCACCGGGCGTGTCCTGGAGAGACACAGAGACGATGAGACGTCTGAGACGTGGGTATCGGGGTGACAACCAGATTCCGAATTTAAGGGAACCAAGGAGCTACCAGGAGTTGCCCAACCATATAATATATATATATATGATATGATAGATTAGTAATTGGTGACTTATTCTAGTGATTCTATGTAATTCTAAGATATCACAAGAATAGTTAGTATCACTACCAGTAATTAGTCATTGGTATAACAATTATTATAGTAACAAACCCACATGATAAATCCCAAAAGTGGGAAGTCTGGTAATATTTATCTGCACATATTGTTCAGTATCATGTAGTTCACGTCCTGATTTCACACTTTTCGGCATTGTTTTGGGGGTTGCTATAGCTCTGAATAAATATAATAAAATATAGACTACATTTTAGTACTACAACGTGAGCATGGCTACTGGTTTGATCCATTAGATATTTAGATTAAAGATTATTAAAGACAATGCCCATACAAATACAATGTGGATGTAAGAAACTTACATCTTTGCAATGTAACCCACAATGGTAAAAGATAAAAGATCCTAGGTTTTTGGGTGAACATGCACCCAGAAAGTTTGTCAATTGCTTGGAATTAAGGCATGTTTTGACCAAGTTCAGAGCATGTATCCCAACTTCAAAGAACAAACCTATCATCGTACATGGTTCACAGTCAACCCTGCCGAAGAATCAAATTCTGCCCTTTGGAAAAAGAGTTGCGACCTTACCTCCTAGGTTTTTTTTGTTTTTGTTTTTAATGTTTTTTTCAAATATTGAAACTGGCTGATGATTGCAGGCGGTTTCGACTGATTCTTTTATGATTTTCCGCAAAAAAGTGCGGTGATGATAACCCAACATCAAAATTTGGAAAAAAATCGGAACACTTCAGAATTGAAGATTCGAACTGACAAACATTGGTTCATTTCTTCAAGGCAACTGATTTTTGGATCTCATGTTTTTTCCCATCCAATCCAAACCAATGTGGTTAAAAAAATAGACAACCATCCAAACATAAAGATGCCAAACATGAGTGGTATAAACTGCTTTCAACCATCATTCAGAATGGTTGGTTTAATCAGTTTAATCTGGTTTATTATTGACCATGTTGGTTTCATGCTGGTTGAATCTCATATTAATTCGTCAACCTTTTGCACCAGGAGGATGAGGCGACGGCCCTGGCCATGGCGCAGGAAGTCTTGAGGAGCTTTGAGGAGGACTTTGCCTCTCAGCAGGAAATGGTGGTACCCCATAGCTGGATGGTTTTTGTTTTGGAAAATCCGATCTAGAAATGGATGAGAACTTGGGGTACCCCTATTTCAGGAAACCTCCAAATGGGTAGATTCAAGCAACATTGGAGGTTCCAGCAACAAACACATGAGAAATTCACCAGGAAAAACAGGGTCTAAGTAACACGATTTTGACAAGAAAAAAGGTTTAAGTGGAGATTTCCTAAGTCATGGTGGTACCCCAATAGCTGGATGGTTTATTTGCTGGATTTGTTTTTGACATACAGATGATTTGGCGCCTACCCCCATTTTAGGAAACCTCCAAACTCAGCCAAAAAATGGAGTTCAACAAGAAACACTTGGGATTTTAAACAATGAGATGTGGGTAACAAAAACATTGGGAACTGAGTATGCTCTACAGTACTTGGGGGGTGCATCACAAGTTAATGCGCAAGTGGGTAGTATCCATGTGACATAACTCAATTACATGTGGAATTTTCCCAGTTGGGTATGGCTGACATATGAGTTATGAACCACTTACTAGCCGGAAAGCACATCCAAGTAGGTTCTATGATGGGTTAATGCGCTATGAGTAAAGTTTCGGGTAAACCCCTCTGTTTGCCCGCGCCGACGTCCACGACGTGTCCGAACATCAAAAAACACTGTGTTTCGTGGGACAAAATGCACATGTCCATAATCATGGCTTTCATCTTGTAACGCACAGCTTAGCAACCTGTGTGTTGAATGTTGCAACATCATTATTATCATCAACATCATCAACATTATCAACCCTAAACCCTAAACTCCTTGAATTTTCCCTTGAATACAAAGTTTAACTCTTTTGAAGCATCTTTAAGATGTCCTTGAATCAATATCCTTTGAACCCCCTAAAAAGTTGTGTGGGCGAACCGGGGGGTTTGCGAACTTTGGCTGGATAATATGCATAGTCGTTTGTTTGCCATCAATTACTCCGGTGATCAAGCATGCAAATGGACATTTCAGAACATTTATTGATTGTCCCATTAAAACTTACTTGAAAATAGAGGATTTCCCTTTATTCCACGTTTGATTACCCTCTGGTAATGAAACATAACTATGGAAAATCAGCTTAGAAATAGTGAACATTCCCATGAATCATTGTGATTTTCCATAGTTCCCCACCTGCCAGGTGAGGGTTGTTAGATTTTATGTCAGTTGCCTGCTCCTCCTCTCCTCTCCTCTCCTCATCTCCTCTCCTCCTCCTCCTCGTCGTCCTCCTCGTCCTCCTCGTCCAACTGCGACCCGCGATCCACAGTGTTCTCTCTCGGACCTCAACCACGACCATCCATGCTCAGTGTTCCCTGCCGGACCTCAACCGCGAGTATCCATGCCAAGTGTTCCCTGCCGGACCTCAACCATGACCATCCACGCCCAGTGTTCCCTGCCGGACCTCAACCACGAGCATCCACGCCCAGTGTTCCCTGCCGGACCTCAACCACGACCATCCACGCCCAGTGTTCCCTGCCGGACCTCAACCACGACCATCCACGCCCAGTGTTCCCTGCCGGACCTCAACCGCGAGTATCCACGCCAAAAGATATGCCACATAGAGTGCCAGAAGGTATGCCAGATAGAATGTTAGAAGATATGCCAGATAGAATGCCAGAAGGTATGCCAGATAGAATGCCAGATAGAATGTCAGCTAGAATGCCAGAAGATATGCCAGATAAAGTGCCAGAATGTTTGCCAGATAGAATGCCAGCAGATTTGCCAGATAATATGCAGAAGATATGCTAGATAGAATGCCAGATGGAATGCCAGAAGATTTGCCAGATAATATGCCAGAAGATATGCCAGATAGAATGCCAGATGGAATGCCAGAAGATATGCCAGAACATATGCCAGAAGATATGCCAGAAGATATGCCAGAACATCTGCCAGAAGATATGCCAGAACATCTGCCAGAAGATATGCCAGAACATCTGCCAGAAGATATGCCAGGTAGAATGCCAGAAGATATGCCAGATAGAATGCCAGATCGAATGCCAGAAAATATGTCAGATAGAATGCCAGAAGATTTGCCAGTAACAAAATGTATAAATGTCATGGTGGGGATCACACGAAGTAAAGTAATTTTTTGTAAACGTTTACCAGGCCGGGTACACCAAAGGCTAGTTGTAATTACTCCTGGGATCCCCATGAAACTGTTATCCATGACCCAGTCAAGTTATGAAGCAACCTGCACCGGTCCAACTTTGGGGACCGGAACTTATCATTTTCTGATGTCCAATGGCAATGATATCCATACTGTAGTCAAAACTTGATAAACCTTGGGGAAACCACATGAACCGACTCAGAGTTTTGGAGGAAAAGTCAGAAAAATCCATTTTTAGAGGTAAAACCATATGGCAGTGTGTCAAAACCAATAGTACCCCTGTAGTTCACATCAAAATAGCTGGGATTTATGGATGTGAATAACCCCCTAAAAATGGTATTAATAGGTATTGATCCATACCCATATACCATTAAAACAATCCCTTGAGGAGAAACTGATGCATAACCATCGCCCATGAATCCCATGCAACTTGACCATGGCATGAGTGCAATTCTTGACGTTTAACCCTCTGGTAAACTAACGTTTAACTATTGAACATGGCCATAGGAATAGTGGCTTTATCATGATTTATCCATTGAACATGGTAATTTTCCATAGCTTTTTGTAAACGTTTACCAGAGGGTAGAGATTGAAATCAAACCTGGCAATGGACAATCCTCCGTTTAGTGCGATGCTTTCCAGCCACATTTGATTCCCAGAGCGTGTGCCCCTATTTTTGCAGTATCCATTCCATTTAGCCCCATTAATATCCTTGTTATATTCACATTAATGTGCTAAACCTAAAAATAAATCACCTTCAAATTTCCCAGACATGGGTGGTATATATATATATATCATTCCCAAATGGTAAGTTTAGGGCATTGGGTTTCCCATATTTCTATTTCCATTGGGCTATTGAGGCTTTTTTCAGGGGTAACTATCCCATGAATAAAATATAATCCCATTGATATTCCCATGCTATTCCCATTATATTCCCCTGAGTTATTCATAGTAATTAAGCCATTGATATTCCCATGATATTCATATATTTCCATGAATAAAATATATTCCCATTGATATTCCCATGCTATTCCCATTATGAGCTATAGTTACATCCCATTGATAATTCGAGCTACTTGTAAATGATATTAATAACTCCCATTGTATTATTAGCTCATATAATATAATCCCATGAGTTATTCATCCCCAAGTTGAGCCCTTCAGTTGTCAAGGCTCGTCAGCTCCATCGAGAGGGCCAGCTGTTGAGAGTCACGGCCGCGCTGTTGGGCGGCTCAGCTGACGGCGAAGCTGAACCGCCTTGAGATTTGACCCATGAAGAGATGTAAAAATGGGAATATCATGGTGATACATTGGAATCGTGATTTTTTCCTTACCACATGATACCACATGAATGCGATAGATTCCATAGATTCCTGGGAACATCATGATTCTTCGTGATTTTCCGGGGATTCATATTAATGGTAAAGTAGTACAACATACCTGGGTAGTTGGGATTTACCCTCCGGTGTCCACGTGGCTGGGAAATACCCGAACTAGCCATGGACGTTTCCAAGGGACACATCTTCTATGGTCTACGGGGGATTTTTCGTTGCCAGGGATCACCAAAAAAGATGAACATGTTCAGAACCATGATGATTTAAGCCAAGTTCAGCAAACAATCCATGGTGATTTAACTCTTGAATATCGTGGTGTCATCAATATTCATGGTGATTTACTGAATAAGACAAGTAGGACCAAGTAGGATATGATATTATATGATATGGTGGGTATATAAAAGAACAACTGTATGGTTAGTGTTTAACTAGAAAGAGGGATACAACATGATATAACGGTTAATGACATGATAACCATATTGACTTTCATACAGCCCATATTTAGTTGGTGGTGTCATAAGTGTCATATAGCCCAAATCACAGGGTTGTTGGTCCAAAAAACGACAGCCTGTTTCAGTGAGTGGGGCTATACAGCCCGGCTATAAGCAAGTTTGTTTATTGGCATTTTTGGCATTGGGGGGATTTACAAACGAGGCTTAGTCACTATATCAATTCATGAATGACTTTTGAATACTTTTGAATACTTTTGAACACTTTTGAATACTTTTGAATACTAAAATAGGAGCTGGTCAGTTTTTAAGTGTCAGGATTCAGGGTTTGTCGGACACTAAAGCCACCTTTTTTAGTGGGCCCTTACATATATGTTGTTCTTTTATATACCCACCAGATCATATAATAAAATACCTATGGTGGGTATATAATTAATATGTATGGTATTACCCTACATAACTATTTACCATATGTATAGTATATGTGGTCTTACATATCATTTATATAATATCATATAACCATACTGTATGTAATACTAGATTGGCCCGTTGGCCCTTCGAAATATGTTCATTGGGATTAAGCCAGTGCCGCTCAGGCTGGGTTTCACGGTCTGCGGCGCCCTGACACTCCTTGGCTCCGTTCTGGGGCTCAATCTCCGTTGCGACCAGACGTTATGGTGTGATTTACCAACTATAAATGGTGATTTACCAACTATAAATGGTGATTTAACAACTATAAATGGTGATTTGATGGTGATTTACCCTCTGGTAAACATACAAAAAGCTATTGAAAATGGCCATTTATAGTGAGTTTTCCCGATAAAAATTGTGATTTTCCATAGTTATGTTAGTTTACCAGAGGGTATCATGAATATTTTTTAGAACATGTTTGGCACAAGAAACATCCAAAGCCATATTTGTATATTTCCTAAGTCATGGGGGTACCCCCAGTCATCATCCATTGATGGATTTTCCATCAAATAAACCATCCATATTTGTACACTTGTATCGTTGGTAATCTACCCCATATACAGCTACCATCGTTGTGCGTCAGATTCGTTGGACCAAGGCTGCTCTGCCTGTTTTGAGCATCGGGCCAGTGAAGGCCGGGTCGCTGGGGTTTGAGCCGCCCCAAGCAGATTGGGCATGGCAACGGCACCTAAAATGATGCGTGGCCTGTTGCGAACATACATGAACATGAGAAACAACAGCAAATGTGAGATGATGATATATGATGCAATCGATAAGGATTGTGATGTTTATGTCTCAAAAAATATAGGCCAGCACTATTTTGGGGAACCCCGAGATATTTCAGGTGGTCATCGTGAATAGGATCAAAGAGGCTCCGATCAAATTACCAGGCTTGGCTTCGCTATGTAGAGTCTAGAGTCGAAGTCTAGAACCCAAAAGTATAGAAATCATGAAGATATCAAATTGGCTTCACCAGTTCCATTGCTGGTGCGTATCAATTCCCAGGCCCCAACCAGCAAACACGATGAAACCGTGACTGAGTCGATGGACCTGAACTGAAAGGTCCGTCTTGTCAAGGTACCCATCCAGCGAATTGAAGACCCAGGGGACCACAGATGAAGTGATTTCTGTAGCAAATGACTTGACCCTTACATGTATCATATGGTTGATTACTTGTTTATCCTTATCACAAGCCGTTATTAAAATATACACATATATACATATTATATATATATATAAAGTCCCTTTATCAAAAAGCACGTTGTTTTTCTACATACATGTGTACTGCTTAGTTACTTAGTTTGAATTCAAGTTCCCTAATCTTTTTCGCGCACCGTCGCCCCATGTAGGTGGCCTTTGGTAGCGCTCTGGGTGCCTTCGGAGGGTCGTGGCTTGGCCGCTGCAATCCCCAAGGTTTTTTTATGGATTCTGGTGATGATCATAGTTGATAATAGCTGCTTGGTCAATGGGAATTCCAGGATCCTAAAATGGAGGTACGTTAGTACCATATAAGGCCATATTTTGTGGGGATATTCCCTTACATAGGCCTTACATAGGCCTTATATATGGTAGGTACCTCCATTTTAGGATCCTGAAATTCCCATTGACTTGGTGGTCTGGAACATGAATTTTATGGGAATTTCATCATCCCAACTGACGAACTTATATTTTTCAGAGGGGTAGGTATACCACCAACCAGATTCTGATGATGATAGACATTAAGAACCCAACCCTATCATATGGAAACGAGTAACGATATGGGCCAAGGAAGCCATCTGACATCTGACGATGATGAGGATGATGATGATGATGATGATGGTGATGATGATGATGATGATGATGATGATGATAGTTGACAGTTGATAGTTGATAGTTGATAGTCCCCTCCTGTAAACTGACATACTTGTAGATGTGAACAATCACCATTTTCTACAGGTAAATCATCTATGAATGGCCAATTTTACTATGTTAGTTTACTCCGGAGTAGATATTGGAAAATCACCACTTTTGTCATAGGATGTGCATATTTACCAACCAGCTGTGCAGTGTCGAAACTGTTCAAAAGCCCTGATGGTCCTGATGGTCGACTGTCATAGGAGGGTGGATCATAATCCATCGGATTTTCTATGTGCCAGCCAGTTGTCTTGGGATATTGAAGATATTGTGACAATTTGTAAGAAAATGCTGGAAACTGATACTATAGCCCCGCTAGGTTGCCAAACCAGCTTTTACCAGATTTTTCGCATGATTTTCCCAGGATAAGAAGTGGTTTCTATCGGCACTTTTTGAAAAGGGATCATTGTCAACATTTTTTTCTGATGTTGGAAGACGATATTGAATGTATAATCGATTTTGGAAGAGAGTTCTTTTGTTGGCCGAATTGAGTTTTTGTTTGGGTGATGTTGCTACATGTTTATTTGATCAATTTATTTACTGTACATCTATCAACTACGATCCAGATCTAGTTTTGACATTCAATCCCACACTGAGTTGCACTGAATCCCATTCAGTCTGTTTTCGTCCCATCAAACTATGTAAAATCGTGGTGAAATCCCAAATCTTGGTCGTTTTCTTTTGCAACCGAACCCAGATGCTGGAATATCAAAACCTACATGACTGGGCCATAAAGATGGGGTTTCCATGGTGCGGTAAATATTGCAGCACCATGGTTCGCATGTGGGGAAAAAATATGGGCAACGCCCTTTCGAAGCCCAAACCTAAGGCATTGGGCGGCGCGAAGCAGTGCCTAGCCAGCCAAGTTTGGTTGGCCGTGGAGTTGGTTCAATGGGGATCTGGTTGGTGGTTTCAAACATTTTTTGTTTTCCATAATATATGGGTTGTCATCCTTCCCATTGACTTTCATATTTTTCAAGATGGTTATTGCACCACCAACCAGGGATGGTATATAGCACCTATTTCTGGGAATATAATTTTTGTGGGATTGATGGGATTGTTAATTATTGCGTTTACAATGGGTTTGCGTCATCAAGGGGAATAGAAAGGACATTTATATGGGGACTTTAAGAGGAATATGATACAATGATGATATAGTGGAATTTAAATGGTAATATTATGGGAATATCATGGGGATATACTGGGAATACTAAGAAATGAGATAAGAACTGGGACAATAATGGGGACATACACTCTGGTAATCAAACCTGTTTGGCTGGAAAATCCATGAAAATCATCTATAAGTGGGGAAATTTCCAGCAAGCCATGTTCGATTATAAATGGCTAACCAATATGGCTCAATTTTACTGAGGTAACATATATAGTTAGCCGTTTTATACATCAATGGCGAACTGATTTATTGATCAACTTTGGACATATGGATGAATCAACCTTAACACAGTTAACTCAGCAAGAAAGTATACAATTCATTGCTTAGGAAGTGGGTTGTAAGCCATTAGTACCGTTTTATACACATATATAATCAAACATTATACATAATATATATGATATATGTATCTATATATATATATATAGTCAGTTAGAAGGGAATATAAGCCATTTAACTCCATTGCCCTTCTCAGCTAGGGAGTCACATATATTGTTAATTAACAATGGTGTACAACTCTATAGCTGGAAGAGCTGGCTAACGAATGCTTCATGCGGTTCTGCCAGCCAAGTGTTTGCTCTTGCTGTTGCAGGAAATCCTACCGGGGAAGCTCTTCAGGGAGCAAACTTGCAAATTCCATTGACCAACTGGTTGATGTGCTAGAACCAAGAGCAGCTCCAGTTTCAAGTGAAAAAGTGGAACATTGGCACCAGGGACAGAGAGTGCTGCTTCAGCGAGCCACTTTTCAGTGAAGGTGCCTTCTCAGCCAGTGATGGCGGTTTTTTTCGCCACTTGGATCATCTAGCTGGATGTGCCTGGTCAGAAATTATTCATAGTGAGTTCTTTTTGCCCTCAGAAATCGGGGGATTTCT